>CM067375.1:92442936-92505381 GCA_034401795.1 Chaetoderma sp. LZ-2023a
CCTCAGTAACAGCTGACAGGCAATAGCAAAGTACGAAAACAGGTGATGTAGCTTGAATACTGTCAGTCGTTTATTATATACACACCTTTCTGCACTTTTCCGAACTCCCTTTGTTAGTGTTAGTTGCACAGTTGTCCAAAAACGTGTAAAATCCTAAGAGGAAATTATTAGAGATAAAAATAGAGACTTGAAAATAACATGTTTTCGTTAATCTTGCAGAATCTTGCAAATGTAAACGGGACTTTGAACGAGAATTTTGGGACTTACGCACTTTCTACTTAGACGTGGGTGTTATGTGGCGTAAGTTACGACAATATTTAGGCACTCGCGTAAGTTACGCACCTTTCGTGAATACGGATTTACGCACATGTTTGGACTTATGTATAGTTTACGCACATTTTTGGACGAAAGTACCCTTCGTGAATATGGCCCCTGAATTTTATTAGCGATCATAGAATCAAGACATTGATGGTATTTGCAAAGAATATTTGCAAGTAATTGGCTGAGCTAAAATAGTGTGATTAGTCGATTTGAAAAGGTAACGTGTAATCTCTGTCCAGGGGGATAGAAACAAGATAATGTTGGTTAAGCAATGTTTCCGATAGTGTCTAGCCAAGTGCATAGCTAACTACAAACCAGCATTTATTCTCGTTACATTTAAAATACAGAATCTTACAGATTATTACGTATTAGTATGTTCTAGATAAAGTAGTTATGTTCAGACAATGTCAGACACCAACGAAAAGATTATTTTCAGGCTTGTGTACATGTGAGACCATCAGACAGGCATGATGTTGACCCACAGAAAGGTATTAAGTCAACTTGTCCTAAATACAACTCAGCCTACCTACCAACCCGTCCTACCTTTTACTCGTCTAATTCCAACCTGTCCTAAGTCAACTCGTCCTAGTTTTTTTAAGTCAACTCATCCTAAAACAATATAAGACAAGTTTAGTTAAGTAATTATTAGGGCGAGACATTACATATTATCACAAGAGTCTGCCGTTTTAGATACGAAAACGTGAAAACAGAACAAACGAAAACACGGCTATCGTTTTCGTATTTTCTGTTTTCACGTTTTCGTATCTATATAACGGCAGACCAATGTGCTATAATTAATGCTGATAATTGTATGTTTGCAGATGTGCGTACGGCGGTATAGCCTATGTCGCCAACTAGCCATACGGACAACTGCACCAATACTGTTACCAGTGTGGGTGTGGTAGTAGTATCGACGTTTTGCATTGGCTGTAGCAATATCGTAATAAAAACATTACAATTTTCTACAGCCTATGCTAATAAGTTGAATACTATTATAATGGTTATGTCAATTCTTTCCTACTTACGAAAATTTTCTTTAGTTTCATAGAATTCTGAAAATAAATAAAGTTAGAAATCATATTAGATATCATATTTTAAATCTTAACATTACGGTAAAATGACATCAACCAATTTTTATGATTTTGAAAGTCATGAAAATTGATTGATCTGATTTTATAATAATATTTAGCCTTAAAATATCTTAAATTTCTAATTTTATTTTTCTGGATCGTGTTCAATTTTGAAATAAAACAAGAATCTGAAAAAGCCTCAAATGTGTCTGTTATTATCCGAAGAGAATTACAGATTGATGCATTCTTAGCAATCTTAGAAATTTACTGACGACGTGTAAGAAGGACCAATAATTTGTGACAATGGGTGGGGTTGGCCTCCTCGCTGTGTTTATCCGCACTGTCTGTCGCTGATAACAATCATCGCCTTTATGGTTTCCTGTGGCAATTATATTGCGTCAAAAATTATCCATTATTGGAAATTTCCAGACGTCATGTGACTTTAACCGCAAAATTTGCGAATGTGTACTACATATATTTCAGTCGATAGACTGAGATGTAGAACTAGAGAAACAGCTTTCACATCAATAGCAACCAACAAGCGGAACTTAGCTTTCAGAACTAATTTCCAAATAGCAGGATAATGCCATTCTTGGTAGTCTGAAACTGGTTCGAATTAACCTGTCATTAACAGGGTTCATACAGCTGGCAGGTTTTCTTATTCAAGGACTTTTCAAGGACTTTCAAGACTAAATGAAGGAAATTTCAATTTCCATTTCTCCGAGATTGAAGGAAATTTCAATTTCCCTTTCTCCGATATCTAACAATACTCACCATTCTATTACTTCTGATACAAGCTATCTTGGATAGCTGGCCCTAGGACTCTAGACTCAGTAAGCTTTACCGGCTCCTGGAACCGGGTACTCGGCTCCCAACAGCTGAGTACCCGTTTGCCATGAAGCTCATATTGTTTGCATAGCAAACAAACAAGAGATACCCATGGCTTGCCTCCGTGGGGCTGGGAGGCAAGGTCTGTAATAGAATGGTGAGTATTGTTAGATCTCGGAGAAATGGAAATTTCCTTCATTCTCCTTCGATCAATACTCTGATATACACCAGATTTAGACAGTAACCTGGTGGGAAGTGGCAAGCCATCAATTGCTACTTTTGCCCCTTGGAGAAAGAGCTTAGACTTAAAATTGACAAATGGAGACCTAAAAGGACCATCAAGTTAAAGGGACCGAATCACATTCGAATCACTGCCCCCTCCCCCCTTTTCTTTTCTCCTAAGAAAAGGGAGAGAACTCACGAACATGCATTTCGCCTGAAAATATAAATATGCTAAGAGGGTTAACTGCTCTTTGCATATATCAGCCTGGGAATGAGCATGAATATATAAGATGAATGAACATGATATATACACATAATACAAAAAACTCTCAATCTCGAATTACCTCATGATATTTGGATTCCAGACGTGGAGCCTTCAACTAATCACTCGTCCGGCCATCAGTGACACAATCTGGTTGACATCCTCTCGCTTGACCATGTCTGCTTCTAATTCTTGCTTACAAATGCCAAAAAATGGAGAATTGCAGTGTGGTCGTTTAACTACCGTTTCAAAACAGCTAAAGCGAGTGGATTTGTGGAGTCTGACATATCCCTCATATAGTACTCCGTGAAAGAGGGCTCACAGTGCCATTGTGCAACAGCCATGAGTCCTCTAACGGAACACCATTGTAAAGGGCGGTCGAGGCGGCTATTCCTCTAACATCGTGTGCCCTTGCGCATTGCACCTGGTGCCCAGTCGCAATCTCATGGGTAGTCTGAATACATTCGACTACCCAATGAGAGATAGAATCCATGGATGCGGCGCCATATGGCTTCTTATGGCAGATCCACAGATGTCTATCATTCGATCGTAACAAGTCTGTCCGTCTTTTGTACTTAGTCAAAGCATGGACTGGGCGCCGGACACTGGCATCACGATCAAACCTAGTTAGTTTCGGTATAATGATCGGTTTGCTGGGATATTTCAAAAATTGGTTCTTTGACATAAACTCTGCTCTTGGCAGAAGACGCAGACCCTCTCCAGAGACAATAAATCGGTCCCTCTCTGCTGAAAGTGCTGAGCCTTCTAGCTGAGGAAGCTGTCAATAGAAAGACCACCTTTAGAGTCAAATGCTTTAGACTAACCGAACGGAACGGTTCGAAAGTGTGCTTGGCCAGTAAATTAAGCACTAAAGATAGACTCCATGTCTCGGACAGAGATTGCTCATTCCCTTCACCATCACATTTAACTGGGCCACCTCTGGACTATCCCTGTTGGCTAGACAAGGGATAACGGATGCCAAAGCTGACTTGTATCCAGTAATTGTGACAGGAGCCAGTCCTGAAAAGAACAGCTCACAGAGAAAGTCTGCTATTGGCTGAATAGTGGATTGAAAGGTATCAATACCCTTTCCTTCACACCAGTCCGTAAATTTGTTAACCTTTTTGTTATATGACTTGAAGGTTGACCTTCTTCTCGCAGCTGCGATGAATTTCGCAGCTTGTCGAGAAAAACCTTCCGACGTGGAACTTGTTTGATAACATCCACATAGTCAATTTGAACATTTCGGGACGATCATGTAGGAAGCGTCCCTTGGCCTGGGAGATTAAGTTCAGAATCTCAGGTAACTGCACTGTATTGTCCACCGGCAGATCTGGAAGATCCGTGAACCACGACCTTCTGGGCCAAAATGGCGCTATTAGCAGGACAAGGCACAGTTCCTCTCTGGTCTTCACCAAAATCTTCGGCAGAAGAATGGTGGGCGGGTATGCGTAAGCGTGCATCCCTCTCCAGGTTATCACCACAGCGTCTGTATCGACGGCATTTGGATCTGGAATCGGCGAGACATAAGTCATGATTTGAGCATTTTCCTTTGTGGCGAACAAGTCCACGTTGGGTTTGCCCCAATGCTCGAAGATCCAGTGAAGAACTGGAGGGTTGAGAGACCATGCTGTTGGCAGAATCCTCTGTCTCCGATACAAAGCATCCGCCAAAATGTTCAATCGCCCAGGAATGTGAGTTGCTTTCAAAACAACCAAGTAATTCCTGCACCACTGAATCAAGCACCACACCTTCATACATAGTGTTGGTGACTTGGTCCTGCCTTAGTGATTTATGTATGATACTACTGTCGAGTTCTCCGACCGTATCAATATCGCCTTGTCCCTGACTTTTGGAAGAAATCTTTCCAACGCCAGTTCAACTGCCATCATTTCCAACAGATTGATATGCAGCTGGCTCTCTTGGAGAGTCCATGTGCCCGAAACTGCAGGAAATGTCAATTTCCCTTTCTCCGAGATCTAACAATACTCACCATTCTGTTACTTCTGATATACAGCCGGCCTTGACAGCGGCTCTAGGATTATAGACTTAGAAAGCTTTAGCCTTCTAGCTGAGGAAGCTGCCAATAGAAAGACCGCCTTTAGAGTCAAATGCTTTAGACTAGCCGAACGCAATGGTTCGAAAGGGTGCTTGGCCAGTACATTAAGCACTAAAGATAGACTCCAGGCTGGAATGACTACCGGTTGTCTCGGGCGGAGATTGCTCATTCCCTTCAACATCACATTTAACTGGGCCACCTCTGGACTATCCCTGTTGGCTAGACAAGGGATAACTGATGCCAAAGCTGACTTGTATCCAGCAACTGTGACGGGAGCTAGTCCTGCAAAGAACAGCTCACAGAGAAAGTCTGCTATTTGCTGAATAGTGGATTGAAAGGTATCAATACCCTTATCTTCACACCAGTCTGCAAATCTGTTAACCTTGTTGTTATATGACTTGAAGGTTGACATCCTTCTCGCAGCCGCGATGAAATCAGCAGCCTGTCGAGAAAAGCCTTCCGACGTGGAACGTTGTTTGACAACATCCACGCAGTCAATTTGAACATTTCGGGACGCTCGTGTAGGAAGCGTCCCTTGGCCTGGGAGATTATGTTCGGAATCTCGGGCAACTGCACAGGATTTTCCACCAGCAGATCTAGAAGATCCGTGAACCACGCCCTGCTCGGCCAATACGGCGCTATTAGCAGGACCAGACACGGCTCCTCCCTGACCTTCACCAATACCTTCGGAAGAAGAATGGTGGGTGGGTACGCGTAAGCGTGCATCCCTCTCCAGCTTATCGCCAGAGCGTCTGTATCGACGGCATTTGGATCTGGAATCGGCGAGACATATGTCATGATTTGAGCATTTTCCTTTGTGGCGAACAAGTCCACGTTGGGTTTGCCCAAATGCTCGAAGATCCGTCGCAGAACCGGAGGGTTGAGGGACCATTCTGTTGGCAAGATTCTCTGTCTGCGAGACAAAGCATCCGCCAGAATGTTCAATCGGCCAGGAATATGAGCTGCTTTCAAAACAACCGAGCAATTCCTGCACCATTGAATCAAGTGCCACACCCTGATGCACAGAGTGGGCGACCTGGTCCCGCCTTGGCAATTTATATATGATACTACTGTCGAATTGACCGTATCAATATCACCTTGCCCCTGATCATCGGAAGGAACTCTTCCAACGCCAGTTCCACTGCCATCATTTCCAACAGATTGATATGCAGCTGACTCTCCGGGAGAGTCCATGTGCCCGAGACCTGGTGTTCTCCCAGGCAGGCACCCCACCCATCCAGCGATGCATCCGTGTAGACGGACAGCTGGGGGTGGGGTAGGTGCAGCGAAACCCCTATTAGGAGATTCTGACGCTGTTTCCACCATAGAAGATGCGATATTATCGGCTCCAAAACTGGCACCAGTTTTGACAGGGGTTCTGTTCTCTGTTTCCACAGAGACATCAGATACAACTGGATAGGTCTTCGCATTAGAGCAGCGTACGGGATAACCTGCTCCATGGAGACCATCATGCCCAGCGTCTGAAGGAACCGCCTCGCCTGAATGTGGTTTCCCACTCGAAAACTCCTGAGGATGGCTAACAGAGACACCACTCTGGGCTCTGATGGGTAAACCCTGCCCTCCTCGAGGTCGAATCGCATCCCCAAATAAACGAAATGTTGAGTGGGCGTCAACTCGGATTTCTCCTCGTTGACTATCCAGCCTAAATCTGAAAGTAACTTCAGAGTCAAAGCAGTATCCACGTTAAACCTGGCTGCCGAGTCTGCCTTGAGCAGCCAGTCGTCTATGTAGGTGTGTAGCGCCACGTTCTCTTTTCTGAGAAACGCTGTCACCGCAAGGACCACTCTTGTGAAAACCCTCGGAGCTGTCGACAGGCCAAACGGGAGAACTGTAAACTCCCATACTTGATTCTGAAACGCAAATCTCAGAAACCTGTGCCAACTCCGATTCATCGGAATGTGGAAATATGCATCTTTCAGATCGATCGATACACACCACATTCCTTTCCTCAATCCCGCCATTACCGACCTCGGCGTTTCCATCTGGAACGGAGGCGTATGGATAAACCAATTTAATGGCCTGAGATTGAGTATGGGTCTCCATCCCCCTGTGCTCTTGGGGACAAGGAACATGTTTGAATAGAAGCCTGGAGTGTTCCGGTTTGCTGGTTTTATTGCTCCCTTCAGAAGCAAACACGACACTTCCTTTTGAACGGCTTCTAACTTGTCTGGCTCCCTTGGTACGGGTGTCCAGACAGGTGCCAAAGACAGATTTTGTGGCGGAAAGTCCCACCACTCCGGCATGTAACCCTGGGATAACCATCCCAGGACCAGACTGTCTGACGTCACACCTCGCCAGGCCTCGACGAAACGCATGAGCCTTCCACCCACCATAGACGCCTCGACGTCTAACGGGGTTGTCCGGCTCGCAGTCCGCCCTCCCCCTCTTTCTTAACGAGAGAGAGTGAGAACCATTTCGTTCTAGGCACGACGGGTATAACTGGCACTGCTGTTCCTGTCGCACAGGTGCGGTCCAGGCGGATATGAAGGGAGTTTGCGTACCCTCAGGTACGCTTCGGCCCCTTCTGTCCGCCCTTTGAGGCCTTACCCTTACCCTTCCCCTTGCCCTTCCCACCTCTAGGGCGGTCAGGAGCAACATTGGGGAGGGTAGGCGCCTCTACAACCTTCCTGGGTTTCTTCGCCGGCGGCGGCTCCGAGAACCCAGCCGAAACAGACGTCGCAATAGGCCTGGCTTTCGCCTTGCTCTTATGCTTTTTCTGTTTCTTTGAAGGCTGTCCCGTTAGCGGATTGCCCACAGCCCCTAGTGCGTGCGCTTGCCGCACTAGCTCTAGCTGTAGATTTAACGCTAACCGATTCTGCGCAATACTTGGCCACCAAAGATGCTAGGCCCTGTCACGGGCGTCCCAAGAAGACGTTCCCTGACTGCCGTAGCCGGACGCATATGGTCAATGACCATTTGCCTCCTGGACTTCGTCACTCGCGCTTGCACCCTTGCCAATGCGTCCATTGACAGCACCAAGCCGTCATTAACACACGATAGCGCCACAGGTGGCACAGGGTGGCCTGCCCCCGCTTCAGCCCACACTGACTGAAGTAGACGATAAGAGTGATTGACAGCGCTCATCGCTGCCCTCACACCCTCATCGCATAGGGCCAGGACTTCTTCCTGGTGTACCTGGGACGTATCCACTAGTGCCGGACCGGGACCACCCGACCCGGCACTCTGGACGCCCAGTACCCATCGGTCATCCTCCGTGACCGACGGGACTACACCATACCTGTCGTATTCCCCCCGCGGAATACGACATCTTGCCCGCACCTCCCTGGAGGCTGCAGGGAGCTGACCCTTGGTCATTAGTTGTTTACTATAAATAGCATCCAACAAATCAATGAACCGTGGATCCAGTCCCACTAACTGGATCCGGGCCGCGGGCAAAACCCCTGTCCTAATCGACGCAACCGACGGACGGGGCGCATCTTCATTGGCCGTGGCCGAAACCACAGACGGGTCCACTCTGGCTAGCCACGCCAGAGCATCAGACCAATCTACCTCCGAAGAAGATACCCCCGCAAACACGTCACCCGTTGACGTGCTCACGGGTCTGCCAGCCACGGCCTCCCGGCAAGGAGCCACGGCTGACACGCCAGGCACTCCACTACCACACGGTTCCGCCGCCACCCCATGAAACACTCCGGTCCATGGGGTAGGTCCGCACGGAAAACCGTACGGACCCGTAACCATCGCGGAACCATAGCCGGACACGGGCGCCAACGGCGAGATAGGTGAGTACCACGCCTGGCCCGGCACACCCGTTCCCCTGACGGCTGGTGACAAACCAAGCCGCGCGGAACCAGTGCACGGTAACGGATTGGCCTCAGCCGCAGGTGGAGCCGCTGACCTGGCTTGCGCCAAACCAGACAAATGGAGGCCGGTTCCGTCCAGGACGGAATCAACCTCCATATTCTCCACCTGCGGCTTCACGGGCCGCAGCAACCTCTCCTCCTCGGCCTCCTCGTCTTCAGACTCCAAAGAGCCGTCACTAGACGAATCAACCGTGGAGCCGTCCTGGTGGACGGCTCCCACACCTGACGGACCGGCCACCACTACTGGACCACCCGGAGGTGGCCGCAGAGAGACAGAACCTGTCTGGCCGAAGCCAGACGGGACCGCCAGGGGGCCGTACGAGACGGCCCCCTCGGTAACCAGTCCAGAATCCTGTCCGAGGACAGGATCCGTACCAGGCATGGGGAGAAACTGCCCCCCAACCTTTGGTAGCAGGGACGACACCAGCGTGGGCAGAATGCTATGCAGAAAACCCTGCATAGCCGGACCAAACCACGCCGGCGGTGCCATCTCCGCCACCTCCAGCTGGGGACGTGGAGCACCCCCACCGGCCGAACCGGGCATGCCACGATTTCCTCTCGGACCGCCTGACCCCGCGTCAGACCCAGCCAAGTCCTTCTGGGCAAGGAACTTAACCATCGTTTCGACGGACCACACTGCACAAACATTACACCTATGATCTATATTACACAGGGCACACCTAAAACAGACATGGTCCTTGAACATTACACGGACAAACTTATGGCAGTCGTCACATGATGGCGGGGCTGGCTTGGCCTATAAAATAAGCACTAACCTACAATAAACAAGCGGAACGAGACACGGATGGAAGGCAGACAATTAATTTTCAAATATTTTGACTCATAAATTAACCGTAACCTCCCCGCACCCCACCCCGCCACGTTACAACAACGATCGCATTGATTATGACGACAAGTACGCGGCGGGCACAACACACCCATAATAGATCCTACAGGATGTGTAACGGCTCCAGGAATCATATCGCATAGCATTCAGGGTATATTTACTAATCAATATAAATTATACTCCTAACGAACGCAGCACGATATGTGAAGAAAACAACAAAATGTATAACAAACTGCTGTCTCACACGGTAAAACCGCAGACCACACATCTACTCAAGAATTTTGAAACCACCGATCATTGCAAACCGATCGTGATCGCACGTAAACTTGATCATTCTAAAGTTTCCGGTACCATTTTTAGTACGCAGCACCCAGAATAAGATGAGCGAATTAATGAAAAATTTTTCTTCACATAAACATCCGAGCGACCGGGTGTGACGTCACCCGCTCTGATTCTACGGAGAACGACGTCACCCGATATTCGTGTTAGAAATACTGTAGCAAACACCTATTTTCATATCTGCCGATCGCCTGTTGGGGTTTAAAGAAGGCGATCGTCTGGCATATATCGTTGCTAGCACACGTCCCAGATTCTATGGGGTCAGAAATTGGAACATGCGACACAACGAAATTTAGAGACCTAAGTCTTTTAACTATGGATAATAAAGAACAATACAACCTGGTTGTCTTGGGCGGTATTCTCCATAGTCCTTAGTTAATCCTTTCAGAACACACAAACTATCACTGATTAAAGACTTAGATTATTTTAAAACACTAAAATCCTTAATGCAAAAAGCATGTATTGCTCTTGTTGCTATGCAAACAAGAATGAGCTCTATGGTAAACGGGTACTCGGCAGTTGGGAGCCGAGTACCCGGTTCCCAGGAGTCGGTAAAGCTTTCTAAGTCTATATAATCCTAGAGCCGCTGTCAAGGCCAGCTGTATATCAGAAGTAACAGAATGGTGAGTATTGATCGAAGGAGAATAAACCGTCCGCCCAAAATAGGTTTTGGACACCTTAAATTGTCCAAAACTGTCCAAAACCTAAAATATTGGTATAAAAAATATTTTTCTGAAATGTAATTTTCTTAAAATAACTATATAGCATTTAGACACATACAGGTGCATGTACATATTGATGGATGGTTATCTACATGTATTTTTGGATACTTTATTGCTATATAATAATAATAATAATAATAATAATAATAATAATAATCTAAAAGGACACATATGATTTCAATAAATTAGGAGTCTTATTTGCTTCTTTCTATAATCCATGGGTTAATTTTTTTCAACTTTTGTTTGTCTTAAATATTTCGACCAGTTGTGTTAAACCCACAGAAACCCTATTTAATTAATAATGTAAACATATTAGACTACCTATGTACAGCTAGATGTTTATATTATTGAGAACTGTCTCTGTGTCTAAATCTATTTCTTGCAAAATGTTCATGGCCTATGGAAGAATCTTAAACTCATAGAGAAAATATAGTCTGCTAAGATGTTGTTTCAACAATTAACTGATGACCCTTGCTCTCTAAGGCTATTTTAGAATGCACTACTCAGTACACACATTAGCTATGTTTACATAAGATCTTATGCAAATTTGGGATTAAGGCATTAAGCTGATAGAATATAAATTAGATTCTTCATGTTTTCATAGATCTATCCTCAGTTAATGCTAGATATCAATTAGACAATTAGTAAAAAGATATCCTTGTGCTACATTAATCTTTGAATTCTTCTGTTGTGCTGAATATTTATGTGTTGATGGTATTTGAAATAGTTAATATGTATTTCAAAGGTGGTAGGCCTAAGGATCCAATTTGGAAGCACTTTTTGGAAGTTAAGATTAATGGCAAACAAATGGCTAAGTGTAGAGAGTGTGAGTACACAGTTGTCAACAAGGTAGCAAGGATGAAAATACACTATGAGAAGCATGAGAAGTCTACTGAAAGTCCTGTTGAACAGGCTGATACACATATCAGCAAAGACATCAAGATTTTGAAGGTAAATAAAATTAATGCTTAACCCCTTGCCCTCTAATGTCAATAATTAAAAATTCTATATTTTATTGTGACTATACCAAGGAAACTGGTTTTCATTTTTCAACAATTTTGTTGGGCGATGACAAATTTGTTGAAAATAAAAAAACAGTTTATCTTTTAATTTTATTTGAAAAATGTTTTTTGTTGATATTGGAGTGCTAGGAGTCCAATATATCTAATACATGCCTTAACCCTTTCACCGATGAATTCCTCAGCTATCATTTTCAAGGACACTATGCGGGAAAACTGCAGAATATTTTGAAACTAATTTGACTGGAAAACAAATTTACTCGTGAAATGACTGCCGCTTTTACTACGCCAGTCATTTCAGTGAAAAATTTTCAAAAATTTGTGCTAAGTTGTGTTTAAAAGTCATAATGTACAATGTAGGTAAGGTTACTATTCACTGTAATTGTCTTGGCCGCATAGGGGTTATCAACAGGATGTCTCACCTTTAGTTCAGATACCTGAGTTAATTATTCTCTTTGCCATGCTAGTAATAGAGCCAGGTCTGATAATCTCTGATAACCGCAATCACATGCTGAGCCTCTTTACAATTCAATGGTATAGGTGTGGTAATTGGCCTGTGAGGGCGCTGGCTTAAGATTAGAAATAACACACAATGATCTGCTTAACCCTATACTTTCTGCAACCCAGGGTTTTCAGAAATACTCTTGCCTGAATACCTTTACTACAGTAATATTATGAAAACAATTTGGCATAGCACACTAACACCCTTCAGATAGACTGATGCAAACAGTCAAACTAATATTCAGCAAGTCCCAAAGTTTTGAAAATAAATAAAAACATGCATTTATTTGACAGAAGGGTGGTCTATCTTTAACTCTATCCATTCCAAATTTTAAATGTATTGAATTATGACATAAAATTAATTACTTCTGAAAATTCAACATAGGAATGACTGATTTTGTTGCAATGCCAGTCATTTCAATGTAAATTTTTAAAAAGATTATCATATCTTGTCCCCAAATAGCTTGGACCAGGTAGGGTGTATATCTACATTTGGCTTATATAGCACATGTAATATTCCATGATGCAATCTCTGATTTCTTGTTATTTTTTAATAGGATTATGATGCATAAGAGTATGGTGATATGTCCAACAGAGTTTTGGACAATTTTTGACAATTTTGGACAGTTTTGGACTGGTTTAAACCATTTAAGACAGGTTTTAGACAAGTTTTGGACAATGTCTGCTCAAAGTTAGTTTTGGACTGTCCAAAACCCAACCCTGCATACATCTATACAAATAAATTAAACAGGACAGTAGCATACAAGCACAAGTTAAATAAACAATTAATAAATGTCTAAGTAGTAGTTGTAGTGGTGATGTTATAATACAACACAAACATTTATATTTTTGGTTGACTTTGATTATACAGTACATTTCAGAAATAACCAGTTCATCTCAATAATAAAATAAAAACATTCTGTTGAATGTGTTGAATATAATTGAATTGGAAGCCACAGTTGCCATAGGCAGCAATGTCTTCCAATCCACCCACATTCAGAACATACAAGACAACATTTCCCACATTGATTTTTAAATTATTCTCACAAGGTACTGTTTTTGTTTAGAAGTATGTCAGGTCATCCCCGAGCTGTACTGTATTTGTGCAGTTGATAAGATGTTTACAGGATGCTGGCTATTGGGGAGCATCCTTGGGCAAGGGTGGGGAGGGAGGGGAATGGTGCTCAATCCCCTGCTCATCCAGAAGCTTGTTTTTTATGGTTACTGAATAAAAAAAATTAATAGTTGTTAGAAGTTGAAAACATCCAGTCGTAGTTGGTGGATTGGAGCTGGTAGTAGTAGTAGTAGTAGTAGTAGTAGTAGTAGTAGTAGTAGTAGTAGTAGTAGTAGAAGTGGTAGTAGTAGTAGAAGTGGTAGTAGTAGTAGTAGTAGTAGTAGTAGTAGTAGTAGTAGTAGTAGTAGTAGTAGAAGTGGTAGTAGTAGTAGTAGTAGTAGTAGTAGTAGTAGTAGTAGTAGTAGTAGTAGTAGAAGTGGTAGTAGTAGTAGTAGTAGTAGTAGTAGTAGTAGAAGTGGTAGTAGTAGTAGTAGTAGTAGTAGTAGTAGTAGTAGTAGTAGTAGTAGAAGTGGTAGTAGTAGTAGAAGTGGTAGTGGTAGTAGTAGTAGAAGTGGTAGTAGTAGTAGTAGTAGTAGTAGTAGTAGAAGTGGTAGTAGTAGTAGTAGTAGTAGAAGTGGTAGTAGTAGTAGTAGTAGTAGTAGTAGTAGCACTAATATGTGTTAATTAAGTAATCCTTTATTGTTTTCTTGAATGATTTTGTTGTCAGTATTTTGTCCCGGGTTTCATGTTTAGTGTTATTCCATAATTGAGTGGCTGTAATTGATTTTCTATGTTTTCCCATGTATGTGCGTGTGTATTTTCCATGTAGTTTGTCTGCTTCTAGTGTTATGTTGGTGGATGTTAATAATGTTCACAAAGAAGGGGGCTATGGATTTGGGTGTTGTGATGGACATTTTTCACACTAGTTAACATTTGGGATTTACCCATGTCAGTAAGTTTGAGTAGTTTTTCTTCTTTAAACATATCTTGGCCTTCTGCTGGTCGAGAAAATCATTTAATGCTCTTTTTTGGAGGTTTTGAATTTTAGATATTTTGTTTTTGTTGCCGTTAGTCCAAACAGCATTGCAGTATGTGAGGTGCGGAAGGATTAATGTGCTGTACAGTGTTTTAACCGTGTCATGTGTCATATATGGTTTTACTCTTTGGATGACACTAATTCGTCTTGCTACTTTCGCAGTAACTGTCTCAATTTGTTTGGCCCAGGTCAGATTTTTATCTAGATATACCCCTAGAAACTTTGTGTACGGGGCCTCTTCAATTTCTTTTTTGTTAATATAAATTTTCGGAATATCTTTATTTATATGTTCTCTAGATTTTGAAAATAACATATAGTTTGTTTTATCCACATTTAATGATAGCTTATATAACGAAAACTAGTTAGTAATTTCTTCCATTTCCTCATTTACATTTTTGTATAAGTAATTATATCTTCGTCACAGCAAAAGGCATTGGTGTCATCAGTGAACAGTATTAGTGACATGTGTTTGCATATATTTGGCAGATCATCCATGTAAAAGAGGAACAGCAGAGGGCCAAGGATGGATCCCTGAGGAACACCGCAAGTTAGTCTCCTATTTTCAGAGCAGGTTGCATTAAATTGCCGCATTGTGTTATATCATTTAGGTAGCTTTGAAACCAGTTGAGTGCACTTCCTCGGATTCCATAATAGGCAACTTTTTCTAGTAAAATAGAGTGGTTGATCGTGTCAGAAGCTTTCGAAGGGTCCAAGAAAATGCCTATTATGTGCTTTTTCTTTTCAATTGAATCAATAATTTTTTCTATCATGTCAACTTGTCCAATAGGTCGTCGGCCAAAAAAAGAAAGATGGGACGTATTTTTTTAGGATGACGACTTATTAGATAGGACGAGTTGGTAGTTAGGACGAGTTGACTGGCATTCCACGGAAACAGCTGACTGAACAATATTAAAATTCGAAAACTGGTGATACAGTTCAAAATTATTAGTTAATATTCATACGTACCTGTCAACTTCACTCTGTGTTAATGTAAGATACATTTGCAATATAAACGGTTAGTTTGCGTATGCATGGCAGCATCATGGGAGGACCCAGGTAAGCAGGATATGTTGCATTGCAAATTTGATGACAAAGAATATTACACTGAGCACACATTCAGAAGATTTCGAACACTTCCGAGATCATCCTACTTCTATGCAGTGTAAAATATTGAAACGACAGCCCCTCACATGAACTCACATGAATCCTCTTCTGACAGAAGGCATCAAATGGCCTCAAGCGTCAGTTCTGGGCTGCGTATACTGGATGGCTGATTCAGTTGATTTACGGCGATCTCGCCCCAGAGAGGAGGTTGATCTCGCCCCAGGTCGATCTCGCCCCCAATTTCAAGTTCAAGTTCAAAGTTGCTTTATTTCATGGTTTTTCTATACATGTAAATATAATCTAAACAGGCAGTCCATCAAAGGCATGGCCTATTGAGTGATGGACTCCTCACACACATTACAAAACATGTATACATTAACATATATGTTTGACACACAAGACAGTGGCACAGTGACAGAATGCTGAAAAGCTACCTTGATATGAAAAATTATACAGGGACTTAGCCAGTAAATTAACCTATTTGGGGATTTTATTAGCCATACAGATTTTCGGTTAGAAAGGATATGAGTCTCGCCTCAGACTTATAATGTACAATACATACATACCTACATACATACAAACATACAAACAAACATACACAGGAGAGGAGCTCAACAGCATCTGGCAACAATGGACGTACATTTTTCTTGAGATTTTTAAATGCAAATTTTAGTTTCTCTATTGATAAATGTGATACATCTTACAAAATTCTTAATATACTTTACATATATTTTATCAACAGTCCATATAGTATTGAATAATAAAAGAGATTAAAGATTTATAATAAATACTATACGGTAACCAGTTTTCGCACATTGCCATTTTCTCTAGAATAGGTTAACACGTTTTTATGTATGATAAATTCTCACCAGCCAAATTGTATATAATATTCTTAACAAATCAAATTGTATATAGTATTACATGTGTCTTAAATAACAAAAAAAAATTTTAATGTTAAAATATTGTCTGTGATAATTTAGAATTTTTACTTGTCTTAAGAAATACTCTGTATAAAACCGCTTGAGAAGCGTCTCCTAAATAATAGTTATTAGTAAAATCCTGCGGGGGATAATTTATAATCTAAAGGTCTTAAGGGACATATCTGTACATATATATATATATATATATATATATATATATATATATATATATATATATATATATATATATATAAATTTTTAACTTAAATAAGTGCACACACTTTCCTAAATACATATAAGATCACAAAATAAACAACCCACTGTGATAACTAATGGTTAAATTGTATATGTAGCTGTATTATATGTTATAATAGCAAAAGACATAGATTTACCAAGACAAATCCATTCAGGCCAACCCAAAAAAAAGAAAAAAAGAAGAAATAAAAAGAATAAATAAATAAATAAGTTGCTTTAAAAGTGGTAAGCATACGATAAGGTGTTAAGTAACTAAATGGAGATCTAAAATCTAATTTATATTAAGTAATATTCAAGACCAAATCTTAGTTAAAACACACACACCACCAACATTTTATAGGCACGGATAAACACAGTAACACACAGTAACAAACAAATTCTAAATATAGAGTGCACGTTTTCTGTCAGTCCATTCTGTCTAACATCTGTATATATGTATATATATATACAAGCCATCCTTAAGGTGTAAAGTAAGTAACTGAAAAGCTGTACACGTTACACAATGAAACAAAATCCATGTTATAAATGTGGTATAAGAAGTCCATCTGTCATCAATCGTAATAATAACGACTTCCTCTGTAGCAGATGTGATGGACAGAGACTTGAGGAAGATCATCAACGAATGATGGACAACTCTTCACCTCAAACGTTTTCAGAGGAAGCGCGTACACAAAATAGGATAATGTGCAATATAGTTAGCTCAGGAGTGCTTTATTCTTCACCTCCCATCTTTACACCTGCTCCATACAGATTAAACTCTTCAGCTCTAACACACCCAGTTACACTAAATACAGGCAATCCTCCACCTCCAATACTACCACCGCTAACATTTTGCACACCCTCAAGAGCAGATGCTGATAATAGTATGACTTCCACACACTCACTTGCATCTCCTGTTTGTACACTAACTCAAGTAGGACTATCAACTAACAATGAAATAGCTACATTTAATGGTAACAATGAAACTATGAAGAAGCAGGTTGGAGAATGTCCCTGTGGTGAAGCTGACAATAAATTTATGATGAAATGCTCAGATTGCAATATATGGTGGCACTACAATTGTACTGACCTTCCTGTGTATATGCTAAGTGCCTTAATTACTTCTAAGCGAAAATATACATGCATACTATGCACCCCAATATCGGATAAAATTGGCGACTCTAGAATCGTATAAGTCTTATTACGGTAAGCAGTACACAGGGCAGGTAAATGTCATGCATACACCTACCAATAATTGTACAAGAAAGACTATATTAAGTATAAAACACTCACATACACAGACTGATTCAGATGAAAATTCTGATTCGGTGTAGTGCACATCTCCAAGTATAGTCACAGCAGATAAGGAGCTAGCCCAACCTCATCAGTCAGACCAAAATAGTGATGTGTTGCAAGCAATACTGCAAGAAATCAAGGTAATAAAGGAACAAGTACATGACCTACAAATACAGAATGAACTGCATCCAAAGCAGACTGAAACTAAATGTATACCAGTAGTTAGTACACGACAAAACAACAATAATGTAACAACCACAGCTAGCAGAGAAATACGTCAAACTTTTAACAGCAAAAGTAATAATAAACATGTGGCTCAATTCCAAGCCCCATTTCACAGTCAGGATACACAGAACAAGTATAATATGAATAAATCAGGCAATGTTCATGGTCCTATGACTTACAGAGAAGTGGCTTCCAAAAACGCAGCTCCCTCTTCACAGCATTCTCATAATAATCCTACAAGATCATATCATGAGGCTAGAAATGTTAACAGGGGAAATGCAGGGGTGCATAGCTATGTAAGGAATAACCCACCCAGCATGAACATGATCAACCCTGAAGCTAGAATGAGAAATGTTGAATTCCGCCAAGGCAATTTTAGGCAAAAGAATGTCTTGATCATTGGCAGCTCCACCCTTAGAAAATTGAGTGGACGGTATATGTCCAATAATGAATATAATGTGTCAATTCGAACAATACGTGGCGCACGGATAATTGATTTACATGATCAACTTGAAAGATACATGACACAGAGCCATTATGATATTGTTGTGGTACATGTAGGCAGCAATGATATAGGCCGCAGGAAGCCAGAGAGCATGATAGAAGATTATGACTCTATTATCCAATACATCAGGCACTTGTCACCAGACACACAGATTTTAATCTCAACTTTATTACCTAGACCACAGAATAATCATGAAAACAATCTAACGAGTCACTTTAACAGTTTGTTACAAGGTCAGGTGGAAAGGAATGGGGTGTTATTAGTAGACAACTCTACCCTTTTTTATGATTCATATGGTTACATATGTACACAACTATTTTTTGATCACATTCATCCTAATGGAGATGGAACAAGAGTTCTTTCAGAGAACATAATGAATTATGTTGTCTCTCTAAGTAGTACTCTGAGTAATTTTAATGAAAGTAATGGAGTGGAATTGTATAATAATAATAATGCTTTGCAACAAAATTTTCGCAATGGGAGGACGAATGGGAGGAGCCATCAACCGCTACAATACCAGGAACAATATGCAAACCATTTACCTTATCAGAGCATGTAAGACTATCTAACAGCTTCAAGTTTCTAAATAATCTGCACAATTCAAACTACCCAAGTCAAACAAACTATGTTGACAAAACTAAAAACTCAACAGTTAACCCTATGTGTGCTAAAACTGTAACTACCAGTAACATACAGAAGTCCAGGCATATATTATGCAAATCAAAGGAAGCACCCTCTATGCAAACACAACAAAATAAGTTAAAAGTATTTTATACAAATGCTGACTCTATCATAAATAAACGACAAGAACTTTTAGTAATGGTTCTTGATACACAGCCAGATATCATTGTATTAACAGAAGTACTTCCCAAACACTTCAGATTCAAGGTGTATAAAGAGGAATTACAAATTGATGGATATTCCTTATTTACAAATGCAGAAGACTATAGCAGCCTGGGGAAAGTAAACCGGGGTGTGTGTATATATATACGCTCAGTATTGAATCCAGTAGAGGCTCTATTAACAATAGATGACCTACCAGATGAAATAGTGGTAGTGGAAATTAGGCTAAAACAAAGAGACAAATTGCTAATAATGGGAACATACAGAAGTCCAAACTCAAATGAAATAAATGATAACAGATTACTGGATACAATTAAAAGATCTGTTCAAAGCAAGCATTCACATTTACTACTGATAGGTGACTATAATTATCCTGAAATTGCCTGGGAGATAGAACCACAAATTAGTAAACCATCAATAAGAGCAGCTAAATTTCTTGAAGCAGTATCTGACGCTTTTCTCTACCAACATGTTACCATTCCGACCCGTTATCGTCCAAATAACGAACCTCGTACTTTAGATTTAGTCTTCACAAATGAACAGTATATGTTTGAAAATATTTCTACTTTTCCTGGCTTGGGAAAAAGTGACCATATCTGTTTTACTTTTGACTTGATATGCTACACCAAAATAACTCAAAGTAAGGTTACAAAATTCTTATATGACAAAGGAGATTATGAAGGGTTATGTAGGGAATTGGACAAGAATTGGGAGACACAATTTGAAGGACTGTCACTGGATCAATGCTGGGTGAAGTTAAAAGAGAGTATAAGTCAAGCAATGCCAATATATATACCGCACAAAAAAATAATTCCCTCAAACAAACATAGACCACCATGGCTAAATAGACAATTACTTAGGTTAATAAGAAAAAAAGAAAAGTACTGGAAAACATATTTGGGCACACAAGATACACATCATTATAACAAATATGCGCGTGTGAGAAATCAAGTAAAAGCACAATGTAAAAAGTCAGTCAGGCTCTTTGAAAGAAAATCGCGACTAACATTAAAAATAACCCTAAATCATTTTGGCGCTATGTAAATAATAAACTAAAAACAAAAGAAAGTGTGGGAGATCTTGAAGACATAAATGGTAACCTTACTGTAACAGACCAAGATAAAGCAGAATTATTAAATCAACTTTTTTCTAGTATATTTACCCAAGAAAATATAAATATTATTCCCATTATGAAATTTAAAACCGAAACCAATGCATTGAGCAACATTAAAGTGAATCTGGATACTGTGAAAGAAAAACTAGGCAACTTAAAGCAAAACAAATCCCCAGGACCTGATGGTTTACATCCTCGGCTACTCAAAGAATTAAAGGATGTCATAGCAAGGCCCTTGACACTTATATACCAAAAATCATTAGACACAGGTTCAGTGCCGACAGATTGGAAATATGCCCATGTCATACCCATACATAAGAAGGGGTCAAAAAGACAACCAAATAACTATAGACCGGTTAGCCTTACTTCCGTTTCCTGTAAGGTACTGGAGAGCATTGTGAGGGACAAGGTAGTAGCCCACATGATAAATAACAGGTTTTTTACTGAATATCAACATGGTTTCATGGCTGGGCGATCTACAGTTACACAATTATTAGAAGTGTTAGAGGCCTGGACGACTGCTCTAGACAGGGGTGAAGATATAGATGTCCTGTATCTTGATTTCATGAAGGCATTTGACACAGTGCCTCATGAACGCCTTCTAAGTAAATTAAGCCAATACAAAATTTCAGGTAATCTACTAAACTGGCTAAGATCCTTTTTAACAAATCGCCAACAGAGGATTGTAGTAAATGGAGCCTTTTCGTCATGGACACCTGTTTTGAGTGGAGTTCCACAGGGCAGTATACTCGGTCCAGTACTTTTCACTATTTTTATCAATGACATGCCATCTGTGATTGTATCTGACATTTCTTTATTTGCGGATGATACTAAAGCTTATAGAACCATAACACATGCAGATGATTGTAAAGAACTACAACAAGACCTTAACTCACTGCAGCAGTGGTCAGAAACATGGCAGGTCCGATTTAATCCTCAAAAATGTTCTGTAATGCACATAGGCCATAATCACTTTAATACTTCCTATCAAATGATAGATAATGGGAAAACCCTAAAATTACATGACGAAAATATAATCAATGACCTAGGCGTGTCAATAGATACAAGACTAACATTTGAGAGCTATATAGAGAAGATAACTTCCAAGGCTAATAAAATGACAGGCATAATATGGCGTACATTCCAATATATAGATGAAGACCTGTTCATGAAACTTTATCCAACATTAATACGCTCTCACCCGGAGTATGCTGCCCCTGTATGGTCACCAAACACATGGAAACAAGCAGAAAAACTTGAAAAAATTCAGAGACGAGCTACGAAAATGGTGCCCAACTTAAAAAATCTAAATTACCAGGCAAGATTAGAATATTTAGAACTACCAAGTTTAGTATACAGAAGAATAAGAGGGGATCTTATAAATGTCTAAGTACATGCATAACCTGTATACTGTGGACTCTAGAAAACTTCTAATTATCCGTCCAAGAAAGAGAACTAGAGGTCATAAATTTACATTACTAAAACCAAGAGCAAATACATCCCGTAGACAAAGCTTTTTCTCTAACCGTGTCATAGACTGGTGGAACTCCCTGACGCCTGAAGTTGTTGAAGCTCCATCTCTAAATACTTTTAAAACCAGACTAGATAAACTATTTATTCAACATCCTGTATACTATAATTATAGAGCTCTAGATAAACCATGTAATCAAAAAATGACTATTAGATAATGTAGCTCATCACCAAATTTATTGAATTAGCTGATAATAGGATACAATGTCCTAAAAAGCTGTACATGTTATGATTATGATTACATATACATACACACATACCAGGGTTTCAACAGACTTCTAAATACAGGAAGTTTGGGACTTTTTGGATAATTCTATTGGGAGTATAAGCTAGAAACATGAAGGTCTAAGGTGGTTCAAATACATATAATTTGGTTAAAATCATAGTTTTTAGAGATATCAGGGCCAATAATAGGAAGGCCAGGACTATTTTGGTATGTTTTAACATAACATAACATAACATAACATAACAAGTATACAGCTTACCAGGACTTTTACGTCCTATTATCAGCTGGTGTATAAACTACAATTATTAATGTATGGTGATTTTCGGGTGATTTGGCTTATCTAATGTAGTACACTGGGTGCGTTACATAGATTTTGTCTAGTCTAGCTTTGAATGTGTTTATGGTAGGTGCGTCAACGACTGCTTCCGGTAATGCATTCCACCAGTCTATGATTCTGTTGGAGAAAAAATTCAGTCTATTGTTAGTATTCGCTCTAGTTTTTCTAAGTTTGAATTTGTGGCCACGTGTTCTGTCATCTTGATTTAATGTGAATAGTTTACTGGGATTTACTGAGTAGATATTATTGAGATACTTAAAAACATTTATGAGATCTCCTCGTATTCTTCTATACATTAAGGTTGGTAAGTTGAGATTCCAAAGACGATTTTCATAGGACATATTCCGCAAAGCTGGTACCATTTTAGTCGCTCGTTTCTGGACTTTTTCTAATTGTTCGGCAAATTTCCATGTGTGTGGGGACCAAACGGGACCAGCATACTCCAGATGAGGGCGTATTAAACTTTGGTACAGCATCTTAAATATGTCTGTAGTAATGGAATGAAACGTTCTCCATATAAGCCCTGTCATTCTGTTGGCTTTTGATGTGATGTTATTTATATGGGTTTCAAATGTTAAGTTTGAATCGATTATTATACCCAGATCAATGATCTCGCACTCCTCCTTTAGGACTACTGTTATATCATTATCAAGGAGTTTGTACTTACAATTACTGGCACTTGGCTTGTGGCCAATGTGCATAACTGAGCTTTTGTTTGTGTTGAATATTAATTGCCAATTTTGGGCCCAGTTTTGAATGGCCTCTAGATCATTTTGCAGGATTTCACAATCACTCACATCAGTTATTGAGTTGAACAGTTTAGTATCGTCTGCGAAAAGATAGAGTCTGGATTTTATGTTTCTTGGCATGTCATTTACGTATATTACAAACAGTAGTGGGCCAAGTACACTGCCCTGCGGGACACCGCTTATGACCCTGGCCCAATCTGAGGCTGCCCCATTAACCACGACTCTCTGCTTTCTTCCTATTAGAAATGACATAATCCATTCTAGGAGTTTCCCCGAAATACCATATGCGTTTAACTTGATAAACAATCGCTCGTGTGGTACAGAGTCAAAAGCCTTCTTAAAATCAAGATAAATTACATCAATCGATTTCTTATTATCCAAAGCATTTGTCCATTCGTCTATTACTTCTAGCATTTGAGTTACCGTTGATCTCCCCCGTAGGAACCCATGTTGGTATTCGGTAATTATTTCGCTTTTCTTCATATACTCTATCAGCTTGTCCCTTACTATGCTTTCAAGTATTTTGGATGGAACTGAGGTTAGACTGATGGGTCTGTAATTGTTCAGATCCCTCTTTGCTCCTTTTTTATGCACAGGTATAACATTAGCACATTTCCAGTCAGAAGGTATAGTCCCTTCTGATAATGACTTGTTATAAATTATGCTAAGTGGTTCAGATAATACATCTTTTAGTTCATGTAAAATTCTTGGATGCAGGTCATCAGGACCAGCTGATTTATTTGTTTTTAAATCTGCAAGTATTTTTCTGACGTCTTCAACAGAGACAGTAATATTGTTTATTGTTGTTGTAGTCTCTGTTGTAAATGTTGGGATACTATCTAGGTTCTCATTGGTGAAGGTACTAGAGAAAAAGCGATTTAGTTCTTGACTTTTTCTTTCGTTTGTGGTTATTAAATTGCCATCAAGATCTTCTAAGTCTCCCACATTATCTTTGGACTTGAGCTGGCTATTTACATAAGCCCAGAATGACTTTGGATTAGATTTGCTATTTTTAGCTACAGTTTCCTCATATTTTTTAACTGCCCGTTTACAGAATTGGTTCACCTGATTTCGTATACTAGCATATTTGTTGTAATCTGTTGATGCTCTTGTTTGCAGATACCTTTTCCACTTCCTTTCTTTTTTTCGCACTAACTTGAGGGCCTTTCTGTCTAACCAGGGTGGCCTATATCTTTTATTGTTTTTAACTTGTTTGGTTGGAATATAGTCTTTCGTGAATTTATTTACAAGATTTTTGAAATTTATCCAACATTCTTCGGGGGATTTGTTGTGGAAAAGTGCTTCCCAGTTAATACTTAGAGCTGATTGTAGTGCGGAATAGTCACCTTAGTCATAAGCCAATTTATTGGTCATATTCAGCGTAGCATTTTAGTTCATAATAAAGGCATATATGGTCACTTTTACCAAGGGCTGGTAGAGGGATTATGTTGTCAATCATTTCTTCCTCATTGGTGAATACTAAATCTATGACACTAGGCTCACAATTTATTCTATATCTTGTGGGAAATGAGATATGTTGGTGAAGGAAAGCATCGCCTACAGCATCCATAAAGTAATCAGCGTGCTGTGATTGTCTTACGAGAATACCACCTGCTTTCCAGTCAATTTCTGGAAAATTAAAATCGCCAGTAATTAGTAGGTGGGAATGCTTTTTGGCAGACACATTCTTAATAAATGTATTTAATTTTGTATTGTTCTCTTCGTTTGAGTTTGGACTGCGATAAACTGCCAGGATTAGCAATGTATCTGACCCCTTTAACTTAACCTCTACTCCAACTACTTCCTCAGGTAGATTACGGAGAGTTGATTTTGCTTCTGTGGGATTTAGGGATGATGCAACTTGTACACTTATTCCACGGACGTTTTGTTTGTCTATATTGGTGAATATATCATAGCCATTGATTTGCAGCTCTTCTTTTTTAACAGTATATCTTAGATGTTTTGGGTTTGTTTCTGTGATTATAATCATATGGGGGGATAGCTGCGATATCTTTATTTGTAGCTCCTGCCTCTTATTTAAAACTGAGTCTGCATTGGTGTAAAATACTTTAAGTTTGTTGGAATTATTCATATTACATTGAGACTTCTGGGTAGCACTAGTTGTTTTATTTGGTCCTTTGTGTAGTAGACCCCGTTTCTTGTCTATCACCTTATTTAGTATTAACTGTGATTTTGTTGGCATGTTTCCAAATGGGTGTTTGAGATATGCACATGTGTTAACACGTTTACAAGTTCCTTCATGTACAATGGTTTTATTTTGTTTGGTTGGGTTTATTGTATGGTGATAATTCTTCAGAATGCTGTTTGGTTGTGTAATTATTTGTTCATGTGCATTTGGCTGGTTGTCTGCTTTATCGATACATGTTGTATTGTTATGTGTGGATACGTCGGTTAGCAGGTGATATCGGTTCGCTAATGCAATTGGTTCTGGCTGTGTTCTGCTTGGCATAAGTTTAATAAGGCTACAGTTGTTCTCCCCCCTATCCCCCTCCCTTATAAAAAATCCTGAGAGAGTGAATCTCTCATGTTTGTTCGCATTTGTAGTGAATGAGAAGTTGCAACATAATTGGTTATGTTCTCGGATAGTAGACAAAGACCATTGTGGTTGGGATGTATGTTGTCCCTGAATAGTAATAGATTGGCTTCCCCATTGGGGTGGGTGAATAGTTCAGAGTTGTCTACATATGTTACACCATGCCATGTAGCTAGAGACCTTAGCATTTCGTTAAATTTGAAAACCAAGTTGTTCTCGTATCTATTGTTAGGTCGAGGCAGCAGTGAAGAGACCAATATTTGGATATTTGGTGCTAGTGTCTTGGCTTGTTCAATCATCGAATCGTAGTCATTGATCATTCCATTTACTCTACGCTTGGCAATATCATTGCTTCCAACATGGATTACAAGTGTGGTGTAGTGGTTAGTTGATAGGAATTGTTCAAGTTTATCCGCAATTTCACCGATTCGTGCCCCACCATAAGAACGGACAGTTACATTTGTTGTTTCAGATGACATGTACATTCCGCTGAGCTTTCTCAGAGTTGAACTTCCAATAATTAGAACATTTTGTGATGTTTTGTTCTTTTGATAAGTAGTTGCATGGCGAGCTTGACCCTGATCAATGTTGTTGTTATTGGTGTGGTCAGAAAGTATGCTGTATAACTTGCCAGCAGATTGCTTCATATTGTGTTTGTTACCATTTGTTTGTCTAGAGAAGGATGGAGAGTATGGAGTTTTTACGATATTGTTGTTAGCAACGACATGGCTGTAACTTCTGGTCCCAGGCTTAATAGTGTTGTTACTTATGTGGTGGTTCATTTGTGAACAACTCTGGTTGGGTATCTGCCTGGGTCCTCTGGTTGGGTGTATTGCATTTGTTAATTGCACTTTGGTGGTTACCTGTCCCAACTGGGGTGCATCTCGCCTATTCATTGTCTGTATATTATGTGTACGACCACTCTGGGTTCTAGAGATATCCCTGGAGGTCGGAACAGAAACATGTTCAACGACTGTCTGTTTGTGCTGTTCTAGTAGCTCTTTGGGTCTTGTAAGATCAATATGGTTAGACATATGAGTATGGCCACTAGTTATCTCATTTTGTTTACTCATCTGCAATTCTTGCACTTGTATATTTAGAGCAGCATACTCATTTCGGATCTGTCTGATCTCTTCCAGGACATCACTAAGGATCTCACTACAAGAGTCATCTGAGGGTTTTAATTGAGTATAACCACCCATGTTTGTTTCAGTGTATGCATCACACACATGTGTAGCTACATGGTTAGCCGTATTAACAGTAGGTTTTAGATGAACCTTTGATTGGGTAGACGAGTCATAGACTTCTTCTGAGGTTGCACAATCTTCCTCTGTATGTTGTGTGCTATTTGTGCCCTCATTTGTTGACTTGGGTGGGCTTTCTTTTATTACTTCTACTGAGTCTTCATTTGTTATCTCTATAAGAGGTATGTTGGTCGACTCACTATTATCCGTTTGACTTGACACTTTGTCATTCGTTGTGTTGACTAGTGATGTTTTGAGCAGAATTTCGTTTGCATTTCCCATTTATTTCTTATCAAATGTTAGTTCATACCATGACAGAAACTCTAGTATGTGGCTAGAGATGGGTGTGCAGAAACTGCATGAGTATTTGCGCTTTGATGTTGTGAGAGCAGCTAGCATGTATGGGGGTAGATTTGAGCAGTTGTAATGTAGCCATGCTTTGCAAACCTGACACCTTATCATATATGGGTTATTTGGCTCACCGCACTGGCATGCACCTTCCTTTAAGTCATTGACAAGGTCATGCTTACTTGGGGTTTTATTGGTAGGTGTAAGCTTGGTAGGGGTCACCATTTTAGATGTGGCTAGAGCATTTGCACTGTTTTCTAGGTTAGTTGCTGTTGTAGTGTTTATAGGTGTTGCTGTGGCAGTAACTTGATTTGTAGTTTCTGCCGAAAAATATTTCCTGCGGACCGCTTCCTCCCTTGTACTATCGCATTCTTTACAGAGCCAATAACCAGATGACACATATTGAGTCTGCTTTGCAGGATCTTTACAATCCTCGCACACCATGGTTCTTTACTCCACAAATCAACAGGTTAGATATTTGCTTGACTGTAATAAGTACAAATGTTGTTTGATTGCAAATCAGTAGATTAGCTATGGTTTAAGTAATATCCCTAGTTGCAAGCTTATGTAGCTTCAATGTGCAAAGGACACCACACACACGATATAATTACTTACAAATATATTAGTAAGAAAAAGAGTGCTAGGTTCTCTGCCTCGCAGCCACTCGGGGAAAGAATATGACACAGGGGCAGCCGGAGGATTGAGAGAACATACACACAGAGGTTAGTTAGGATGGGCAGCCAAGAGAGGCAACACAAGTGCATAATAAATTGAATACATTATTTTGCTAAATTATAGGCCTATATTGTTATTTATTTCTATATTTATTATTTAATGTGTGTGTATGTGTATTTGCAAACGATTTTGATTTGTTGAATTAACTATATCTATTCAGGCATACTATTTTAATGATGCAATGTCGCTTGACGATCAATGCAGCAGACCTAACAACGGTAAACAATTCATAAAAGTTTAAGGTGTGTGTTCAGATTTAGGTATATGTCAACACACTATAACTATAACCAATTATTGCTATAGTTTGTATGGAAATCATTATCGCATTTTAAACTGTTTCAAATAAATGTGGTTAATATTTTATCCACAGAACATGCTTTTTTATTTTTTATTTATTTTTTTTATAAATAATTTATATGGACAATAATCTCATATTTTAAACTATTTTATGCACATTTTGATTCTATCAAGTTTACAATACAATTGAAAATTGATTATTTTGGCAGGAATGTGCCAGGTAGAACTGACTATCTACCGTTGCTACGGTAAACAAATCACGGAAACGGATGACAGTAAGAAAAACGCCCTATTTAACCCGTTAATTCAACGATTTTCGCAGTTTACACAAAATAATCAAAGTAATGATGCTAAATACTATCTAAAACAAGTATGGATTATTGTCTTAGGCTATATAAATGTATTTTTGATCAGATTATGCGCCGACAGAATTTTTAACGTTGATCTTCGTCATCATCATCATCAACGTTTTCCCTATGTTTTGTGGAGTCCAGACATAAACTTTGATATATATGCCATATATACATGTATTTAATATATATATGTCTTCCATTAAGCGGTGGGTGGGTAGGGCTGTCCCTTCTTTGATGTTTACATAGATATATGCCACTATGGGCACAAACATAAAACACACGACATTCAAACACATATATTTATGCATTAATATTTACATACACACATACATATTTACTGACTTAAATAAACATATATTATACATATATTCCCTAATTACATCATCATCTCATTTTATTTATATTTAGTTTGGAGTGGTTTATTATTATATAGGACTTTTGTATGCTACTGAGGGTCGTGTGGGGGTCGGTGGAGGGGGGGGGGGGGGTAGGGAAGAGCTCATGACTGTAATATAAAGTTGAGATAGTTGGAGTTGTTAAGAATCGATAGATGCGTTGATCGTATGTGGGCTATTTAGGTGTAGTAGTAGTAGTGAAATTAAACTGTGAAGTATGTTTGTGTTTAGACTTATTACTTCAATTATTAGGTTAGGTTAGGTTAGTTTACCTATAGTGGTGGTGGTGGTGGAATGTCTTAGGCGTGTATTATTATTAATTAACAGAGAATCTGTGACCATCATGCAAGTATAAATATATTAATTTAGTATTTGTCGATCATAGATTCCCTGGCAATCTTCTTAAAGGATTTCAGGTTTAATATACTATCGCATATTTTTGTACTGGTGCTGTTCCATAGTTTTGTGGCTGCTATTGTAATTCGTTGTTTTCCTATTTCTGTTCGTGTAAATTGAGTGTGTAAATTGTGTTTTGTCCTAGTGTTGTGTTTGTGGATGTCGGTGCTTAGTGTGAAATTGGAGGCTATGGATTGTGGTAATGTATTGTGGTGAAACTCCTTTACAATGGTGTACATCTGTAGTTTACCTATGTCCTTTAGTTTTAATAGCTTTTCTGACTTGAATATATTCTGGCCCTTTGCTGGTTTAGAAAAGAGTTTTAGTGCCTTTTTCTGTAGACTTTGTAGTTTTGTTAGGTTGCTTTTGTGTGTATTCGTCCAGATAACGTTACAGTAGGTGAGATGCGGAAGAACAAGGGTGCAGTATAGAGTTTTAATTGTGGTATACATACACATATATTTTTTTAATGTTTTCTCTTCTTTTTAGATCTCAGACCATCGTGGCATACAGCTGCCGCCGCATCATATACATACATTGTACACTTACCTTGTAGTTCGGAACGTATGTCCTTGATCACGCACAAGCTAGTATACATCACAATCAATCAAACAGACAGAGCCTTCATCACCATCATCATCATCATCATCATCATCATCATCATCATTTTACGAGGCATAAGCCATTGGCTTGTTATTGCCTCACTGTGTTGCTATAGTATGGGTTGCTCAGTCCAATTCAAAAGATCTTTCTCTGAAGTGGAAATTAGAATTAACAGTCAGTAGCGTAAAAAACCACCACCACCACCACCACCACCACCACCACTACTACTACTACTACTACTACTACTACTACTACTACTACTACTACTACTACTACGGGGAGTGATAACGACGTGGTCAGTGACAAATAGACCAATTTGGTTTTAAAGCCTGACGCTTGGATGCGTTGTGTATCCAGAAGTCTGAATGGTCAGAAGCTGCTTTTTCAGCTCCTTTTAAATACTCTCATGAGCTGAGCCTGGGGATTGGCTTTCACATGCCCTTAAAAGGGTTTGGAAAATTGGGATTGCCGGTAAGGTTTTGATGGTTGTGGTCTAAATTCACCGGATTTGGTGAGTTTGATGGTTGAGTCCAAGATGGCGGCACTACTACTACTACTACTACTACTACTACTACTACTACTACTACTACTACTACTACTACTACTACTACTACTACTACTACTACCACCACCACCACCACCACCACCACCACCACCACCACCACCACTACTACTAGTTGCAAACATTGATATCGCCACCGCCACCGCCACCACCACCACTACCACTACTACTACTACTACTACTACTACTACTACTACTACTACTACTACTACTACTACTACTACTACTACTACACTTAGGCCTAATACAGTAACTAAGTTAAGTGACTGATCCAAATAGCTAACTAAATCGTGCATAACATTTTAATGAGCGTTGTTCACAATTGATTAACGCCTACAACCATGATTGTTCGACACAAACGTCATTAACTCAACTACTTGATCAGTGATTAAATGAATGAAAGCCATATTACGCCATTTCACAAGTGTAGGCCTATTGTTGTGTTGATAGATCTAAGAGATTAAGACATGGGCGAGCCCATAGATGCATTGTTATGGTTTAATCCGGTAGAACAATGATGTTCTGCTGGTCTAAAACATTGATTAACTTGTTTTAGAAATATAATAAAATGGGCTCTGATAATAAAATAAATAAAATATTTTAAAATTAAATAAAATGAAATAAAATAAATGAATACAATGAAATCAGAAATGGATCAGTGAGAACAGAAGGAGATACTGAATGAGATTTAAAAAAATGGAATGACGGAAATAGTATGGAATTTCGATAATAAGCGGAAGAAATGTGATAGATAGAAGGAATGAAAGAAGGCGAATGGAAAGAGCGGAGAATAACAAAATAAAGAATGAGATTCATAAAACGAATGATTTAAGGACAGAAAAGGGAAAATAAGGAACAATGAAAAAATATGGCATGGAATAAAAGAAGAAAGAAGAAGAATTAACGGAATGAATGGATGAGATAGATGTAAGAAAAGAAAGGTGAAAAGAGCAATCAAGAGTGAATGAAAGGGTGTGGAAATGAGATAAATTAAAAAATATATATTCTGCTCTATCTGCAAATGGAAGCTTACTATGAAAAAAATAATATCTATTTCGCCATTAAAGGGTAATCATTAAGTAACCATTAAAGCATTGGATCTTCATATTCCCAAATATTAATTTGAGATAATTTCAGTGATAGCTATTGCGCCTATGGAAGCAACGCGTGTCAGTCAAATTACTTTCAAAATTATTATTAAATATTTAATCTTTTGAAAGGAATTTGATAGCTGCTGTTGTGCCTATGGCAACAACAGGTTCCAGTCAAAATACATTCAAAATAGTGATCAGCTTATACGCAATATCTGTATGAAAATAACAAATATTTTGTTGAAACTTTTGAAGATAATTTGACTGACAGCTGTGGGTTAAAGTTTCAAGTCAAATATGTTTCAATATTTTCATCAGCTTATTCAATACCTGAACTAAGATTCTGGCATGAAATGTTTAAATGTTAACTTTGTCTGAGATAATCACACATGGCTCAGTATTACTGAATGACAGGTGCTTCTAATCACAATAGGCTGACAATAAACTAACCCATGTCACGCAGAATTATCAGCATCTACTATGCATTGATTCAACAAGATAACTTTTGAAGACATGCCACTGGAATGACTGACTCGATTACCAAGCCCGTCATTTCCGTTAAATTCTTTTAGAAAATTGTCTTCTTGTAATGCAAATGGTCATTCAATAAGCAATTAATAATTGACAACAAACGGGTTAAGACATTTTGACAAGGAATATAGAGAGTATTTGTTGAATAGATTGGACAGTGAAAAGTGCTCTATAGTGACCACCTGTGTTTTTTGGGCCAAGATATTTTGGTTCTTTTAGACAGATGATCGTATGAAAATTGTTAATTATCCTGAAAATCAACATATTGATTACTGCAGCATCAACGTTTAGTCCAATTGTTTCATTAACCTGTAGGCGGCCAAACCGAACCTCTGTCGTGGCCTTTATAAATGTGCCGGCTTGCATAGCAACTAATTTCAAAATATATATGATTGTACATATTTATGTATATTGATGGAGATTTTCAGAGTGAAATTTATTTCATCTCATTACATTTATGCAAGGTATGCAATTTTAACAATTCTCATGTGTGAATGTGTGTTATCGTCATTATGACCTATGATCAAGCAATATAACAGTTGTATTTTTTGTTTGCGTATACAGGTATGGCCAGAGAGACATACAGACAATTGGTGAATACATGTGAGGATTTCTCATGGAATTGTCCAGATTGCTCAACATTGTCAGAGAGAAACAGAGTAGGCTCACCAATAATCCCACTAATTCCAGCAATATATCCAGCGCCATTGGCCGATGACTTTACTACTGATCTGCCGAGACATGGACATAGATACGGAGTCAGATGAGGTATATATCTGAAGCTGTATTGCATGATGATGATGATGATGATGATGATGATGATTATGGTGGTGATGATGATGGCATAGGATCAGGTATTATGACCTGGTTGTAATATATCATGTATCTTGTTTAATTTCTTTCAGGTTTGGTTGTATGCTGAAGCTATGCACATGGACGAAAGTGTTGGCCAGCCAGCGTTTGAAAGCACCAGACTTTCACTTGGCACTGCGAATGTTGCACAAGAGATGTCAGATGTGGAGGTATGTGTTGTAACATTTTTATATATGAATGAATGAATCGTTATTCACATTAGGGCTTACGTGAAGACAATGGCAATAATACTAATATGTATGACAGGTGACTATACAATACCTTATAAACTACATATCATATTCATTTCCGATTGGGATCTGCAAATATTATATCAAATTAAGCATTCTGGCCGGCTTGGTCACTAAAGGGTTAATACACCAGCCCATACACCAATTAGTTGCTGATGCAGTAAATTTTGTTTGAATATTTTCATAAAACGGCTACTGGTGAAACATATTATTATTATTATTATTATTATTATTATTATTATTATTATTATTATCTTTCAGTTTGACGTGTATGCGGATGTTACACTGGTGGATCCAAATGTTGAAAGTATGACAAATGAATCACACCATGTCAGCCTAGATATTATCAATGGACCGTCTATGGAGGTATGTTAACGAAGGGAACAGTGGTGGGTTGGTGCTGAGGGCTCAGTTGATGAGGGTAAAACATGTAAGCCCCGAAATAGGAAAATTATCACCAACACAACCACCATCATTATCATCTTGTCAGAGGGATAGGGGGTTGGGGACTTCCCCAGAAAATCTTTAAATCTAGACGCACTGAGGTGCAATCTAAGACATAAGACATCAACCGTTATCTGGATAAGAGAACCCGAATCGAGATCAGATCAAATTCTAGATTATATCTCAGGATTTTAACAGGCAGGATGTGGTTATACACTAGGATACCACATTTGCCATGATTCCCAAAAATATGTGAAAATCTGAGATCCTAAACTTAATTGTGTGATAAAAACGGGAGGGCGAGGGTCTGTAATTTATTATTATTATTATTATTATTATTATTATTATTATTATTATTATTATTATTATTATTTAATGTTCTAGATGCCAGCACCTGAACGTCCACACTCTTGGGTTGAAGAGTCGATCCAAGACGAGCCTCCAAGCCAGCAGGACGCAGTATTTAACGATGAAATATCGTACAAAATTATCTCGGCATCCACAATTCGCGGAAAGGACAAGTTGTTTGACAACATCGGATATTCATATGTCCAGAAAAGGCAATACAATGGTACGTAGAAGTCCGTCTGTCTGTCTGTCTGTCTGTCTGTCTTACTGACAATTTTGTAGCTTGCTAAATGGCTTGAAATTTATTCATTCGTGTGCCATATAATATTGCGAACATCTCACAATTTTTATTCTTTGCCTTTTCAGATGGCTCAATAGTGTGGCGTTGTAGTTCCGGAACAGTAAATTGAAATATTGTCCTGCAACAGTGATGCAGACTACTGATGAGTTCACACGTGGTTCTGGTCAACACTGTCATCCCCATATGCCAGGGTCAGAGATTGCAGCTCTAACTGCAAAGGATATGAAAGAGACCACTAAGCAACATCCATTTAAATCAGCAGGAATAATTGTGAACCAAGTACTAGCCACACACTTGCAAGATCAACCATGCGACTCATTACCCAGCCAGGACAGACTAATGCATACAGCAAACTACTGCCGCCATCATTCCAGGCCCAAGAATCCAACTGAGCTTGACTTCGACATACAGATGGACCACATACCTTCTGACTTCCTACGTGCCGACATACAACGATCGTCAAAACGACACCAATCTTTGCTTCGACCGACCAACTGAGAAAATAGGCGACATTCAAATTGGTGAAGGAGCCATTTACCCAGTTATTTTCCATCCATGGCTTTGTTAGAAGTGGTGACTATGCCAAACAGGTGCCATTGGCATTTTGCCTCATGTCCGGGAAAAGCAAGAAAGATTATAAAGCTGTTCTACAGGTAAATTTTAAGCTTCCCCTTCATTGTCAGAATCTTAAAGGTGCATATTCACACTAAAATGCTTGAAAATAAAATTGTTAAAATTGTATACTTTTAGAAAATTAAATTGTGTATCTAAATGTAATGAAATGAATTAAATCATAAATTAATTATACTAGTTCTAACACAAGACATGGTGTCATCATATGTCATATTGTAATTTTCATTTTGCTCTTCCCAGGCAGTCTTAGAGGCGTTACCACATGCGCTAAATGTACAACGAATAGTCCTGGATTTTGAAGCGGCGATGTGGAAGGCGGCACAGTCTGTATTGCCAGATGTCCAGATCAAAGGATGCATTTTTCACTGGACGCAAGCTCTTTGGCGAAAGGTTAGCTTACACTAATATTATGAACATATAAGTATATAATGCTGGCCTGCCTGTTTACCTGCCAGCCTGCCAGTGATCATTTTGAAATCTGGATGCTCTCGGATCGTATCTAGTGCATTTCCATAATTAAATATGGACCATCAGTTGGCTGGTAAATTATTCTATTTTAGCCATTTAATTACATTCTTTTAAATTTAATTACATTTTTTTTCACTCAAGATTTTCAGCCCGTCAGTTGTCAAAATGGGACCAGTTCAGCTATTGAGTGAAAAATAAAAAAATTACATTACTAAAAATATAAAAAAGAATAATTTATCAGCCAACTGGTGGTCCATATTCACCTCTGGAAATTACGTTTCTCTCTTTACTGAACTGAACTGAATAGCGCTCTGGTGATCGTTTGCGAAAAGAGAAGAAACTGCGTCAAACATATTATTCACTCAAAGATATTTTTTGATGGAAAAACGGCTGACCAAGATCTGGGAACAGGGCAAATGCTCCCACTGTCCCTACTATAATCGGCTAATGCATAAGCATGTTAATTACATAAGTATGAACGCCTTTAGTCTCTATCAGCCAGATTTAACCAGAACTTTAATCAATAATTTAATAAGTATCTTTATTTGTATTTTCAGGTGCAGGATTTAGGTCTTAGGCCAATCTACATGAAGCATGGCAATACGTTCAAGTTCATTAGAAAGCTTATGGCCCTGCCTTTCCTTCCTCACATTCACATGTTGATGCACCGGCAGGAGCAGTAACAGACCTAGTCGAATATGTACTCGCAACGTGGATGGAAAGCAGTGTCTGGACACCAGAACAATGGAGCATTTATTTTCTATCAGTTCGTACGAATAATGACCTGGAAGGATGGCATCGCGGCCTCAACAGTAGAGGCCACCCCCAGATGGGGATGTATGATCTCATCATTCTTCTACATGAAGAAGCCAAATTGGTAACAGTGTAGCCGCAGTCCGGATAAGGACATAGCTTTATGCACCGTACGAGCACTTCGCTCAGGTCACACTATACAGCACCAACAAACAGGTTGGTTTCGGAAGAAAAGCTGAAGCGTATTCAGCGAAAGAAATACCGGGACATGCAGGCCAAGATCTTCGACTTTTGGATGAAATATGAAGCTGGAAGAAAAAGTGCTACAAGTTTGTTAAGATCGTGCTCGCGGTTAAATGGACCAAATGAGTAAATTATTATTATTATTATTGTTATAATTATTATTATTATTATTATTATTATTATTATTATGGATTCCTTCCATGCTTCCGCCATCTTAATCCCTACAGCTATTCAGTCTCCAGTCAACATCCCACAATGCATTACGCTTGCGGCTGTTTAACGTTAAACCAGAACCTGTGCCAAGAACAAAAACAGTGCTCCGGTTAACGTTAAACTGTAGTAAGGGCAATGAATTGTGGGATGTTGGTTGAAGACTGATGGCGTCAAACTGAATGTTTTACTTTACATTCCTATCCCAGTTGATGATTAGTGGCTTGAAAACACCAATGAACACCATTTAACTATTGAATGGCCATATTGGCAAAACTTGTATCTGTATATAAGTGGTCCTGAGGGGTGTAAATTTGTAGCCCAATGTAAGACTAATTTTGAGAGAGCTAAAACTGGATTCCTCCATTGACATTCTTTACGCAAGAATCTAATAAACATGTTGTTGAACATTTTGAAACTAATTTGACTGGGCCTTTGTTGCCATAGGGCAGCAACATGACCCAGTCAAATTAATTTCAAAATATTTGACAGGGAGCTCAGGGATCGATCGATCCCAACACGGGAAAAGCGTGGGTGGAACTTAGCTAGAGATGGGCGGGGTATAGCTAAAACTGGATTCCTCCATTGACATTCTTTACGCAAGAATCTAATATTTTCTTTATCGAATTATTCCTGGCAGTTAACCCACTAACTGGCGAACATCAAATTTGTGTATTAGGCTGAACTCTTATACTGCAGAAAGCTTAGGTTAATTTTCACCGATTTCATAGTATTCTCCAGAGTGTGATTTATACACCACTCAAACATGTGCCTAATGCTAAAGAACATTGCATCGGCCCACTACGTCCGTGCGTCCGTCCCCGAAAACTTTGCTGCTGTAACTCCTATAGTTTGAGCGAGAATTGTTTGAAACTTGACATGATGATTGTACACCACTCAAACATGTACCTAATGCTAAAGAACATTGCATCGGCCCACTACGTCCGTGCGTCCGTCCCCGAAAACTTTGCAGCTGTAACTCCTACAGTTTGAGCGAGAATTGTTTGAAACTTGACATGATGATTGTACACCAGCCAAACATGTGCCTAATGCTAAAGAACATTGCATCGGCCCACTACGTCCGTGCGTCCGTCCCCGAAAACTTTGCTGCTGTAACTCCTACAGTTTAAGCGAGAATTGTTTGAAACTTGACATGATGATTGTACACCAGCCAAACATGTACCTAATGCTAAAGAACATTGCATCGGCCCACTACGTCCGTGCGTCCGTCCCCGAAAACTTTGCTGCTGTAACTCCTACAGTTTGAGCGAGAATTGTTTGAAACTTGACATGATGATTGTACACCAGCCAAAGATGTATCTAATGCTAAAGAACATTGCATCGGCCCACTACGTCCGTGCGTCCGTCCCCGAAAACTTTGCTGCTGTAACTCCTACAGTTTAAGCGAGAATTGTTTGAAACTTGACATGATGATTGTACACCAGCCAAAGATGTACCTAATGCTAAAGAACATTGCATCGGCCCACTACGTCCGTGCGTCCGTCCCCGAAAACTTTGCTGCTGTAACTCCTACAGTTTGAGCGAGAATTGTTTGAAACTTGACATGATGATTGTACACCAGCCAAACATGTACCTAATGCTAAAGAACATTGCATCGGCCCACTACGTCCGTGCGTCCGTCCCCGAAAACTTTGCTGCTGTAACTCCTACAGTTTAAGCGAGAATTGTTTGAAACTTGACATGATGATTGTACACCAGCCAAACATGTGCCTAATGCTAAAGAACATTGCATCGGCCCACTACGTCCGTGCGTCCGTCCCCGAAAACTTTGCTGCTGTAACTCCTACAGTTTAAGCGAGAATTGTTTGAAACTTGACATGATGATTGTACACCAGCCAAACATGTATCTAATGCTAAAGAACATTGCATCGGCCCACTACGTCCGTGCGTCCGTCCCCGAAAACTGTGCTGCTGTAACTCCTACAGTTTGAGCGAGAATTGTTTGAAACTTGACATGATGATTGTACACCAGCCAAACATGTGCCTAATGCTAAAGAACATTGCATCGGCCCACTACGTCCGTGCGTCCGTCCCCGAAAACTTTGCTGCTGTAACTCCTACAGTTTAAGCGAGAATTGTTTGAAACTTGACATGATGATTGTACACCAGCCAAAGATGTATCTAATGTTAAAATTGTCTTGATCGGCCCATCTCATCCTTCCATAGAAATTGCATACATTTAGAGGCTTAAACTGTCTACATAAATTATGTATGTAATTGTAATGACACGAAGTAAATTAGTATATGATCATTGCATTCTGTATAAATTAATATAATTGTTTCATGTTGTGAAATTGAATTAGACACGCAGTCCTAATTAACCTCCAGTACTAAATATTAGCCTATATATTAATTTATATGGAATTTATATGGAATGAAGTCATCATAGGCATATCATCATCATCATCGTCATCGTCATCATCATCATCGTCATCATCATCATCATCATCATCATCATCATTTTACGAGGCATAAGCCATGTTAGGTTTTTTATTTTGGTTCATTACATTGAGGTTCATAATTTAAGCCTCTCAAGAAATTTTCAAGTATTTTGGTGTGAATGTTTATAAATGTACATATTTACAATCTAAAGTGTAAATAATTGTAAATTATGTTTTAGCCTATAAATGGTAGACAATAAATATGTAGTATCCTACATTTGTAAACAAACAAAATACATTTTACATAGGCTATGTGTTGTCTTCAAGTTGCACCTTCCATCTGTTAGTTCTCCATTGCCCTGACTACCTTCCTTAGGGAACCACCAGATTGTGACCCTTCAATACATATATGCCTACATATACACCGTTCACTTTACACTCGCCTTTTTACAAAAGCATGTGAGGTAATAATAGGCCATTGTTGTTTTGGCATCCCTATGGTATGTTTAGATAAGCCTGAAAGGTGTGAACATTAATTGTCATAACTTACACCTGCATGCCAATAGAACAATATGGGCGAGTCACTTTAGCTTGGATTCGGCTTGGTGTTTGCTTTAGCATTATATTTCAGAATATATAAACCCGTGTCTTTTCATGCAATATGATATGGAATTAGAAATTTCAATCTCGCAACAGTGGCACCACTGGCAGATCTCTTTGAGCGCATGAGAAATGCAACGTAATGACCATTGTGGCTTAAAATGTAGTTTATATTTATTTGAAGATTTTGAAACTAATTTGGCTGAAAGTTGTTTGATGTTAACACAGGAAGTAGAAATTAGTCAAATTAATCATATTACCATATACAACTGCAACTTGTCATGACAGATCATTGCCTATTACACTCGGATGAACGACAGGAGTCCGCCGTTTTAGATACGAAAAGCATGGTAGCATATACTACTACGGCATGTAGATTATAGGGTATAAATAATCATATACGTTCGCATAGAAGGCCAACGTGTTCTCATCTAGAACTGCAGACTCATGTTGATAAACTAAGCGCAGTATGTGGTGGCTATCAATAAATGCTATCTGGTGATCAATTTCTGAATAAAGAATGGGAGCAAGATTGACTGGCGATTTCTCCCCCAATGTATTCAAAAAGTAGGCGATTTCGCCCCATGGCGATCTCGCCCAATGAGTCCAGAGGGCGAGATCGCCGCGGGGCGAGATGGCCAGTTACCCTTCCGTTGTAGTTTGTCACCACATTCATGGTTTGTTAGCATTTCTTTAAAGAAAGTGGGATGAAAGATTGAATCAGATTCGAAGTTGAATAGCAGTGGGTGTTTACTCCATAGTTGGTCTAATCTGGATTTAAAAGAGTTGATAGAAGATGCATTGATAATGTGTTCAGGTAGTTTGTTCCATTGGTCTGTGCAGTGCAGTGGAAGTGAGGTTCCTGGTCACATATCCGCACCCCTTGGGGTCTTTCTACAATTATTTGTAACGTATTTACAGACAGTCTAGACAGTGAACCAGGGAGCCACCGACAGCGTCGCTGACAGCTGTGACGCAGGTTGGTTAGAACAGGCTGCCAACTATGCCGCACAGTGAAGTCCAGTCTGCTCACAATCTGTACCATCCGCTTTTTTAGATAGGCGTCTTACAGGGTTCAGTTATGGCATCTTGGATATACTGATGACAGGGCTGACATCCGACATCTACTATTTACACTATCAGAGCGTATTCACGACTGAGCTCCCGATACAGGGCCTGACACTCAGCGTGAGTTCTTTTACATCCCCCGCACCCCCACCCCCACCCCTTTGCCCCAGACACCACACGAGATGGGTCCGACGGCTTTACGTCCCCTCCGAAGGACGTGTCATGCGATTGACGTATGGAATGGTGCAGGTTTTTACACCTTGTGATCACATGCCTGAACGCGGGATCGAACCCGGCTCTTGGATTGGAATTCCAAGCATGTACGGCACACCGGTTTTGCCAACCGATCCAACACGCCAATAAAAATGAAATGAAATGGAGACTTTCTGATATTTAACCTAGCTTTGATTTTCTGAATTTTTAGGCTATGACCTCTTGTATTACTGTTAATACTGTTATTGTCAAAAAGATTGATGAGGTTTGAAGGAGGTTGATCATATTTGTTGTGAAGTATTTTATATATCTCAATCATATCACCTTGCAGTCTTCTGAATTTGAGAGTTGGTAAGTTGAGTTCTTTTAGTCTTTCGTTGTATGGTAGGTTACGCATTCCTGGGATAAGTTTTGTGGCACGCCTTTGAACATTTTCAATCGCATCTATATATTCTTTTAGGAAGGGCTACGTTTGCACATTCGATATGAGGCCTGACAAGGGATTTAAAGAGGTGCTTGAAGTTGTCTTTATTTATGTAGTTAAACGTGCATCTAATTAGTCCCATGATTTGATTGGCTTTGTTTATTTTTTCATTTATGTGTTGGTTGAAACTTAATCTTTCATCAATTACGACCCCAATGTCTTTTTCGGTGGGAGAATACTCTAGAGTATGGTGGTTAGAGTCCATTGTGTAGACATGGGGACCTGTGGTTCTTGAAGAATTTCTCATGCTTTTACATTTGTCTGGATGGAGTTTTAGGAGTGAGTTTTCAGTCCACAGGCACATAGAGTCTATATCTTGCTGCAGCGTATCACAATCTGGTTGATTAAGAATTGATTTGAATAGTTTTGTATCGTCAGCAAACAGGAATATTTCTGACCCACACTTAATTGCATCAGGCAAATCATTTATATACAATATAAAGAGAAGTGGGCCAAGGACTGAGCCTTGCGGTATGCTGCTGGTCACATTTAGTAATTTGGAGTATGTTCAATTAATGACAACTTGTTGCTTCCTCCAGATTAGAAATGATTGGATCCACTTTAATAGTTTTCTGTCAATGCCATATGCGGTTAGTTTTTTAAGAAGACGTTTGTGTGGGACTTTATCAAATGCTTTCATAAAGTCAAAGTAGATGACATCGACCATCCCTCAATTATCCAATGCCTCCAACCATTTTTGTAGTACTCTTAATAGCTGAAGCACAGTAGACCGGCCACTTATAAAGCCAAATTGGTTATCTGACAGCATGCAGTTGTCGGTTACGTGTTTCATAATTGAGTCTTTTACAACTGATTCCATTACTTTGCACACTACCGAAGTGAGACTGATAGGGCGGTAGTTATCAGGCTTTCGTTTGTCACCTTTTTTTAAGATAGCAGAGATATTAGCATTAGCCCAACTTTCTGGTATTTTGCCTAAATCTAATGATGCATTAAAGAGAGTGGATAATGGGTTACTAAGAACATTATGTAACTCATATAATAATCTGGAGTGGATTTTGTCAGGTCCTGGAGATTTAGAGGTTTTAATTTTGGACAGTTTATTGTTTACAATATCAGGTGTGATGCATACAGAGGTTAGTTGATTCTGGTAATTCTTACTAGGGAATGATGGAGCTTCACCATCCGGTTCTATTGTATACACAGATTGGAAATATTCTGCTAAAACTTCTACTTTCTCATTGTCATTATTTGTGAATTTTATCTCCAGCATTGCCAGATACTTGTAAGTATGGGATCCCAGACCTCGCCTTTGTCTTGGATTGGACATAATTCCAAAAAAATTTTGGGTTGTTCTTGGCACTTTTGGAGATATTCTTTTCGTATAGTTTCAGTGCCTTTCTGGTAGCCTGTCGGACCTGGTTTCTTGTCCGGCAGTATTCTTCATATGTGGTCTGACTATTGTTTTCTAAGTGTTTTTTCCAGAGTCGCTTCCTCTTATTTATCTTGGATCTTGTAGTCCTGTCGAGAGGAAATTTGTGTTTCTTGTTTTTTATTTTTCTCACCGGGATGTATATCTTCTCAACTGCCAGACATTTTCTACAGATTATATCATATATATGGTCAATGTCAATACAACCTTCTAGTTGTTTCGTCCAGTTTATATGTTCATCGATGCTGCCATAGTTTCGTAGTTACCTCTGTCATAGCAGAATCTAGTCTTTGGCTTGGCATTGGTGTCTCCATCTAGGTGGATGGTTGTTTCAATTATAGAATGGTCGCTTTTACCAAGAGGTGCAGCATGGTGGATATTATCTATTAGGTCGGGGTAATTTGTGAACAATAGGTCTAGAATTGAGGGTTTGTTGGATCCATGCCCTCGAGTTGGCTTGTTTATTATTTGTTCTATGAAGCAGTCACGTACAACTTCAATAAAATCATGTGTAAATTCAGGGTTAAGAGTGGTGTTATAACTAGTGAATGTATATGTTGACCAATTGATGTGTGGCATATTGAAGTCACCTAATATAACTGTGTGTATATTAGCGGCACACACTTCTTGAAATAGCTTAGAGAGATCTATGTTGTTTTGACTGTTAGAATTTGGGCTCCTATATACCACCACTAGTCTCAATGTTTCGAGCTCAGATCGTAGGTCACATATGATACATTCTTCAAACGTTTGGGCGGTGGTTACCAGTCTGTATGATGGGGATTTTTTTATTATATAAAAGGATGCCTCTGCCTTTAGTAGTAGTGATATTTATTGCTTCAGTAATATAACCATCCATAATGTAGTCTGATAAATTAGGTTTATATTTGTAATTCTTAGGCTTAACCTCAGTGATGGCTATAACATACGGGGATTTATCCTGAGTTAGATGCACGAGTTCAGTTTTCTTTTCGGGTGTGAACACATCAGCATGTGTATAGAAGACTAGAATATTGTTTACAGATCCGGTTTCAGTGTGAACTAACTTGTCAGGCATCTGTTCGTTTAGTTTCTTAGTATTATGACATAAGAAGGGTGAGAAAGTATTTACATTTTTACCTGTACAAACAGAGACATCTTGCAAAACTGTATAGTGCTTATCCTTTGCTAATCTTTTGCTTTTATTTGGGTTTGTTGTTTTAATATTTGATTGGGGATCAGATCGGAACATGTATTGGCCACCATCAGTGTGTGTACATTCATCTCGAAGTACAGAAAATGCATTTTCAGTTGGTATGGCTCAAATTGTGTCTAGTTTAATTAGGCTAGGGGAGCTATTTACATTCATGTGTTGATACAGTGGATTGGTATCTCGTTCTGCTAGGCTAGAAAAACTATTTACATTTATATATTTACAAACAGACTTGTCTGGGAAAAGTATACAATAATAATTATCTTTTGTTAATTGTGATGTGATGTACTCATCTTGTGTATCCTCCCATTGTAAAAATGTGGATCAGCGGGCTGGAAGTAGGCTGAATAAGTATGTGAATGGGTAGGTTTGTGTCTGTATTGTGAAAGGGTTAGTGAGGAGCTTAGATAGTTCATTATATTCTCAGATAGGAGCCTGGTGCCAATTACATTTGGATGAATATGGTCCCAGAACAAATCCCTGATAACTTCACCACTCGGGTTGTTGAAGAGCTGAGAGTGGTCCACAAATCTTATGTTTAGGGTTTCAGAAAGGGTATAGAGCATACAGTTGAATTGCAGTGTGAGGTTGTGGTGATACTCATCCTGTGGCCGAGGTAAGAGAGATGAGACAAAGATTTGTATGTGGGATGAAATAGCTCGAATGTGTTGGATCAGGGTTGTATAATCTTCTATGATGTTTTCCGGGTTTCTGTTTGATATGTCATTGCTTCCGACATGGGTGACAATGGCATCATGACTATCAGTAGAAAGGTGATTCTCTAACTGGTTATTTACATCAAGTACCCGTGCCCCTCGCAGTGTCCTTATATTCACATTGAGGTCACTTGTAGACATATATCTGCCACTCAGTTTCCTGAGAGTAGAGCTGCCCACAACCAGAACCCTTTTTCTGGCGTCTTCTGTCTGTTCATGTGTATCTAATGGATTGCGATGTGACATGTTTGTAGTGGGTAGTCTGCCATTGTGTGTAACGTTGGTCTGACGTTTTCTAGAGTTTGCCATTGTATTACTCTGGAAATTGTGGCTAGTAGCAGATGGATATGACAGTAGCTGTGTTGAGGCTTTGGGTTGGGTATATCCTGAAGTTTGTTTGCAGAGAGCTTTATTTTGCAGTGCTGTTGTAATGCTGCCCCCTCTAGTTAATACTGATATTGACCTACTATCAGTTGGTGTGGCAGTGGAACTCTTGTTCACATGGTTAGGTATTTCTCTGGCTGATTGCTGGTTTGTTTTAGTATGCCAGCTGACCTGATTGTTGCACACTGCATCACGATATGAGGTAGTTGTCTGTGTGTGATCCGGTTGTACATTTGACTGTAGGTAGTTTAATTTATTTTGCATTGTTTCGAATTGAAGCTGCATGTGCTTCTTCTGTGTTGTTAGGTCTTGCACCATAGATGAGTGAGATGTGGGTGCTGCTATGTGCTGTGGATTGGCTGGTGCGCTCAGCAACAGAGCAGGTGGTGTGTTTGTCGGGTTGGCTGAGATCACCTAAAGTCGATTGTCATGCACTTTGGTATGTAAAGCTGAGGTAGATGTATGGGTGATGTGTAAATCATTGTATTCTGCTGTGGTTCTGGGTACTGTATCCTTGGTAGATATCTGGTTTGCAGCTTCAGTAGCAGTAGAGGAGGCTAGGGTTGTATCACATTCCGATTAATTGTTAGGTTGTTTAGGGTCAACAGCAGTAGCAACAGCTACGGTTGTGTCATTTTGATTTACAATATTAATTGTTTGGTTAGCATCTACCCATTCTAGATATTCTTCTATGTGTTTTGTTACAGCTGTGCAAACAGCTGTGCAAGCACAGCAGGTGTATCTACGGTGTGTACTGGTTAGACTTGAAAGCATGTACAGTGGGAGTTTAGTACAAGCATAATGCTGCCAGTTTGTGCAGGTGTGGCACATTAGCATATACTTGTTATTTGTATTCTCACATGCCGCGAAGAGCGAAAATCACTGTACAACCGAGTAATGATTGAGTATGGTTCTGCAAATTTCTACAGGCGTATCAATCGAACAAAGACAAGGCATAGTGATACTGACTCATTAGTTGTCAATGGCGTTCCCACCACAGATATGGTAAAGCAACGGAATGGACTTGCAGCCTTCTATGAAGACCTAGCAAAACCTTCCCAACATGTAAACTTTGACAATGATTACCGTGCACGAGTTAAGATCGACCTTCATTTGATCCAATGTGCATATGCCCAGAATCAAGAAAGACTTCCTACAGTAACACCTACCGAAATCTATGAAGCAATTTCAAAGCTCCACATTGGCAAATCCGCAGATGAATTTGGCCTCAATGCGGAGCACTTTATTCATGCAGGCCAGTCAATTACACCACTACTGGCCAAGTTGTTCAACTACATCTTTGAGTCAAAACAGATTACAGACATCTTCAAATGGGGAATTATTACTCCGGTACATAAGAAAGGAAAGGGCCCCTCAAATCTGAGTAATGTAGTTTGGATCGACCGGTCGGGTACTGGCCATACCAGCTAAGATGGGTATGCACCCCCCCCCCTCCCCCGGTCTAGGATTCGTTTCCTGAACACGCCCCTCTGGGTAGAGCTATAAGCGTATACTGGCCTATGGGAGAGAGAGTGTGTCGAAAAACGACTAAGTTCGTTAAAACGCATTATGCACATGCGCGCGTCAGGTCGCTGTTTCTATGGAGCGCATAGTTGTGACCTAGATGGGATGACACTTTTAATGTACCGAGCTGGTACTCTGTAATCCATTATTGATTGCCTGTTCCCGTTAAATCTGGCATTAATCAAGACCAGAATTCGACAAGCTTTCCAAATCTGTAAACCATTTCAAAATCGGTTGAGAAATGGCTGAGTTATCCAAGGAAAACTCTTCTTGATTAACTTCAAAATATTGCTGTGACGTCATAACCACATGGAGCTTCCAGAATGTACTAGAACGTTCGACGACGCTATTATTAGCGACGCTCTGATTGGATGTTGCTCGAATGATGATTGGACGAAGCCTGCGCCTGTGACATCACGGAGAGTATAAAAGGAGAAGCGATCCAGAGATCGAGAGCATCCTCGGCCAGGGGCCGAACAGGTTGGAGCTGTACCAACTATTATCAAGCGCGATACGCGTCTTTCTTCGCTATGCATCAGGTTTTTATCCCGTAGTGTGCAGTTTCCAACCCACCGCACTAAAACAATTTTGTAACTCCCCATTTACGGGAGTAATTTGGAACTTTTGATAAACGTTCACGAATACTACATCTACATTCGGAACACAAACTTGCGGTGAGGCCTTTGTGGCCTGAATATGTGAATCTACAGATGTAGAGGCAGGATGTTCTTTGATGGATGACTCGCCGTATCTGCCGGCCACGCCTAAAAGTGGTATTTCAAACGCCTCCACACCAATCGTGTAGGATCTTTCGACTTTCGACCGTAGCAAGTAAACTCTGCCCGGTGTGTCTTCAGAGCTGGTTGATGTACCCAGCACCGTGACGCTTTGTTTTGTATCTTCATTCGCATCTGACAACCCCCATAGTGATCGGGTTGTTTACACTTTCCATCCGTACCATCAGTGTACGGGAACTTTCTTCACCATGTAGTACTATCCTATCTTTTGCAACTTGCTCGTTAGACATTCTAATAGGCTCACAGTGCTGAGCAATGATCCCCCGCCATGAACGTACTTGCGGGAATCTTGTTTGCGGACAACAGCTGAAATGACGTTTTTGAAAGCACCACGTCCTGCCACCAAGACACTAGATTCTCGGTGCCCTCTGGTGGTATGCAGAACACCACCCCGATCAGCAGCATCTTCCGCATCCACAGACAGTATTGATTCGGGAGACACAATTCATTCCGCCTCATGGATACGTAAGTGCCAACATAGACGGAGGAACGCACATCCATGGAGACCGCACTGTTTCTTCTGTGCTTCAACAAAACATCCTATGAAGCATTGCCGGAAATGGCTTGCACAGGTAGAACTTATCCGTCATCCCGTACGCACTGCCGTCTATAACAATACTACTCATACAGAAACGACAACAACACCACTGCCATTGCTACCCCCAGCTCCATCTTCACTGCAGCCCATGCCCCCAACGGAAATGATGAACTGGCCCATTCCTCACTCAAACATCTGCCACATTACGAGAAGCAATACGGAAACAGTCGGAATTTATACAAAGTGATGCTGCTCCAACGCCATTATCGTGGATGGCATCATTGGAAACTCTTCCACAGGTTCATCAAAAAGTAATCTACAAATGTGCCTGTCCGTTTAGTGGCATTTCTACAAGCGTCACCATCGACACCGGAGCTTCTATTACAGAATTTGACCAGCGCTTAGATGAGAGCATCCCACCTCATAAAAAGCCCCCCCCCTCTTAAGCCTACAAATATTTACCTACAGACGGCTACGGGAGCAGATGTACCCATGGCCGGTGTGGTTAATTTAGTTATTCAAATAGAGGAGATGCAATTCATTCAGAGAGTTGTCATCGCCTCCATTCATAATGACGCTCTACTTGGCTCTGACTTTCTCAGTGCCAGCGAAGCCATCATACACTGCAGACAACAGGAACTCAACATACACGGCCGACGAATACCTCTCGGACCCACATCATCACTATGCGATACGTGTGCAGTAATACTTTCAAATACTGCCACGGTTGAGCCAGGACAGGAACGAATCTTATGGGCCACCGCACAACAGTTAGGAAGCAACACCCACATCACCATGCTGGAACCTGACCCTGATCATATGATCGCCTCACAATGCGCAAGTCCCCGCATAATAGTGGACACTACTGATAAAGGGAAAATACCCTTTTGAGGGTTCAATGGTACCGCAGATCCCATCACTCTGGAACCCGGAGTATGCTGCGGCCATTTGGTGGACATAATTTCACTGGAAACACCTGCACTTTCTGATACAACACCACCGCTGACTGATGATTTGCCTGAACATCTATACGATTTATATCTACGTGCCACTATTGGATTACTGCAATCACAAAAACGAGAAATTCGGAAACTATTACATAAATATCGTGATAGATTTTCCTCCGGATATATGAATCTCGGAGAAACTCATATCGTACGACACTCCTTTGATACAGGCAATAATCGCCCCGTATGACAACCGGTACGACATCTTCCCATTCACAAAGAAGCGGAAGCACACCAACAAGTGAATGACATGTTGCGAATGGGTATTATTGAACCCTGCGCTTCTCCATGGGCTAGCCCTATAGTTCTAGCAGGCAAAAAGGATGGAACCGTGCGGCTTGGCATCGATTACCGCTGCCTTAATGCTCTTATCATTAAAGACACCTATCCATTACCATGGATAGATCAGGCCTTGGATTCCTTGTCTGGAGCCAAGTGGTTTTGTACCCTTGACTTAGCTAGCGGTTACTGGCAAGTAGCCATGGATGAAGCCGACATGGAAAAGACGGCATTAGTTTTTAGGGACAGTCTTTTTCATTTCCGCAAGATGCCCTACGGGTTGTGCAACGCTCCCGGAACTTTTGAATGACTCATTGAGCAGGTATTAACCACACTGCAATGGGAGATCTGTCTCTGTTACATTGATGACGTAATAGTCTTCGGACCTACGTTTGAGCAAACCTTAATCAATATAGACACCGTGCTTTCCCGTTTCTGCACGGCTAATTTGAAACTCAAACCAAAGAAATGTCATCTCTTCAGACAGAGCGTCGAGTTCCTGGGACACGTCATATCTGGTGATGGAGTGGATACACAGCCATCAAAAACTAAGGCAGTAGCAGAGTGGCCACGACCCTCTTCAGTTACGGAGACACAGAGTTTCCTTGGCCTATGCCAGTACTATCGCCATTATATCTGACATTTCAGCGAGATTGCTTCACCCCTCTACCAGATCACTGAGAAAGATTGACCATTTGAGTGGATGAGTGAGTGTGAAGGCTCCTTCAAAGCGCTGAAGGAACTCTTGACGACCGCCCCAATTCTTGCTAACCCTAATCCAAACCTCGATTTCATCTTAGACACTGATGTGTCAGCTTTCGCTATTGGCGCAGTTCTATCACAGGTCACCGAAGATGGAACAGAGCAGGTGTTGGGTTATGGTTCACGTACTCTGAATAAAATGGAGAAAAGATACGCAACCACCAAACGAGAATTATTGGCGGCGGTCCATTTCATCAAGTATTACAAACACTTCCTGTACGGGCGCCCTTTTACACTCAGTACAGACCATGCCTCACTACGGTGGCTCAGGAACTTAAAAAATCCATAGGGTCAGGTAGCGAGATGGCAGGAATCCATGCAGGCCTATAACTTTAACGTTGTTCACCATCCAGGTAATGCTGATGCCCAGAATCGGCGTGGAAGCTGAACACGAAGAGGCCGCCACCATGACACAGTCAACACAGCCAGCTCCGGAGTTCCCTGAATTGAGGTGCGCAGAGTGGAATCCAGAGAAAATCGCACACCACCAAACAACAGACGTGAAGGCACGGAATATATACGCGTAGATTCAGGAGGGGGTACGTCCTCCTAAGGAATCGGTGACACATTTATCCCCCATGGCTAAATATTATTACCAACGGTTCGAAGAATGTCGACCAATAAATAACGTTCTGTACATTAATGACCGTTTGGTAGTTTCGGAAAGTTATCGAGAACTTATACTGAGACAACTACACGATAACGTGGAAAGGACAGTTGCCTGTATTAAACTAAGATTCCACTGGATCAGGATTCGCGATAGTGTCAAAGCATGGGTTGCCAAATGTATCCCATGCCAAAAATGCGCTGTTGGCCAACACCATATCGCACTATCTCAAATTAAGATTGTTGGTGCACCATGGGAGCGAGTGGCCATTGACGTGCTTGGACACTTGAATACGACGGATGATGGAAATATATACATCCTCGTATTACAAGATTATTTTACGAAGTGGGTAGAAGCATTTGCTTTGCTGGACCAAGAGGCATCCACCGTAGCAGAGGTCTTGGCTAGCAATGTGTTCTGCCGCTTTGGTCTGCCTTATGAATTACACTCCGATCAAGGAAGCAATTTTGAGAGCCGGCTCATATCAGAGCTCTGAAAATTATTCCATATTGTCAAAACAAGGACAACTCTATAACAACCCCGGAGTGACGGGATGGTAGAGAGATTCACCAGAACTCTGACGGAGATGCTTATGAAGGAAACACGCCTTGATTGTAGAGATTGGGACCTATGCCTCCCATATGTACTCATGGCTTACCGTACTTCGGAACATTCCAGCACGGGCTACACCCCTGCTCAGTTAATGTTAGGCCGTGAATTAGTCTTACCCCTGGACCTGGCCATGCCACGGATACCAGGGGAGAAAAATTCACCATCTCTCTATATCGAACTCTTGCGGCAAAGGATAGAACAAGCCCATGAGTTAGTGAGAGAAATCCTATCTAATTCACACCGGTGGCAAAAGACATGGCATGACCGGAGGGTGCATGGAGATCCAAATGAAGCAGGAAGAATGGTTTGGGTACATGATTCACGACGGTCTGCAAACATGCCAAGTAAACTGAGTTACCAGTGGAAAGGCCCCTATGTGGTAGTAGGTAAGACGTCGGACGTGACCTACTGCATCCGTGCTTCGGATGGCCTGACCTCAGTCATCCACTTCGATCGACTTAAACCTTGTGTCAGTGATGACCCAGTACCAGAGCTTGGACTGGGCGTTTCTCGTGACACCGGTACCCAGACAGATATTTCTACGGAAATTAGTATTCCCAGTGTTAGCGCCGAGCACCATGGTGCTAGTTCAGCCCCGGTTCTAGCAAGCCAGAATTTGGGTGAACAAGCGGCTAACGCTGACGACGATGACAAGTTACATACTCGCTCTCTCCCTTCTCAGCGTGGGTCTACTAGATCTGGGAAGTCGTACCTTAAGAATTTTGTGTTTGTTTTGTCCAAGGGACCGGATGGAAAAGTTGGTCCTCCGATCTCTTCCCCTTCCCACCCACTTCATGCTATGCCCCCTATCATGGAGTTACCACAAGCGGAAGCTGAGGCGGACCCAAGCCATGTTTCCTGTAGGGTGGAATATGTGGTGAATAGCATGGAAGTGAAGAGGCTGGATGAAAGCTTGGTGTGTCTAGAGCCGCAGAACCGTACAACAAGGTGTACCCGACCAATTCCCGGAATCGCGAAACCACGCTCCGTCCAAGGGACACCCTCTCCGAAAGTCCCACCTGAGCAACCACTCCAATTCAAGTCCCTCATCGACACACCAAGTTCGGACATCACCGGCCCAGTCCAATTCACACTCCACTCATCATCTGTTGACCGTCAATCTTCAGGTATGAGGGAGACTGCCGTAACAGAGAAGGTGGCATCCCGCACCGCAACGACCAACATTACCCTCTGTGGTGGGTAGGGAAGCAGCCTGTTCAGCAGACTCTCGGCTCGAATTTTCCCGGTGTCTAAAAATTACGACAGGACACCAACCGTCGGGTTATGGGAGATGACCACATTCCCATGGCCAAAGGCCACCCCGTCCTATAGGCCTACCATACTCCCCCGTGAGCAGTCAGGACATCACCCCACAGACAGAACGTCAACACTACAAAGAACACACCTGCCTTCAAGACTGGATACGTCAATTCATCATTACGCATAAATCACATACTTGCTCGGTTATACTCAGCATAACAGAGACATTCAACATTGGCAACAACAGCATTTAGCAGCACCTACCGGTCTTAATTAATAACCAGTAGAGACATAAAAATTCCCACAACAAATTCCTCCCGCACAAAACTGCGGGAGAAATAATACCTCCCGCAGACTACACCTCACGCAAATAACAACAGACTTGGCATTCACCAGCGTGGAAAACTGGAATGCACCCACTTCGCTTATAACATTGGCATCATACAGCAGCCCGGACATCCCGACAACAGCATTATCATCAACAGGCAACGACCAACAAATCTCCCGTACACACCTTCTTATCCAGGTATGGGAGAACTGATCATATGGATATCAGGAATGCACCACAACCATCTACAGTATACATCACAGGAGAGACGCCTGTTCAGCGTCCTCCCCCACCCCTTCCCCGACATCATACGGAAACAGCTAAGTCTACATACTTCAACTACATGTAATAACAGTCAATATTATTATTAAGAGAGCAAGATTCCCGCATTGTCGTCAGTCATGAGTAGGATTTTGCTACTGAAAAGTAGAATTCGACAATGGATTGATCAAAGTTACGACAGCATCCGACAGGTCATCTATGCTCTAAAATAACTCTGTCCCGCCCACGGGCTTGGCCAATACAGAGTGAAATACCCTCAGATACCCTCAGGGTTCGATAAAGTTGACATTCACGCCGCTACTCCCTCCCCCATTCCCGCACATGGTGGCCATAAACGCGACAACATCAACACAGCGCAAGTACCATCCACAGAGAACCAGTCACGCATAACAGATTTCAAATCACCAACATGACAGAAACACAGCCACTCAGGTTGACTGTATTCACAATCTCCGAACGACGGCATTGTAAATTGTAAAATTGTGGCACACATGTTTACGAGTTATACTGTAATTTACCCATTATCAAAATGGTACAAATGTGTTTGGTCTAGGATGGGATGGAACTAGTTCTACCCATCGAGGAGAATGCTTGGCCAGCCATCCCGCTCGGAAAACACAGCTATCTTGACGGGATCAGTAACGTTGATCTACCGCATGAATGGATCTGTTTAAACCACTCATAAAAATTACTTGCAACTTTACTGTTAAATTTTTGATTAAGAACACAACTGCTCTACCGTGCTACAAATCATTAGCACATGGGCAGATAAAAAAATCTTGCAGTAAAATCACAGAGAGAATTTTACAAATTCTCTCCCATGCGTTCCAGTCTATCATCAACACGGGCTGAGAACTACCTATTACAGACACGTACCAAGATGCATGTTAAAGAACTCGCGTAAATACGGGACATTATAAAATCTTGATGCAACATATATATTTCTATCTCTCGCTTCTGCAACAGACTACATCTCAGCAACAGCATTTTTGACCATCATCATGAAACAGCCTGAACATTTCCGATCAACCACATGCTTTTAAAAACCAACCACGTGACATCCACTGCTATTTCCAGTGAGCTGGATCAAATGTTTTAAACAAAAGAGCCGCCCAAAGACGCAACTACCACAGCGCGATGGAAGAGTGGCGAGGGTGAGTCCAGGCGATTACCGCTGACGTCACCTGGCTCCCATGCACCCCATCAGGCACTCCAGCCTAAAATTCGAATAGGCAAGTTTATAAGCATCCAACCTGGAAAACCGCCGCACGCTAATTAAAATGTGAGGCGCTGTAAGGACAAAGTAGTACCGCGTCTTCAGGATGATCAGAGGCTGTTAAATGTGTGAAATAAAGACAAGTTAATGAGCCATTCTTCCTATAGTTACAAGTACTCCCCTTATATGGGAGGAATTAATCATGTGACATCCAGGCCGAAAAGCAAGTATATATTCACATAAGAATGACTGAATCACCTGTAAAACCTTTTAGGTGTGGTCATCCGCCGCCTGTGATGCCACATATAAAATGAGGAAGCGCGCTCTGAAACTTTGTCTTCCCGTCAAAACTTGACACCAGGGAAGAACATAGCATTGGGCTTCTTTCGTGTCACAAACTAAATTCTGCTGTTTTCTTCTTATTATTATTTTATTATATTTGGCCTGGAAGGTTATAAGCCATGAAGAGATAGGGCATTAGGTTTTGAATAAAGTTCCCGCAACTACCTACCATGCGGGAATGAAATGTCACTCCTTGAAGATCTAGCATTGTCGGATTCCGAAGAAGAATCGGTGCCAGTTCCAAAGTGGTTCCCGTGTAACTCATTGTTGACTAGCGGAGAACCATGTACCAGAACTTTCACTAGGAAATCCGACCACACCCTTCATATTAATAAGGACCATCTCTTCCAGTCAGCCTTCTGTGTAATTTGCCAGTACCTCTACACCGCTACTTGCTACGGGATCACTCACGCGCTCCGACATCATCATCATGTGTTGGAAGTGACGTTAGTTCCTGGGGAAGAGAATGAGGATCATGCCATTCTAGTCAGTCGCTTCGAATCTCGGCTGCCGGTCAAGGTTCTCCCGACCGAGAAAATGGCCCGCACAAAAAACACCACGCGTAAATATCCCATTGGACATCGTCTTTCCACGGCTACAGCAAGCAATGTACTGACAGCCAGACGGGAAATTCTGCCCGTAGTCGCGTCTGGAAGTGTTACGCCGATACCTATCACTTCGTCCACACTGGTTCTGAAGCAAAGTAGGAAGCAGAAATCGCCCGTAAAATCCAGTGTGGCAGCTCCCGCATCAGTTACTAGCAAGTCAGCTACGGTTACCACCCCCGCCACCATAGAATCACAGACCATATTATCCAGTCAGCCAATTTCAGTGGTGATTACGACACCTGCGGGGATAGACATTTCCAACTATCCGCAATCTCCATCTCCGCCTGAACTTACCATAGACGAAGGACTGGGACCATCCCAGCCTGTGACAATCAGCGTAACTCAGACCCGTGTTATTCAGCATCTGCCTCCTAGCCTTTCTGACCCAGCAGTCAGGAAGGGAACCATGCCGGAGCGTCCATACACGGGAAAGAGACGGATTGCCAATACACAGGATATCTATCCCATACCTAACATTACTGCTAGTCGTCTGTTAAAGTACGCTAAGTTCCGAAGGATGTCGTCTCCTACCATATCCATTTCCATACCACGACTTCAGCCGACGGTACAGCTCACTGCCATCACAAAGACAACTACAGCAACCACCACACCAACTACAACCGGCACCGTCACGTCAGCGCCCATTAGCACCACATCAGCAACATCAGCAATTACTAGTACCGCCGTTGCTACACGGACGGATATATTGGAACCCGCGGTAACTGTGAGAGACATCATGGATGCCCATATTTCCGCCACCATCACTTCGGATGTTTCGAACAGTGCCAATGATAATAATAATGAGAGCATTTTAGCAATGACAGTGCATCCACCGTGACGTACCACCATCAGTCACGGGACTCAAACTCAATGGGGAAATTTTGCTGCTGAGGTGTAATCATGTGTAATTCAGCAGAAATGTTAATAGGTGATTCGTGGAAAAGTGTTAATTATTATTTTATTTACTTTTCTTATTATTATATATGTTAGATCAATTGACCCCCTTCCCTAGGATGACTACAGTTATCCCACACAACCGCACACTTTAAGTGCCCGGTTGTGTCTCATATGAAATGAGCACTGCGGACTCTAATGTTGTAAGAACGTCGTGTGCGACGTAACAAATACAACTTCCCGCTGTGCAATAAAGTCACAATCCCGTCATGCAGTTTCAGCCGCGCTGAGGCTGCCTGATAAACCAGTTTTTAAGTTATTATTATATATCATATTTTTCTTATTAGTTTTCTTCCTGTCTCAGACGTCAGGACGGATATGGTGTCAGCGAGACCTGCCCGTTGCGGACCCGCAAGGACGGGCCTCAAATAGATATATACATAATAATAATAATACTTGGTGATATGTGTTGCATGTCCCTTTATTTACCCGGGGTACGCAAGTAATTCGGTGTGATTAATAAATAAAAACATACCTCATAAGGGTATGTTATATAGGTAATATTCTTATACCTTGTCTTTTTGTTATTATATTTTTATATATATTTATAAATTAAATTGTGGTACGTTGGAGCTTGGGTGTTCTTTGCTGAGATTATGATTATCCGCACTCAACGGAAACACCCATGCGAGCTATTGTTTATGATCATATACCAAATAAAGTTGTAGCACACACTGTAATATTAATAATAAAAAGAACACAAAAAAACAAAGGCCTGAAAAAATAATTTCATGTCAAAATTTAAAAACTAAAAGTATGCCTCCCCCTTCTCTGGGCACCCCTATGTGCTCTGTCTCTTGAACACACGTCTATGCGTCACTGCTCCTCGCCAGCCACACGCCTACCCGGGAAGTCAATCCGCCATGCACGATCGTTTGCCACGGATGTCAAACTATGAGGGGGTGGTGTAGTTCGGATCGACCGGTCGGGTACCACCCGTCTAAGATTCGTTTCCTGAACACGCCCCTATGGGTAGAGCTATAAGTGTATACAGGCCTATGGGAGAGAGAGAGAGAGAGAGTGTGTCGAAAAACGAGCAAGTTCGTTAAAATGCATTATGCGCATGCTCGCGTCAGGACGCTGTTTCTATGGAGCGCGTAGTTGTGACCTAGATGGGATGACGCATTTAGTGTACCAAGCTGGTACTCTGTAATCCTTATTGATTGCCTGTTCCCGTTAAAATGCATTACGCGCATGCTCGCGTCAGGATGCTGTTTCTATGGAGCGCGTAGTTGTGACCTAGATGGGATGACGCATTTAGTGTACCGGGCTGGTACTCTGTAATCCTTATTGATTGCCTGTTCCCGTTAAATTTGGTTGAGAAATGGCTGAGTTATCCAAGGAAAACTCTTCTTGATTATCTTCAAAATATTGCCGTGACGTCATAACCACGTGGACGTAAAGCTTATAAAATGTTCTAGAACGTTCGACGACACTATTATTAGGGACGCTCTGATTGGCTGTTGCTCGAACGATGATTGGACGAAGCCTGCGCCTGTGACGTCATGGAGAGTATAAAAGGAGAAGCATCCTCGGCCAGGGGCCGAACAGGTTGGAGCTGTACCAACTATTATCAAGCGCAATACGTGTCTTTCTTCGCTATGCGTCGGGTTTTTATCACGTAGTGTGCAGTTTCCAACCCACCACACTAAAACAATTTTGTAAATCTCCATTTACGGGAGTAATTTGGAACTTTTGATAAACGTTCACGAATACTACATCTACATTCGGAACACAAACTTGCGGTGAGGCCTTTGTGGCCTGGATATGTGAATCTACAGATGTAGAGGAAGGATGTTCTTTGATGGATAACATGCCGGATCTGCCGGCCACGCCTAAAAGTGGTATTTCAAATGCCTCCACACCAATCGTGTAGGATCTTTCGCCTTTCGACCGTAGCAAGTAAACTCTGCCCAGTGCGTCTTCAGAGCTGGTTGACGTACCCAGCACTGTGTCGCTTTGTTTTGTATCTTCATTCGCATCTGACAACCCCCGTAGTGATTGGGTTGTTTGCACTTTCCATCCGTACCATCGGTGCATGGGAACTTTCTTCACCACGTAGTACTATTGTATCTTTTGCTGACTGCTCATTAGACTTCCTGAATAGGCTTACAGTGCTGAGCGATGATCCCCTGCCATGAATGTTCTTGCGGGAATCTTGTTTGCAGACAACAGCTCGCGGGACCCAGCCTGCGGGAACCAGCCTGCGGGAACTTTCCAGCTTCCAGAGAGCGCATCATCTCACGTCGACTACGGATTGACGTATCAATTTCAGTAGCGCCGTAGCCTTACTTGGGAATGACTACCAAGTATTCAAGTAACTATACTTCACAGTTTAATTATTTCTCTATATAGGTTTTGTTAATTATCTTATATCCGTAATAATGGTTCTGATGGCTAAAAGGAACAATAACGGTCTTAGGACCGATAGTTATAGTTTCTGTATTTGTTAAATAGTTATTATCATTTTCTTCAATGTGTTGCTAACCGCACTATAGTAGGTTCGTTGACCTGTACTAGTATATATACCTTAATCATTTGACGCCGTATTGCTTGTTCTGGTTAGCTTATGTATGTATATGGCCAGTGGCGATCCGTTAACTTGTTTTGCTTAGTTATAGAAAATGTAGTACTGCAGTGCATGTAGAAAACACTATACAGCAACATTTATATATGCAGCACTTTCTCCCGCCACCAACAATTTTTCACTGAGGTCGCTGTCCGTGCTATAACTCTGTTTAGCCTGGCATGGTACTGACTAAAACCTCTTCTATTCAGCTCGATAGGATAGGTTAAGAATGATTAGAGACACTTTCTTCATTACATACTGTGTAATATACTCTTCTCTTCCGGTAGTGCGATAATTTATCCCCGCACTCCGGTAAGACTCATAACTCCAAGATTTTGTCTCTCTTCATATTCCTCTTAGCCTTGTGGCTTCTTAATTGTTTGGATGTCCTTATCCGCACCATGGGCTGATCCGACTCTGGGAAACTATTGGGGTTTCCGAGCCGTGATGGCTAGGATGCGTGTCACACACACTCCCGCGTATCTTCGGATACTTAGTAGATGGTACCGTAAGCCAATGTAGGAAAGCACTGCGAAAACATATGTATTAATTATTATTATTATATCTACTGACAATCCTCCCACACTGCAGTGCAAAACTGGCAACTTATGTATAAATCTAATGACAGGTTAAACGGTTAGCTCCATAGGACCCGGTGACGGTGCTCACCAAATTCTGTTCAAATGTCTGGGCATGATATTTAGATCTGCCACGCCCTTATGGGAAGGACATTCATGGTGTGCATCCGTTTTTCATACCCCACCATAACGATAGGAGATATGGCCTAACAATGCTTCCATGAAATGTAAACCATGTCTTGTAATGTTTCATGTGGTTACGACGTGGAATGTCCGGATTCTCACCCAGTTCGGAGATCCCACTAAGTAACACGTATGAGCGCTGTCTACAGTATTGATGTCCTCGGGCATCTGTTCTCCGTGACAGCCGTGTCTAATAGCTAAGTAGATATCTGCCAGTTGTGATGAATGGACCGATGACCAGTGGCTGGACGATGGATGATGAATGGACGGATGACCAGTGGCTGGACGACAGATGATGAATGGATGGATGACCAGTGGCTGGACGATGGATGGATGACCAGTTGCTGGACGACAGATGATGAATGGACCAGTGACCAGTGGCTGGACGACAGATGATGAATGGACTGATGGACAGTAGTTGGACTACATATGATGAATGGACAGATGACCAGTGGCTGGACGATGGATAATGAATGGATGGATGACCAGTGGCTGGATGACAGATGATGAATGGACGGATGACCATTGGCTGGACGACAGATGATGAATGGACGGAGGGACAGTGGCTGGATGACGGATGATGAATAGACAGATGACCAGTGGCTAGACGACAGATGAGGAATGGACGGATGACCAGTGGCTAGATAACGAATGAATGGATGACCAGTGGCTGGATGACAGATGATGAATGGCTGGATGACCAGTGGCTGGATGACAGATGACGGACGGACAGTGGCTGGACGACGGATGATCACCAAGACATAATCTCACTTGACCATTAACACGGTGGGTCCTTACGACAGTGGTTTAACGACCATCTGTATTAAAGAACCACATGTTATGGCTTCAAAGGAAACATCCTATAGTATGTCACTTCTCTTATGAGATTCCTATATAGCGGCCACCAGTTTGTGACCAATAAGGTGGTCGCTCAAGACAGGTTATAATAAGTTGTATAATATAATAAGGTACACACCAGGGACATATTGTTACATATTAATATTGAAAATGCCTCGAGAATGTAGATTTTGTCCCCAGATTCGAGTGACTATGTGTGCTAGTGTCCCGAAATTAACTTTCTTATAAAATAGAGGCCTATAAACACTTGATGAATCAAATGTCTATTGAAAAACTCTAACATTCTTCTAATTCTTGAAAAGTAGACAAATCACAAAACACAAACTAAGTCTGAACTATGTAAAAGTAGGGAAGCAACAATAAAATGGTTTTAATTTTGCTGCAAACTGAATGCAATGTTGATAAAAGTACGAATCTGTAAAGTTTCCCGGATCGGATATTTTTTTATTTTTTTATTTTTTTTATTTTTTTTTTTTTTTTTCATAAGAATTTAACCAACATCACTGATAACATTTAAAAACTAAAATATCATGTACTTATTGGCAAACTAATTTAAACTTATCAAACAATGTTTTACAGGCTAAAACTGTCTGATGAATCATTAACAGTTTAAACATGAAAACATTGTTTTCTAAATATAAACTAGTGCATTATCTATTTTTCATTTAACACCATTACCCGTATCGATGATCTTGATTATGTAGCTTTTAACCATGCTATTACGTCTGGCAAACAGGTTGCCCAAACCCTCTATCGTGCCTTTGGTACAGCAACTCCGTCTTGATAAATCAAGAGGAAGGTCTGGTTAGGTGTCACATACGGTCTGGTTGATAAATATATTAAAATGCCTTAATTTTAAATCGTATTGGAACCTGCTTTTGCCAAGAAAGTATAAAGAAAAAATAACATAGTAGAAATGACAAATAAAACTACCAAAGTCATAGGAAATCTATATGATATCAACAGAAGTACCTGAAATAAAATGTGCATAGCAACAGTGTATCGGAATGACTAGATATATAAAAGATATTATTGTAAAATAATTTTTATGTTCAGTATTAGCCAGGAGTGTTTGAGGGGGTGGGTGAGTGTGAATAGATTGAAGATCATTAGATATGAACGGAGTAGCGAAGAATATATGAAAATCGCATTAACGTAATTTCCAAACACCTGAAATCAGACACACAATCTGGCAATAATGACACTATCAGTAACAACCTAAATTACATGACCAGCAATGACGGTGGAAGTCAAGTACGTGTGCGCAGGATTTCTCGCCTAACTTGGTCAGAAATTTACTACATAACAAAGAGGAGATGTTCATACAATCCTTATTTCCCTAAATCCACAAATGTTCTAGGAAAATGTGAGCATCTTTCTATTTTGAACATAACCTTTATCAATAGCTCTAAAATTATTAACGCTATATATCAGAAAGTATGGAGATCCAAGATTACGAATCTGTAAAGATGATATTTTTGTGGTAATTCCGTGTTTGCATTTGAGTGCTTGAATGAAATCATATTCAAAATCAGAATTTGTGGGTGAAAACATCAAATGTGGTAAGCGTGTGCGAAAGTATGTCATATTGGGCTGATTACTTTACCACACCAACAATTAAAGTCGCTATTGATTCACGACCAATACAGCGCCCATCCTATCAGTGTCTGGACTGAAGTTCGACGAACGTGGTAGGTGTAGTGGTGGAAATGGATGTATGGATGGATGGAGAAGATAGATAGATAGATGGGTGGGCGGGCGGGTGGGTGGGTGGGTGGGTGGATGGATGGAGTAGATAAATCGATGAGTGGGTGGATGGATGGGTGGGTGGGTGAGTGGGTGGGTGGGTGGGTAACACACGTGTCATGC
>CM067375.1:92505881-92561209 GCA_034401795.1 Chaetoderma sp. LZ-2023a
TCTAGATATACCCCTAGAAACTTTGCGTACGGGGCCTCTTCAATTTCTTTTTTGTTAATATAAATTTTCGGAATATCTTTATTTATATGTTCTCTAGATTTTGAAAATAACATATAGTTTGTTTTATCCACATTTAATGATAGGTTATATAACGAAAACTAGTTAGTAATTTCTTCCATTTCCTCATTTATACATATTTGTATAAGTAATTATATCTTCGTCACAGCAAAAGGCATTGGTGTCATCAGTGAACAGTATTAGTGACATGTGTTTGCATATATTTGGCAGATCATCCATGTAAAAGAGGAACAGCAGAGGGCCAAGGATGGATCCCTGAGGAACACCGCAAGTTAGTCTCCTATTTTCAGAGCAGGTTGCATTAAATTGCCGCATTGTGTTCTATCATTTAGGTAGCTTTGAAACCAGTTGAGTGCACTTCCTCGGATTCCATAATAGGCAACTTTTTCTAGTAAAATAGAGTGGTTGATCGTGTCAGAAGCTTTCGAAGGGTCCAAGAAAATGCCTATTATGTGCTTTTTCTTTTCAATTGAATCAATTATTTTTTCTATCATTTTTCAACTTGTCCAATAGGTCGTCGGCCAAAAAAAAAAGATGGGACTTATTTTTTTAGGACGACTTGACTTATTGGATAGGACGAGTTGGTAGTTAGGACGAGTTGACTAGCATTCCACGGAAACAGCTGACTGAACAATATTAAAATTCGAAAACTGGTGATACAGTTCAAAATTATTAGTTAATATTCATACGTACCTGTCAACTTCACTCTGTGTTAATGTAAGATACATTTGCAATATAAACGGTTAGTTTGCGTATGCATGGCAGCATCATGGGAGGACCCAGGTAAGCAGGTTATGTTGCATTGCTAATTTGATGACAAAGAATATTACACTGAGCACACATTCAGAAGATTTCGAACACTTCCGAGATCATCCTACTTCTATGCTGTGTAAAATATTGAAACGACAGCCCCTCACATGAACTCACATGAATCCTCTTCTGACAGAAGGCATCAAATGGCCTCAAGCGTCAGTTCTGGGCTGCGTATACTGGATGGCTGATTCAGTTGATTTACGGCGATCTCGCCCCAGAGAGGAGGTTGATCTCGCCCCAGGTCGATCTCGCCCCCAAGTTCAAGTTCAAGTTCAAAGTTGCTTTATTTCATGTTTTTTCTATACATGTAAATATAATCTAAACAGGCAGTCCATCAAAGGCATGGCCTATTGAGTGATGGACTCCTCACACACATTACAAAACATTTATACATTAACATATATATGACACACAAGACAGTGGCACAGTGACAGAATGCTGAAAAGCTACCTTGATATGAAAAATTATACAGGGACTTAGCCAGTAAATTAACCTATTTGGGGATTTTATTAGCCATATAGATTTTCGGTTAGAAAGGATATGAGTCTCGCCTCAGACTTATAATGTACAATACATACATACATACATACATACATACATACCCAGAGCCGTGCTGGAGTCAGAGTACAATAGGCGTAAAAGCCTAGGATTGATTGTGACAGATGCATCCACAGATAGTCCCATATGAATCGTCAGTGTGTCAGTATATCAGACATGTGAAAGCTGGTCGGCCAATCCTTGACTATTAGTCTTGGTGCGGTGGTCCAGTGGAAAGATGCCTGGTTGCTGATGCTATGCGGAGTTGCAGAATGGCGGTTCGATCCCCCGACCGGGAGATGGTGATCAACAAATTAAACTAACGGCCGACATCACTGTCGGCTAAGTTAGCACATGGAAATTGAAGCCGCACGTTGCCAGTGCGTCAATAAAAAAAATAAAAATACATATACTGCCAGAGCCGTGCTGGAGTCAGAGTACAATAGGCGTAAAAGCCTAGGATTGATTGTGACAGATGCATCCACAGATAGTCCCATATGAATCGTCAGTGTGTCAGTATATCAGACATGTGAAAGCTGGTCGGCCAATCCTTGACTTTTTAGTCTTGGTGCGGAGGTCCAGTGGAAAGATGCCTGGTTGCTGATGCTATGCGGAGTTGCAGAATGGCGGTTCGATCCCGGGAGATGGTGATCAACAAATTAAACTAACGGGTGCATCACTGTCGGCTAAGTTAGCACATGGAAATTGAAGCCGCACGTTGCCAGTGCGTCAATAAAAAAATTAAAATACATATACTGCCAGAGCCGTGCTGGAGTCAGAGTACAATAGGCGTAAAAGCCTAGGATTGATTGTGACAGATACATCCACAGATAGTCCCATATGAATCGTCAGTGTGTCAGTATATCAGACATGTGAAAGCTGGTCGGCCAATCCTTGACTATTAGTCTTGGTGCGGTGGTCCAGTGGAAAGATGCCTGGTTGCTGATGCTATGCAGAGTTGCAGAATGGCGGTTCGATCCCCCGAGATGGTGATCAACAAATTATACTAACGGGTGCATCACTGTCGGCTAAGTTAGCACATGGAAATTGAAGCGCACGTTGCCAGTGCGTCCATAAAAAAATAAAAATACATACAAACGCACATACACATACATATACATACACACATACCAGGGTGTCAACAGACTTCTAAATACAGGAAGTCTGGTACTTTTTGGATAATTCTATTGGGAGTCTAAGCTAGAAACATGAAGGTCTAAGATGGTTCAAATACATATAATTTGGTTAAAATCATAGTTTTTAGAGATATCAGGGCCAATAATAGGAAGGCCAGGACTATTTTGGTATGTTTTGTGGAGTTCAGACATAAACTTTGATATATATGTCATATATACATGTATTTAATATATATATATATATATATATATATATATATATATATATATATATATATATATATATATATATATATATATATATATATATATATATACACCTGTGCAAAAGTTAAGCACCACCCTATTTTTACGCACATGCGAGGGTATATTCATGTGCTATGAAGAAAGCAATAGCATAAACATTTATGTACCCATCCATCTTAGTGCAAGAGGTAATAATGCAACTAGAGGAATGCTGATTATGATGGTGGGGAAACACTGTATGTTTTTGTTTGAACTTGAAAAAACGAGGCCTGAATATGGTTACGTTGACACAACTGACAACTATTGCCCTACAGTTGACACACGTGGCCAGATTGTCATTAATGGTGTCTGAAAACGAAGTTTAACATCTGTGCACGAGTTTGAGACTGTCATTATTAATACCGGGTATTAATATTTTGCACAGGTGTATATCACCTTGTGCCTGGATGACGGCCTGGACACGACGTCTCATGCTGGTCACCAACCGACTGATACGCCATTGTGGTATTCGTTGCCATTCAAGATGGAGTGCGTCTGTTAATTCCTGTAGGTTCTGCACAGGCGGATCCCTCCTTCTCACCATGTTTCTCAGAATGTCCCAGATATGCTCAATAGGGTTCATGTCAGGGCTCCTTGCTGGCCATGGTAGGGTTTCGATGGCATTCTGGCGGAGGTATTCATGCACAGCTCTAGCACGATGTGGTCGGGCGTTGTCATCCATGAATATAGGGTGGGTTCCAGGTGCATGATTTACAAAATGAGGGACCACAACTCTATCCAGTATGGAATCTTGATATCTTTGTCCATTTAGTGTTCCAGGTACAGTCAACAGATCCAGCTTACAATCAAATGAGATGCACCCCCATATCATAACGGAACCTCCACCAAATGGAACTTCTTCCATGATGTTACGTTGGTCGTACGCCGTGCGTCTGGACCTCCATACACGAGTTCGACCATCTGTGGCATGAAGCAGGAACCGACTTTCATCGGACCAGTGTACCCGTCTCCAGGATCTCATGTTCCAGTGTCTTCTTTCGTTGCACCACCTCAGACGCTCCTCTTTGTGGTGTGCAGTGAGGAGAGGACGTCTGACAGGTCTCCTAGCTTTCATGCCAGCAGCATACAGTCTCCTTTTGACGGTAGACATTGACACTCTATTGCGCGTTTCCCATTGCTGGCTGAGGACTCTGCTGTTGGTGAATGGAGATCTCCTAACAAGGCGTACTAGGGTCGATCATCACGGGCAGTAGTCTTCTTCGGTCTTCCAGATCTAGGCCTGTCCTTCACCTCGTTAGTTTGCCCATGTTTTGCAATCAAACGACTGATTACAGTATGGTTAATGTTCAGCTGTCTGCCAATCTCTCTGCATGACATACCAGTGGTATGCATGCCTATGATTTGCCATTTCACACGATCACTTAACCTTCGTCTTGCCATAGCGGTTCACAATCAAGAGCTAATTCTCTCTGTACAAATAAACCACGGTCATGAACACAAAATTCCTAATCTTGTCGCCTAAATCTGTATGTAATGTTCTACACCTCAAACTGGACTTTTACATAACTGAACACGTGTGCTGTTTCCCGCCACGCACGGACATCAAGCGGCGTGAAGTCATGCATGCATGTGCATTTCGTACTTGGAATTATGTCAGCTAACGCAGGGACAAAAAGTATGGCAGCCTAGTTGTACCATCATGTTTCTACGTTCTATTGTTTTTGCTGGTGCTTAACTTTTGCACAGGTGTATATATATATATATATATATATATATATATATATATATATATATATATATATATATATATATATATATATATATATATATATATATATATATATATATATATGTCTTCCATTAAGCGGTGGGTGGGTAGGGCTGTCCCTTCTTTGATGTTTACATAGTTTTATGCCACTATGTGCACAAACATAAAACACACGACATTCAAACAAATATATATATGCATTAATATTTACATACACACAAACATATTTACTGACTTAAATAAACATATATTATACATATATTCCATAATTACATCATTATCTCATTTTATTTAAATTTAGTTTGGAGTGGTTTATTATTATATAGGACTTTTTGTATGCTACTGAGGGCGGGGTGGGGAGGGGGCAGGGAAGAGCTCATGACTGTAATATAAAGTTGAGATAGTTGGAGTTGTTAAGAATCGATAGATGCGTTGATCGTATGTGGGCTATTTAGGTGTAGTAGTAGTAGGGAAAGTAAACTGTGAAGTATGTTTGTGTTTAGACTTATTACTTCAATTATTAGGTTAGGTTAGTTTACCTATAGTGCTGGTGGTGGTGGAATGTCTTAGGCGTGTATTATTATTAATTAACAGAGAATCTGTGACCATCATGCAGGTATAAATATATTAATTTAGTATTTGTCGATCATAGATTCCCTGGCAATCTTCTTAAAGGATTTCAGGTTTAATATACTATCGCATATTTTTGTACTGGTGCTGTTCCATAGTTTTGTGGCTGCTATTGTAATTCGTTGTTTTCCTATTTCTGTTCGTGTAAATTGAGTGTGTAAATTGTGTTTTGTCCTAGTGTTGTGTTTGTGGATGTCGGTGCTTAGTGTGAAATTGGAGGCTATGGATTGTGGTAATGTATTGTGGTGAAACTCCTTTACAATGGTGTACATCTGTAGTTTACCTATGTCCTTTAGTTTTAATAGCTTTTCTGACTTGAATATATTCTGGCCCTTTGCTGGTTTAGAAAAGAGTTTTAGTGCCTTTTTCTGTAGACTTTGTAGTTTTGTTAGGTTGCTTTTGTGTGTATTCGTCCAGATAGCGTTACAGTAGGTGAGATGCGGAAGAACAAGGGTGCAGTATAGAGTTTTAATTGTGGTATACATACACATATATTTTTAATGTTTTCTCTTCTTTTTAGATCATAGACCATCGTGGCATACAGCTGCCGCCACATCATATACATACATTGTACACTTACCTTGTGGTTCGGAACGTATGTCCTTGATCACGCACAAGCTAGTATACATCACAATCAATCAAACAGACAGAGCCTTCATCACCATCATCATCATCATCATCATCATCATTTTACGAGGCATAAGCCATTGGCTTGTTATTGCCTCACTGTGTTGCTATAGTATGGGTTGCTCAGTCCAATTCAAAAGATCTTTCTCTGAAGTGGAAATTAGAATTAACAGTCAGTAGCGTAAAAAACCAAGACCACCACCACCACCACCACCACCACCACCACCACCACCACCACCACCACCACCACTACTACTACTACTACTACTACTACTACTACTACTACTACTACTACTACTACTACTACTACTACTACTACTACTACTACGGGGAGTGATAACGACGTAGTCAGTGACAAATAGACCAATTTGGTTTTAAAGCCTGACGCTTGGATGCGTTGTGTATCCAGAAGTCTGAATGGTCAGAAGCTGCTTTTTCAGCTCCTTTTAAATACTCTCATGGGCTGAGCCTGGGGATTGGCTTTCACATGCCCTTAAAAGGGTTTGGAAAATTGGGATTGCCGGTATGGTTTTGACGGTTGTGGTCTAAATTCACCGGATTTGGTGAGTTTGATGGTTGAGTCCAAGATGGCGGCACTACTACTACTACTACTACTACTACTACTACTACTACTACTACTACTACTACTACTACTACTACTACTACTACTACTACTACTACTACTACTACTACTACTACTACCACCACCACCACCACCACCACCACTACTACTAGTTGCAAACATTGCTATCGCCACCGCCACCACCACCACTACTACTACTACTACTACTACTACTACTACTACTACTACTACTACTACTACTACTACTACTACTACTACTACTACTACTACTACTACTACTACTACTACTACACCACTTAGGCCTAATGCAGTAACTAAGTTAAGTGACTGATCCAAATAGCTAACTAAAGTGTGCATAACATTTTAATGAGCATTGTTCACAATTGATTAACGCCTACAACCATGATGTTCGACACAAACGTCATTAACTCACTACTTGATCAGTGATTAAATGAATGAAAGCCATATTACGCCATTTCACAAGTGTAGGCCTATTGTTGTGTTGATAGATCTAAGAGATTAAGACATGGGCGAGCCCATAGATGCATTGTTATGGCTTAATCCGGTAGAACAATGATGTTCTGCTGGTCTAAAACATTGATTAACTTGTTTTAGAAATATAATAAAATGGGCTCTGATAATAAAATAAATAAAATATATTAAAATAAAATAAAATGAAATAAAATAAATGAATAAAATGAAATCAGAAATGGAACAGAGAGAACAGAAGGAGATACTGAATGAGATTTAAAAAATGGAATGACGGAAATAGTATGGAATTTCGATAATAAGCGGAAGAAATGTGATAGATAGAAGGAATGAAAGAAGGAGAATGGAAAGAGCGGAGAATAACAAAATAAAGAATGAGATTCATAAAACGAATGATTTAAGGACAGAAAAAGGAAAATAAGGAACAATGAAAAAATATGGCATGGAATAAAAGAAGAAAGAAGAAGAATTAACGGAATGAATGGATGAGATAAATGTAAGAAAAGAAAGATGAAAAGAGCAATCAAGAATGAATGAAAGGGTGTGGAAATGAGATAAATAAAAAAAGAAATAGTCTGCTCTATCTGCAAATGGAAGCTTACTATGAAAAAAATTATATCTATTTCGCCATTAAAGGGTAATCATTAAGTAACCATTAAAGCATTGGATCTTCATATTCCCAAATATTAATTTGAGATAATTTCAGTGATAGCTATTGTGCCTATGGAAGCAACGCGTGTCAGTCAAATTACTTTCAAAATTATTATTAAATATTTAATCTTTTGAAAGGAATTTGATAGCTGCTGTTGTGCCTATGGCAACAACAGGTTCCAGTCAAAATACATTCAAAATAGTGATCAGCTTATACGCAATATCTGTATGAAAATAACAAATATTTTGTTGAAACTTTTGAAGATAATTTGACTGACAGCTGTGGGTTAAAGTTTCAAGTCAAATATGTTTCAAAATGTTCATCAGCTTATTCAATACCTGAACTAAGATTCTGGCATGAAATGTTTAAATGTTAACTTTGTCTGAGATAATCACGGCTCAGTATTACTGAATGACAGGTGCTTCTAATCACACATGGCTCAGTATTACTGAATGACAGGTGCTTCTAATCACACATGGCTCAGTATTACTGAATGACAGGTGCTTCTAATCACACATGGCTCAGTATTACTGAATGACAGGTGCTTCTAATCACACATGGCTCAGTATTACTGAATGACAGGTGCTTCTAATCACACATGGCTCAGTATTACTGAATGACAGGTGCTTCTAATCACACATGGCTCAGTATTACTGAATGACAGGTGCTTCTAATCACACATGGCTCAGTATTACTGAATGACAGGTGCTTCTAATCACACATGGCTCAGTATTACTGAATGACAGGTGCTTCTAATCACACATGGCTCAGTATTACTGAATGACAGGTGCTTCTAATCACACATGGCTCAGTATTACTGAATGACAGGTGCTTCTAATCACACATGGCTCAGTATTACTGAATGACAGGTGCTTCTAATCACACATGGCTCAGTATTACTGAATGACAGGTGCTTCTAATCACACATGGCTCAGTATTACTGAATGACAGGTGCTTCTACTCACACATGGCTCAGTATTACTGAATGACAGGTGCTTCTAATCAGACATGGCTCAGTATTACTGAATGACAGGTGCTTCTAATCACACATGGCTCAGTATTACTGAGTGACAGGTGCTTCTAATCACACATGGCTCAGTATTACTGAATGATAGGTGCTTCTAATCACACATGGCTCAGTATTACTGAATGACAGGTGGTTCTAATCACACATGGCTCAGTATTACTGAATGACAGGTGCTTCTAATCACACATGGCTCAGTATTACTGAATGACAGGTGCTTCTAATCACACATGGCTCAGTATTACTGAATGACGGGTGCTTCTAATCACACATGGCTCAGTATTACTGAATGACAGGTGCTTCTAATCACACATGGCTCAGTATTACTGAATGACAGGTGCTTCTAATCACACATGGCTCAGTATTACTGAATGACAGGTGCTTCTAATCACACATGGCTCAGTATTACTGAATGACAGGTGCTTCTAATCACACATGGCTCAGTATTACTGAATGACAGGTGCTTCTAATCACACATGGCTCAGTATTACTGAATGACAGGTGCTTCTAATCACACATGGCTCAGTATTACTGAATGACAGGTGCTTCTAATCACACATGGCTCAGTATTACTGAATGACAGGTGCTTCTAATCACACATGGCTCAGTATTACTGAATGACAGGTGCTTCTAATCACACATGGCTCAGTATTACTGAATGACAGGTGCTTCTAATCACACATGGCTCAGTATTACTGAATGACAGGTGCTTCTAATCACACATGGCTCAGTATTACTGAATGACAGGTGCTTCTAATCACACATGGCTCAGTATTACTGAATGACAGGTGCTTCTAATCACACATGGCTCAGTATTACTGAATGACAGGTGCTTCTAATCACACATGGCTCAGTATTACTGAATGACAGGTGCTTCTAATCACACATGGCTCAGTATTACTGAATGACAGGTGCTTCTAATCACACATGGCTCAGTATTACTGAATGACAGGTGCTTCTAATCACACATGGCTCAGTATTACTGAATGACGGGTGCTTCTAATCACACATGGCTCAGTATTACTGAATGACGGGTGCTTCTAATCACACATGGCTCAGTATTACTGAATGACGGGTGCTTCTAATCACACATGGCTCAGTATTACTGAATGACAGGTGCTTCTAATCACACATGGCTCAGTATTACTGAATGACAGGTGCTTCTAATCACACATGGCTCAGTATTACTGAATGACAGGTGCTTCTAATCACACATGGCTCAGTATTACTGAATGACAGGTGCTTCTAATCACACATGGCTCAGTATTACTGAATGACAGGTGCTTCTAATCACACATGGCTCAGTATTACTGAATGACAGGTGCTTCTAATCACACATGGCTCAGTATTACTGAATGACAGGTGCTTCTAATCACACATGGCTCAGTATTACTGAATGACAGGTGCTTCTAATCACACATGGCTCAGTATTACTGAATGACAGGTGCTTCTAATCACACATGGCTCAGTATTACTGAATGACAGGTGCTTCTAATCACACATGGCTCAGTATTACTGAATGACAGGTGCTTCTAATCACACATGGCTCAGTATTACTGAATGACAGGTGCTTCTAATCACACATGGCTCAGTATTACTGAATGACAGGTGCTTCTAATCACACATGGCTCAGTATTACTGAATGACAGGTGCTTCTAATCACACATGGCTCAGTATTACTGAATGACAGGTGCTTCTAATCACACATGGCTCAGTATTACTGAATGACAGGTGCTTCTAATCTCACATGGCTCAGTATTACTGAACGACAGGTGCTTCTAATCTCACATGGCTCAGTATTACTGAACGACAGGTGCTTCTAATCACACATGGCTCAGTATTACTGAACGACAGGTGCTTCTAATCACACATGGCTCAGTATTACTGAATGACGGGTGCTTCTAATCACACATGGCTCAGTATTACTGAATGACGGGTGCTTCTAATCACACATGGCTCAGTATTACTGAATGACGGGTGCTTCTAATCACACATGGCTCAGTATTACTGAATGACGGGTGCTTCTAATCACACATGGCTCAGTATTACTGAATGACGGGTGCTTCTAATCACACATGGCTCAGTATTACTGAATGACAGGTGCTTCTAATCACACATGGCTCAGTATTACTGAATGACAGGTGCTTCTAATCACACATGGCTCAGTATTACTGAATGACAGGTGCTTCTAATCACACATGGCTCAGTATTACTGAATGACAGGTGCTTCTAATCACACATGGCTCAGTATTACTGAATGACAGGTGCTTCTAATCACACATGGCTCAGTATTACTGAATGACAGGTGCTTCTAATCACACATGGCTCAGTATTACTGAATGACAGGTGCTTCTAATCACACATGGCTCAGTATTACTGAATGACAGGTGCTTCTAATCACACATGGCTCAGTATTACTGAATGACAGGTGCTTCTAATCACACATGGCTCAGTATTACTGAATGACAGGTGCTTCTAATCACACATGGCTCAGTATTACTGAATGACAGGTGCTTCTAATCACAATAGGCTTACAGTAAACTAACCCATGTCACACAGAATTATCAGCATCTACTATGCATTGATTCAACAAGATAACTTTTGAAGACATGCCACTGGAATGACTGACTCGATTACCAAGCCCGTCATTTCCGTTAAATATTTTTAGAAAATTGTCTTCTTGTAATGCAAATGGTCATTCAATAAGCAATTACTAATTGACAACAAAAGGATTAAGACATTTTGACAAGGAATATAGAGAGTATTTGTTGAATAGATTGGACAGTGAAAAGTGCTCTATAGTGACCACCTGTGTTTTTTGGGCCAAGATATTTTGGTTCTTTTAGACAGATGATCGTATGAAAATTGTTAATTATCCTGAAACAACCGCAGCAACAACGTTTAGTCCAATTGTTTCATTAACCTGTAGGCGGCCAAACCGAACCCCTGTCGTGGCCTTTATAAATGTGCCGGCTTGCATAGCAACTAATTTCAAAATATATATGATTGTACATATTTATGTATATTGATGGAGAATTTCAGAGTGAAATTTATTTCATCTCATTACATTTATGCAAGGTATGCAATTTTAACAATTCTCATGTGTGAATGTGTGTTATCGTCATTATGACCTATGATCAAGCAATATAACAGTTGTATTTTTGTTTGCGTATACAGGTATGACCAGAGAGACATACAGACAATTGGTGAATACACGTGAGGATTTCTCATAGAATTGTCCAGATTGCTCAACATTGTCGGAGAGAAACAGAGTAGGCTCACCAATAATCCCACTAATTCCAGCAATATATCCAGCGCCATTGGCCGATGACTTTACTACTGATCTGCCAAGGGAAAACCGAGACATGGACATAGATACGGAGTCAGATGAGGTATATATCTGAAGCTGTATCGCATGATGATGATGATGATGATGATGATTATGGTGGTGATGATGATGATGATGATGGCATAGGATCAGGTATTATGACCTGGTTGTAATATATCATGTATCTTGTTTAATTTCTTTCAGGTTTGATTGTATGCTGAAGCTATGCACATGGACGAAAGTTTTGGCCAGCCAGCGTTTGAAAGCACCAGACTTTCACTTGGCACTGCGAATGTTGCACAAGAGATGTCAGATGTGGAGATATGTTTTGTAATATTTTTATATATGAATGAATGAATCGTTATTCACATTAGGGCTTACGTGAAGACAATGGCAATAATACTAATATGTATGACAGGTGACTATACAATACCTTATAAACTACATATCATATTCATTTCCGATTGGGATCTGCAAATATTATATCAAATTAAGCATTCTGGCCGGCTTGGTCACTAAAGGGTTAATACACCAGCCCATACACCAATTAGTTGCTGATGCAGTAAATTTTGTTTGAATATTTTCATAAAACGGCTATTGGTGAAACATATTATTATTATTATTATTATTATTATTATTATTATTATTATTATTATTATTATTATTATTATTATTATTATTATTATTATTATTATTATTATTATTATTATCTTTCAGTTTGACGTGTATGCGGATGTTACACTGGTGGATCCAAATGTTGAAAGTATGACAAATGAATCACACCACGTCAGCCTAGATATTATCAATGGACCGTCTATGGAGGTATGTTAACGAAGGGAACAGTGGTGGGTTGGTGCTGAGGGCTCAGTTGATGAGGGTAAAACATGTAAGCCCCGAAATAGGAAAATTATCACCAACACAACCACCATCATTATCATCTTGTCAGAGGGATAGGGGGTTGGGGACTTCCCCAGAAAATCTTTAAATCTAGACGCACTGAGGTGCAATCTAAGACATAAGACATCAACCGTTATCTGGATAAGAGAACCCGAATCGAGATCAGATCAAATTCTAGATTATATCTCAGGATTTTAACAGGCAGGATGTGGTTATACACTAGGATTCCACATTTGCCATGATTCCAAAAAATATGTGAAAATCTGAGATCCTAAACTTAATTGTGTGATAAAAACGGGAGGGCGAGGGTCTGTAATTTATTATTATTATTATTATTATTATTATTATTATTATTATTATTATTATTATTATTATTATTATTATTTAATGTTCTAGATGCCAGCACCTGAACGTCCACACTCTTGGGTTGAAGAGTCGATCCAAGACGAGTCTCCAAGCCAGCAGGACGCAGTATTTAACGATGAAATATCGTACAAAATTATCTCGGCATCCACAATTCGCGGAAAGGACAAGTTGTTTGACAACATCGGATATTCATATGTCCAGAAAAGGCAATACAATGGTACGTAGAAGTCCGTCTGTCTGTCTGTCTGTCTGTCTGTCTTACTGACAATTTTGTAGCTTGCTAAATGGCTTGAAATTTATTCATTCGTGTGCCATATAATATTGCGAACATCTCACAATTTTTATTCTTTGCCTTTTCAGATGGCTCAATAGTGTGGCGTTGTAGTTCCGGAACAGTAAATTGAAATATTGTCCTGCAACAGTGACGCAGACTACTGATGAGTTCACACGTGGTTCTGGTCAACACTGTCATCCCCATATGCCAGGGTCAGAGATTGCAGCTCTAACTGCAAAGGATATGAAAGAGACCACTAAGCAACATCCATTTAAATCAGCAGGAATAATTGTGAACCAAGTACTAGCCCCACACTTGCAAGATCAACCATGCGACCCACTACCCAGCCAGGACAGACTAATGCATACAGCAAACTACTGCCGCCATCATTCCAGGCCCAAGAATCCAACTGAGCTTGACTTCGACATACAGATGGACCACATACCTTCTGACTTCCTACGTGCCGACATACAACGATCGTCAAAACGACACCGACTCTTTGCTTCGACCGACCAACTGAGAAAATTGGCGACATTCAAATTGGTGAAGGAGCCATTTACCCAGTTATTTTCCATCCATGGCTTTGTTAGAAGTGGTGACTATGCCAAACAGGTGCCATTGGCATTTTGCCTCATGTCTGGGAAAAGCAAGAAAGATTATAAAGCTGTTCTACAGGTAAATTTTAAGCTTCCCCTTCATTGTCAGAATCTTAAAGGTGCATATTCACACTAAAATGCTTGAAAATAAAATTGTTAAAATTGTATACTTTTAGAAAATTAAATTGTGTATCTAAATGTAATGAAATGAATTAAATCATAAATTAATTATACTAGTTCTAACACAAGACATGGTGTCATCATATGTCATATTGTAATTTTCATTTTGCTCTTCCCAGGCAGTCTTAGAGGCGTTACCACATGCGCTAAATGTACAACGAATAGTCCTGGATTTTGAAGCGGCGATGTGGAAGGCGGCACAGTCTGTATTGCCAGATGTCCAGATCAAAGGATGCGTATTTCACTGGACGCAAGCTCTTTGGCGAAAGGTTAGCTTACACTAATATTATGAACATATAAGTATATAATGCTGGCCTGCCTGTTTACCTGCCAGCCTGCCAGTGATCATTTTGAAATCTGGATGCTCTCGGATCGTATCTAGTGCATTTCCATAATTAAATATGGACCATCAGTTGGCTGGTAAATTATTCTATTTTAGCCATTTAATTACATTCTTTTAAATTTAATTACATTTTTTTTCACTCAAGATTTTCAGCCCGTCAGTTGTCAAAATGGGACCAGTTCAGCTATTGAGTGAAAAATAAAAAAATTACATGACTAAAAATATAAAAAATAATAATTTATCAGCCAACTGGTGGTCCATATTCACCTCTGGAAATTACGTTTCTCTCTTTACTGAACTGAACTGAATAGCGCTCTGGTGATCGTTTGCGAAAAGAGAAGAAACTGCGTCAAACATATTATTCACTCAAAAATATTTTTTGATGGAAAAACGGCTGACCAAGATCTGGGAACGGGGCAAATGCTCCCACTGTCCCTACTATAATCGGCTAATGCATAAGCATGTTAATTACATAAGTATGAACGCCTTTAGTCTCTATCAGCCAGATTTAACCAGAACTTCAATCAATAATTTAATAAGTATCTTTATTTGTATTTTCAGGTGCAGGATTTAGGTCTTAGGCCAATCTACATGAAGCATGGCAATACGTTCAAGTTCATTAGAAAGCTTATGGCCCTGCCTTTCCTTCCTCACATTCACATGTTGATGCACCGGCAGGAGCAGTAACAGACCTAGTCGAATATGTACGCGCAACGTGGATGGAAAGCAGTGTCTGGACACCAGAACAATGGAGCATTTATTTTCTATCAGTTCGTACGAATAATGACCTGGAAGGATGGCATCGCGGCCTCACCAGTAGAGGCCACCCCCAGATGGGGATGTATGATCTCATCATTCTTCTACATGAAGAAGCCAAATTGGTAACAGTGTAGCCGCAGTCCGGATAAGGACATAGCTTTATGCACCGTACGAGCACTTCGCTCAGGTGACACTATACAGCACCAACAAACAGGTTGGTTTCGGAAGAAAAGCTGAAGCGTATTCAGCGAAAGAAATACCGGGACATGAAGACCAAGATCTTCGACTTTTGGATGAAATATGAAGCTGGAAGAGAAAGTGCTACAAGTTTGTTAAGATCGTGCTCGCGGTTAAATGGACCAAATGAGTAAATTATTATTATTATTATTATTATTATTATTATTATTATTATTATTATTATTATTATTATTATTATTGTTATGGATTCCTTCCATGCTTCCGCCATCTTAATCCCTACAGCTATTCAGTCTCCAGTCAATATCCCACAATGCATTACGCTTGCGGCTGTTTAACGTTAAACCAGAACCTGTGCCAAGAACAAAAACAGTGCTCCGGTTAACGTTAAACTGTAGTAAGGGCAATGAATTGTGGGATGTTGGTTGAAGACTGATGGCGTCAAACTGAATGTTTTACTTTACATTCCTATCCCAGTTGATGATTAGTGGCTTGAAAACACCAATGAACACCATTTAACTATTGAATGGCCATATTGGCAAAACTTGTATCTGTACATAAGTGGTCCTGAGGGGTGTAAATTTGTAGCCCAATGTAAGACTAATTTTGAGAGAGCTAAAACTGGATTCCTCCATTGACATTCTTTACGTAAGAATCTAATAAACATGTTGTTGAACATTTTGAAACTAATTTGACTGGGCCTTTGTTGCCATAGGGCAGCAACAGGGCCCAGTCAAATTAATTTCAAAATATTTGACAGGGAGCTTAGGGATCGATCGATCCCAACACGGGAAAAGCGTGGGTGGAACTTAGCTAGAGATGGACGGGGTATAGCTAAAACTGGATTCCTCCATTGACATTCTTTACGCAAGAATCTAATATTTTCTTTATCGAATTATTCCTGGCAGTTAACCCACTAACTGGCGAACATCAAATTTGTGTATTAGGCTGCACTCTTATACTGCAGAAAGCTTGGGTTAATTTTCACCGATTTCATAGTATTTGCCAGAGTGTGATTTATACAACACTCAAACATGTGCCTAATGCTAAAGAACATTGCATCGGCCCACTACGTCCGTGCGTCCGTCCCCGAAAACTTTGCTGCTGTAACTCCTACAGTTTAAGCGAGAATTGTTTGAAACTTGACATGATGATTGTACACCAGCCAAAGATGTACCTAATGCTAAAGAACATTGCATCGGCCCACTACGTCCGTGTGTCCGTCCCCGAAAACTTTGCTGCTGTAACTCCTACAGTTTAAGCGAGAATTGTTTGAAACTTGACATGATGATTGTACACCAGCCAAACATGTACCTAATGCTAAAGAACATTGCATCGGCCCACTACGTCCGTGTGTCCGTCCCCGAAAACTTTGCTGCTGTAACTCCTACAGTTTGAGCGAGAATTGTTTGAAACTTGACATGATGATTGTACACCAGCCAAACATGTGCCTAATGCTAAAGAACATTGCATCGGCCCACTACGTCCGTGCGTCCGTCCCCGAAAACCTTGCTGCTGTAACTCCTACAGTTTAAGCGAGAATTGTTTGAAACTTGACATGATGATTGTACACCAGCCAAACATGTATCTAATGTTAAAGAACATTGCATCGGCCCACTACGTCCGTGCGTCCGTCCCCGAAAACTTTGCTGCTGTAACTCCTACAGTTTAAGCGAGAATTGTTTGAAACTTGACATGATGATTGTACACCACTCAAACATGTGCCTAATGTTAAAGAACATTGCATCGGCCCACTACGTCCGTGTGTCCGTCCCCGAAAACTTTGCTGCTGTAACTCCTACAGTTTGAGCGAGAATTGTTTGAAACTTGACATGATGATTGTACACCAGCCAAACATGTGCCTAATGCTAAAGAACATTGCATCGGCCCACTACGTCCGTGTGTCCGTCCCCGAAAACTTTGCTGCTGTAACTCCTACAGTTTAAGCGAGAATTGTTTGAAACTTGACATGATGATTGTACACCACTCAAACATGTACCTAATGCTAAAGAACATTGCATCGGCCCACTACGTCCGTGCGTCCGTCCCCGAAAACTTTGCTGCTGTAACTCCTACAGTTTGAGCGAGAATTGTTTGAAACTTGACATGATGATTGTACACCAGCCAAAGATGTATCTAATGTTAAAATTGTCTTGATCGGCCCATCTCATCCTTCCATAGAAATTGCATACATTTAGAGGCTTAAACTGTCTACATAAATTATGTATGTAATTGTAATGACACGAAGTAAATTAGTATATGATCATTTCATTCTGTATAAATTAATATAATTGTTTCATGTTGTGAAATTGAATTAGACACGCAGTCCTAATTAACCTCCAGTACTAAATATTAGCCTATATATTAATTTATATGGAATTTATATGGAATGAAGTCATCATAGGCATATCATCATCATCATCGTCATCGTCATCATCATCATCATCGTCGTCATCATCATCATCATCATCATCATCATCCTCATCATCATCATCATCATCATCATCATCATCATCATCATTTTACGAGGCATAAAAATGATAAACTAAGCGCAGTATGTGGTGGCTATCAATAAATGCTATCTGGTGATCAATTTTTGAATAAAGAATGGGAGCAAGATTGACTGGCGATTTCTCCCCCAATGTATTCACTAATGGGGGAGAGATCGCCGGTAAAAAAAGTAGGCGATTTCGCCCCATGGCGATCTCGCCCAATGAGTCCAGAGGGCGAGATCTCCGGGGTGAGATCGGCACGGGGCGAGATCGCCAGTTACCCTTCCGTTGTAGTTTGTCACCACATTCATGGTTTGTTAGCATTTCTTTAAAGAAAGTGGGATGAAAGATTGAATCAGATTCGAAGTTGAATAGCAGTGGGTGTTTACTCCATAGTTGGTCTAATCTGGATTTAAAAGAGTTGATAGAAGATGCATTGATCATGTGTTCAGGTAGTTTGTTCCATTGGTCTGTGCAGTGCAGTGGAAATTTGTATTGTATTTCATAATTTCCTCGTGTATATAGGAGCACCGACCAGACTGACAGCGTCACAGCTCAGTGAGGTTCCTGGTCACATATCCGCACCCCTTGGGGTGTTTCTACAATTATTTGTAACGTATTTACAGACAGTCTAGACAGTGAACCAGGGAGCCACCGACAGCGTCGCTGACAGCTGTGATGCAGGTTGGTTAGAGCAGGCTGCCAACTATGCCGCACAGTGAAGTCCAGTCTGCTCACAATCTGTACCATCCGCTTTTTAAGATAGGCATCTTACAGGCTTCAGTTATGGCATCTTGGATATACTGATGACAGGGCTGACATCCGACATCTACTATTTACACTATCAGAGCGTATTCACGACTGAGCTCCCAATACAGGGCCTGACACTCAGCGTGAGTTCTTTTACATCCCCCCACCCCCACCCCTTTGCCCCAGACACCACACAAGACGGGTCCGATGGCTTTACGTCCCCTCCGAAGGACGTGTCATGCGATTGACGTATGGAATGGCGCAGGTTTTTACACCTTGTGATCACATGCCTGAACACGGGATCGAACCCGGCTCTTTTGGATTGGAATTCCAAGCATGTACGGCACACCGGTTTTGCCAACCGATCCAACGCGCCAATAAAAATGAAATGAAATGAAAACTTTCTGATATTTAACCTAGCTTTGATTTTCTGAATTTTTAGGCTATGACCTCTTGTATCACTGTTAATACTGTTATTGTCAAAAAGATTGATGAGGTTTGAAGGAGGTTGATCATATTTGTTGTGAAGTATTTTATATATCTCAATCATATCACCTCGCAGTCTTCTGAATTTGAGAGTTGGTAAGTTGAGTTCTTTTAGTCTTTCGTTGTATGGTAGGTTACACATTCCTGGGATAAGTTTTGTGGCACGCCTTTGAACATTTTCAATCGCATCTATATATTTTTTTAGGAAGGGCTACGTTTGCATATTCGATATGAGGCCTGACAAGGGATTTAAAGAGGTGCTTGAAGTTGTCTTTATTTATGTAGTTAAACGTGCGTCTAATTAGTCCCATGATTTGATTGGCTTTGTTTATTTTTTCATTTATATGTTGGTTGAAACTTAATCTTTCATCAATTACGACCCCAATGTCTTTTTCGGTGGGGGAATACTCTAGAGTATGGTGGTTAGAGTCCATTGTGTAGACATGGGGAACTGTGGTTCTTGAAGAATTTCTCATGCTTTTACATTTGTCTGGATGGAGTTTTAGGAGTGAGTTTTCAGTCCACAGGCACATAGAGTCTATATCTTGCTGCAGCGTATCACAATCTGGTTGATTAAGAATTGATTTGAATAGTTTTGTATCGTCAGCAAACAGGAATATTTCTGACCCACACTTAATTGCATCAGGCAAATCATTTATATACAATATAAAGAGAAGTGGGCCAAGGACTGAGCCTTGCGGTATGCTGCTGGTCACATTTAGTAATTTGGAGTATGTTCCATTAATGACAACTTGTTGCTTCCTCCCGATTAGAAATGATTGGATCCACATTAATAGTTTTCTGTCAATGCCATATGCGGTTAGTTTTTTAAGAAGACGTTTGTGTGGGACTTTATCAAATGCTTTCATAAAGTCAAAGTAGATGACATCGACCATCCCTCAATTATCCAATGCCTCCAACCATTTTTGTAGTACTCTTAATAGCTGAAGCACAGTAGACCGGCCACTTATAAAGCCAAATTGGTTATCTGACAGCATGCAGTTGTCGGTTACGTGTTTCATAATTGAGTCTTTTACAACTGATTCCATTACTTTGCACACTACCGAAGTCTTCTTCTTCTTTTCGTTCGCTGATCATACCGCCAGTCCTGTAAGTGAGTATCGACATGATCATAAGCGTTAAGTGCGTGGATTCATGGTTTATTAGAGTGCGGCATGCGGCCTGGAACCTCCGTCTTCAGCACTCGAGGTTTCTGTCAGGGTTACCTCACCTTTACCTCCTTTAGTCGCCTCTTACGACACGCAGAGGATACGGAAGGTGTATTCTAAGCCCCACCTACATGGTTTCACACACTACCGAAGTGAGACTGATAGGGCGGTAGTTATCATGCTTTCGTTTGTCACCTTTTTTAAGATAGCAGAGATATTAGCATTAGCCCAACTTTCTGGTATTTTGCCTAAATCTAATGATGCATTAAAGAGAGTGGATAATGGGTTACTAAGAACATTATGTAACTCATATAATAATCTGGAGTGGATTTTGTCAGGTCCTGGAGATTTAGAGGTTTTAATTTTGGACAGTTTATTGTTTACAATATCAGGTGTGATGCATACAGAGGTTAGTTGATTCTGGTAATTCTTACTAGGGAATGATGGAGCTTCACCATCCGGTTCTATTGTATACACAGATTGGAAATATTCTGCTAAAACTTCTACTTTCTCATTGTCATTATTTGTGAATTTTATCTCCAGCATTGCCAGATACTTGTAAGTATGGGATCCCAGACCTCGCCTTTGTCTTGGATTGGACATAATTCCAAAAAAAATTTGGGTTGTTCTTGGCACTTTTGGAGATATTCTTTTCGTATAGTTTCAGTGCCTTTCTGGTAGCCTGTCGGACCTGGTTTCTTGTCCGGCAGTATTCTTCATATGTGGTCTGACTATTGTTTTCGAAGTGTTTTTTCCAGAGTCGCTTCCTCTTATTTATCTTGGATCTTGTAGTCCTGTCGAGAGGAAATTTGTGTTTCTTGTTTTTTATTTTTCTCACCGGGATGTATATCTTCTCAACTGCCAGACATTTTCTACAGATTATATCATATATATGGTCAATGTCAATACAACCTTCTAGTTGTTTCGTCCAGTTTATGTTCATCGATGCTGCCATAGTTTCGTAGTTACCTCTGTCATAGCAGAATCTAGTCTTTGGCTTGGCATTGGTGTCTCCATCTAGGTGGATGGTTGTTTCAATTATAGAATGGTCGCTTTTACCAAGAGGTGCAGCATGGTGGATATCATCTATTAGGTCGGGGTAATTTGTGAACAATAGGTCTAGAATTGAGGGTTTGTTGGATCCATGCCCTCGAGTTTGCTTGTTTATTATTTGTTCTGTGAAGTAGTCACGTACAACTTCAATAAAATCATGTTGGGTAATTCAGGGTTAAGAGTGGTGTTATGACTAGTGAATGTATATGTTGACCAATTGATGTGTGGAATATTGAAGTCACCTAATATAACTGTGTGTATATTAGTGACACACACTTCTTGAAATAGCTTAGAGAGATCTATGTTGTTTTGACTGTTAGAATTTGGGCTCCTATATACCACCGCTAGTCTCAATGTGTCGAGCTCAGATCGTAAGTCACATATGATACATTCGCCAAACGTTTGGGCGGTAGTTACCAGTCTGTATGATGGGGATTTTTTTATATATAAAAGGATGCCTCTGCCTTTAGTAGTAGTGATATTTGTTGCTTCAGTAATATAACCATCCATAATGTAGTCTGATAAATTGGGTTGATATTTGTCATTCTTAGGCTTAACCTCAGTGATGGCTATAACATGCGGGGATTTATCCTGAGTTAGATGCACGAGTTCAGTTTTCTTTTCGGGTGTGAACACATCAGCATTTGTATAGAAGACTAGAATATTGTTTTCGGATCCGGTTTCAGTGTGAACTAACTTGTCAGGCATCTGTTCGTTTAGTTTCTTAGTAGTATGACCTAAGAAGGGTGAGAAAGTATTTACATTTTTACCTGTACAAACAGAGACATCTTGCAAAACTGTATAGTGCTTATCCTTTGCTAATCTTTAGCCTTTATTTGGGTTTGTTGTTTTAATATTTGATTGGGGATCAGATTGGAACATATATTGGCCATCATCAGTGTGTGTACATTCATCTCGAAGTACAGAAAATGCATTTTCAGTTGGTATGGCTCAAATTGTGTCTAGTTTAATTAGGCTAGGGGAGCTATTTACATTCATGTGTTGATACAGTGGATTGGTATCTCGTTCTGCTAGGCTAGAAAAACTATTTACATTTATATATTTACAAACAGACTTGTCTGGGAAAAGTATACAATAATAATTATCTTTTGTTAATTGTGATGTGATGTACTCATCTTGTGTATCCTCCCATTGTAAAAATGTGGATCAGCGGGCTGGAAGTAGGCTGAATAAGTATGTGGATGGGTAGGTTTGTGTCTGTATTGTGAAAGGGTTAGTGAGGAGCTTAGATAGTTCATTATATTCTCAGATAGGAGCCTGGTGCCAATTACATTTGGATGAATATGGTCCCAGAACAAATCCCTGATAACTTCACCACTCGGGTTGTTGAAGAGCTGAGAGTGGTCCACAAATGTTATGTTTAGGGTTTCAGAAAGGGTATAGAGCATACAGTTGAATAGCAGCGCGAGGTTGTGGTGATACTCATCCTGTGGCCGATGTAAGAGAGATGAGACAAAGATTTGTATGTGGGATGAAATAGCTCAAATGTGTTGGATCAGGGTTGTATAATCTTCTATGATGTTTTCCGGGTTTCTGTTTGATATGTCATTGCTTCCGACATGGGTGACAATGGCATCATGACTATCAGTAGAAAGGTGATTCTCTAACTGGTTATTTACATCAAGTACCCGTGCCCCTCGCAGTGTCCTTATGTTCACATTGAGGTCACTTGTAGACATATATCTGCCACTCAGTTTCCTGAGAGTAGAGCTGCCCACAACCAGAACCCTTTTTCTGGAGTCTTCTGTCTGTTCATGTGTATCTAATGGATTGCGATGTGACATGTGTGTAGTGGGTAGTCTGCCATTGTGTGTAACGTTGGTCTGACGTTTTCTAGAGTTTGCCATTGTATTACTCTGGAAATTGTGGCTAGTAGCAGATGGATATGACAGTAGCTGTGTTGGGGCTTTGGGTTGGGTATATCCTGAAGTTTGCTTGCAGAGAGCTTTATTTTGCAGTGCTGTTGTAATGCTGCCCCCTCTAGTTAATACTGATATTTACCTACTATCAGTTGGTGTGGCAGTGGAACTCTTGTTCACATGGTTAGGTATTTCTCTGGCTGATTGCTGGTTTGTTTTAGTATGCCAGCTGATCTGATTGTTGCACAATGCATCACGATATGAGGTAGTTGTCTGTGTGTGATCAGGTTGTACATTTGACAGTAGGTAGTTTAATTTATTTTGCATTGTTTCGAATTGAAGCTGCATGTGCTTCTTCTGTGTTGTTAGGTCTTGCACCATAGATGAGTGAGATGTGGGTGCTGCTATGTGCTGTGGATTGGCTGGTGCGCTCAGCAACGGAGCAGGTGGTGTGTTTGTCGGGTTGGCTGAGATCACCTTAAGTCGATTGTCGTGCACTTTGTTATGTAAAGCTGAGGTAGATGTAGGGTGATGTGTAAATCATTGTAGTCTGCTGTGGTTCTGGGTACTGTATCCTTGGTAGATATCGGGTTTGCAGCTTCAGTAGCAGTAGAGGAGGCTAGGGTTGTATCACATTCCAATTAATTGTTAGGTTGTTTAGGGTCAACAGCAGTAGCAACAGCTACGGTTGTGTCATTTTGATTTACAATATTAATTGTTTGGTTAGCATCTACCCATTCTAGATATTCTTCTATGTGTTTTGTTACAGCTGTGTAAGCACAGCAGGTGTATATACGGTGTGTACTGGTTAGACTTGAAAGCATGTACAGTGGGAGTTTAGTACAAGCACAATGCTGCCAGTTTTTGAAGGTGTGGCACATTAGCATATACTTGTTATTTGTATTCTCACATGCCGCGAAGAGCGAAAATCACTGTACAACCGAGTAATGATTGAGTATGGTTCTGCAAATTTCTACAGGCTTCTCAATCGAATAAAGACAAGGCATAGTGATACTGACTCATTAGTTGTCAATGGCGTTCCCACCACAGATATGGTAAAGCAACGGAATGGACTTGCAGCCTTCTATGAAGACCTAGCAAAACCTTCCCAACCTGTAAACTTTGACAATGATTACCGTGCACGAGTTAAGATCGACCTTCATTTGATCCAATGTACATATGCCCAGAATCAAGAAAGACTTCCTACAGTAACACCTACCGAAATCTATGAAGCCATTTCAAAGCTCCACATTGGCAAATCCGCAGATGAATTTGGCCTCAATGCAGAGCACTTTATTCATGCAGGCCAGTCAATTACACCACTACTGGCCAAGTTGTTCAACTACATCTTTGAGTCAAAACAGATTCCAGACATCTTCAAATGGGGAATTATTACTCCGGTACATAAGAAAGGAAAGGGCCCCTCAAATCTGAGTAATGTAGTTCGGATCGACCGGTCGGGTACTGGCCGTACCAGCTAATATGGGTATGCACCCCCCCCCCCCCCCGTCTAGGATTCGTTTCCTGAACACGCCCCTCTGGGTAGAGCTATAAGCGTATACTGGCCTATGGGAGAGAGAGTGTGTCGAAAAACGATTAAGGTCGTTAAAACGCATTATGCGCATGCACGCATCAGGACGCTGTTTCTATGGAGCGCATAGTTGTGACCTAGATGGGATGACGCTTTTAGTGTACCGAGTTGGTACTCTGTAATCCTTATTGATTGCCTGCTCCCGTTAAATATGGCATTAATCAAGACCAGAATTCGACGGGCTTTCCAAATCTGTAAACCATTTCAAAATCGGGTGAGAAATGGTTGAGTTATCCAAGGAAAACTCTTCTTGATTATCTTCAAAATATTGCCGTGATGTCATAACCACGTGGACGTAAAGCTTCTAGAATGTTCTAGAACATTCGATGACGCTATTATTAGGGACGCTCTGATTGGCTGTTGCTCGAACGATGATTGGACGAAGCCTGCGCCTGTGACGTCATGGAGAGTATAAAAGGAGAAGCGATCCAGAGATCGAGAGCATCCTCGGCCAGGGGCCGAACAGGTTGGAGCTGTACCAACTATTATCAAGCGCGATACGCGTCTTTCTTCGCTATGCATCAGGTTTTTATCCCGTAGTGTGCAGTTTTCAACCCACCGCACTAAAACAATTTTGTAAATCTCCATTTACGGGAGTAATTTGGAACTTTTGATAAACGTTCACGAATACTACATCTACATTCGGAACACAAACTTGTGGTGAGGCCTTTGTGGCCTGGATATGTGAATCTACAGATGTAGAGGAAGGATGTTCTTTGATGGATAACATGCCAGATCTGCCGGCCACGCCTAAAAGTGGTATTTCAAATGCCCCCACACCTTTCGACCGTAGCAAGTAAACTCTGCCCGGTGCGCCTTCAGAGCTGGTTGACGTACCCAGCACTGTGACGCTTTGTTTTGTATCTTCATTCGCATCTGACAACCCCCGTAGTGATTGGGTTGTTTGCACTTTCCATCCGTACCATTGGTGTATGGGAACTTTCTTCACCACGTAGTACTATCGTATCTTTTGCTGACTGCTCGTTAGACATCCTGAATAGGCTTACAGTACTGAGCGATGATCCCCTGCCACGAATGTTCTTGCGGGAATCTTGTTTGCGGACAACAGCTCGCGGGACCCAGCCTGCGGGAACCAGCTTGCGGGAACTTTCCAGCTTCCGGAGAGCGCATCATCTCATGTCGACTATGGATTGACGTATCAATTTCAGTAACGCCGTAGCCTTACTTGGGAATGACTACCAAGTATTCAAGTAACTATAGTTCACAGTTTAATTATTTCTCTATATAGGTTTTGTTAATTATCTTATATCCGTAATAATGGTTCTGATGGCTAAAAGGAACCGTAACGGTCTTAGGACCGATAGTTATAGTTTCTGTATTTGTTAAATAGTTATTATCATTTTCTTCAATGTGTTGCTAACCGCACTACAGTAGGTTCGTTGACCTGTACTAGTATATATACCTTAATCATTTGACACCGTATTGCGTGTTCTGGTTAGATTATGTATGTATATGGCCAGTGGCAATCCGTTAACTTGTTTTGCTTAGTTATAGAAAATGTAGGACTGCAGTGCATGTAGAAAACACTATACAGCAACATTTATATATGCAGCACTTTCTCCCACCACCATCAATTTTTCACTGAGGTCGCTGTCCGCGCTATAACTCTGTTTAGCCCGGCATGCTACTGACTAAAACCTCTTCTATTTGGCTCGATAGGATAGGTTCAGAATGATTAGAGACACTTTCTTCATTACATACTGTGTAATATACTCTTCTCTTCCGGTAGTGCAATAATTTAGCCCCGCACTCCGGTAAGACTCATAACTCCAAGATTTTGTCTCTCTTCATATTCCTCTTGGCCTTGTGGCTTCTTAATTGTTTGGATGTCCCTATCTGCACCATGGGCTGATCCGACTCTGGGAAACTCTTGGGGTGTCCAGGCCGTGATGGCTAGGATGCGGTGTCACACACACTCCCGCATATCTTCGGATACTTAGTAGATGGTACCATAAGCCAATGTAGGAAAGCACTGCGAAAACATATGTATTAATTATTATTATTATATCTACTGACAATCCTCCCACACTGCAGTGCAAAACTGGCAACTTATGTATAAACCTAATGACAGGTTAAACGGTTAGTTCCATAGGACCCGGTGACGGTGCTCACCGAATTCTGTTCAAATGTCTGGGCATGATATTTAGATCTGCCACGCCCTTATGGGAAGGACATTCATGGTGTGCATCCGTCTCTCATAACCCCACCATAACGATAGGAGATATGGCCTAACAATGCTTCCATGAAATGTAAACCATGTCTTGTAATGTTTCATGTGGTTGCGACGTGGAATGTCCGGATTCTCACCCAGTTCGGAGATCCCACTAAGTAACATGTATGAGCGCTGTCTACAGTATTGATGTCCTCGGGCATCTGTTCTCCATGAGAGCCGTGTCTAATAGCTAAGTAGATATCTGCCAGTTGCGGCCTAGACTAGTTCTTGTTTTGAAAACAACTAAAATGAATTAAGCAAAGCCGAAGGCCTGCAAAAATATAGCAGCAACTACTAACTCAGCATATTAGGAATTACATAAGATGGGAATGAAGGAATCCATCAGGAATCTTCCGTCCCGTCTTCACGTAAAACAGTACGCACCCCTACAGTCATAATTTCACTAGATATGGTCTTTTCTTTGTACAGCATTTTTGTTTGAAATATTAGAGTGGGCCCATTTTTGCCTGCTAATTTTCTCCCGCTTTAAGCTGTGGCAGCACCTTCTCGAGACAGAGGCCACACGAGGCACTTGCCTCTCGCAAGGATTCAGCGACGACGGTCCACGCCAGGATAATACTCCTCACCCCAACTTGCACTAGGAGTAGTGCCTGCGTGAGGCACATCACCTTTCGTCTGAGATAGTCTTCTTCCTTTCAGCTTAGAGGTATAATAACTTATATCAAGCTAAATAGCTATGTCTCATGTACGGGAGCCTCCCTTGCGGGGATACCCCTGTGGACCTACGAGTCTGTATGGTACCTCCGGGAGCCCCATGTTTAAAAGTTCATCTACCTGCCTCTATGTCTTATATTTTCGTATGCTCTTACTGTAGTTTTATCTAGCATATTTTTAATCAGTTAGGCAAACACATTGTATAGACTTATATTTTTGGGTCACCAAATCAAATCTTGTAAGTCCATAGATCACGAAATTGCTATGGACAGGCATACTGGTGACACACATTCTTGGGATGAGACCGTTGTGTTTAATGTTCGCGACGATGATCGCACGGCCCCACTGGAACGATTGAGTTCCACCGGCCTTAGGAGCCAGTTTTTGCTTCCCGCAGGGAAGTCTCGTTCAGGGTCCGTCACCCCGAGACCGGATGCTAACCAGCGTCATCATTCGTCGTGCACTTGCGGCACTGCGAGTCGACATGAGACATCAGAACAGCTCGACACTACCCGGCGAGCTACAGTAATTACAGAGGTATCACTGTAACATCTCTACTTGGGAAAATCTTTGAGCATGTCATCCTTGACAAAATTGAAGAGTTGTTACCATGCAATCAATCATCTCTGCAGTTTGGATTTACTAGAGGACTTTCGCCACTTATGGCTGGTATAATACTCTCAGAAACTACTACAGAAAGCAAAGATCTACATGTCCCGATGTATACCTCCTTTCTAGACACTCAGAACGCATTTGATGTGGTGGATCATGCATCCTTAAAGTGTAAGCTGTATGACGAATGTATAAATCTACACTTACTGCAAATTACTGATCTGCTCTACATGGATCTTACTGCGAAAATGAAGTGGGGAGGTTCTCTAAGCCACTCATTCCCGATACTGCAAGGTGTCTGTTATAGACAGATAACAGATCCAATTCATGGATGGGTTAAGTCTTCCCTGAGTGACCGTGTGTAGCAAGTAGCCATAAATGGTGAGGAGTCGAGCTGGATGGATGTTACAAGTGGAATACCGCAAGGGGGTGTATTAGGTCCATTACTTTTTGTCATTTATATAAATGACTTGCCTGGACAAGTAATCTCACCCGCATATTTATTTGCAGATGACACTAAGATCTTCCAGACTATCCTAAAGCCAGATGACAAAGCTACACTGCCGTCAGACCTAAATGAGCTAGCAGAGTGGTCAAACACTTGGCTTCTCCGCTTCCACCCAGATAAATGTGTCCAAATGAGCTTCGGGCGACCAAATGTAGAAGCAAGTAACTACCATATTATAGCCGATGGGAAAAACCACAAAATTTTAAAATCGAAAGAAGAAAAGGACATAGGACTGATTATAGTTGAATCACTAAACTTCGAGAGACACATTGCAGAGAAAGTGAATAAAGCAAACAGTATGGTTGGAATTATTCGTAGAGCCTATATCAATCTAAACGAGAAAAACTTTGTACCATTATACAAGGCAATGGTAAGGAGCCATCTAGACTATGCCGCAGCTGTATGGTTTTCATATAAAAAATCAGTCATCACACTCATAGAAAACGTACAGAGAAGAGCAGCCAAACAGATACCTGATGACGGGAACTCAGCTATGAGGAAAGACTAAAAAGACTGAAACTGCCAACCTTGGCATTCCACAGAGTCCGCGGTGATATGATCGAGGTATACAAACTGCTGCATGGTGTATATGACGAAGATGTAGGATCTATATTAACACTTAGGGAAGAGGTAGTGCAGAGAGAGGATGGCAGGGGACATGACAAGAAAATCTTTCAGACGAGGGCAAAACTAAACGTTCGTAGAAACTGTTTTCCAGTTCGAGTCCCAAAATCTGGAATAAGCTACCTAAATTTGTTGTTGAAGCTCCGTCTGTGAATGCATTCAAGGCCCGTCTAGATAGATACTGGAGCGACCAACCATTAGTATATGACTATACAGCGCCTATTGAAACCGGAACAGAAAGAGCACAATATGATGATGAAGAAGAAGATCTGACCATTGAGGCATAAGCCTGCAGTCAGAAACAACCTAAGTAAGTGTCTGACAAGGGGGCATCCTCTCCACTGGATTGTACAAAGTTTACATTAACAACCTGCTGCAGCAATTAGAATCTTCACATTTTGGAACATTCATGGGAACTCAGTATACAGGATGCCCAACAGTTGCTGACGATCTCACCCTAATGAGCAACTCAGAATTTGAACTGCAATGTATGCTTAATATTGTATATCGTTACTCAACTCGTGAGTGATACCTAATACATCCAGAAAAGTTTACAATACTGCACATTTCAGTAAGCACAAAATCTGTTCCGCACTTGCCTAAATGGTGTCTTGGCGAATTAGAAATACCTGTCTCTACAACAGCAACTCATTTGGGGTTATCTCAAACTACAAAACAAGGAACGAAGATCAATGTTCAAGAGCGTATATTTTGTGCTAGATGCACACTCTATAGTCTTACTGGAACATGTCTGCATGGCTCGAATGGTATATCAACAAAAATTGCATACCGTATCATCCAGCTTTATGTCATCCCTCGACTACTCTATGGACTAGAGATCCTTGTACTACAAAAACAAGAACTTGATCAACTAGAAAGCTTCTTTATTGACATACTTAGGAAGATACAAGCCCTTCCAACGAGGACCGCAAAATGTGCTGTACTCCTTCTACCTGGCGCTAGACCAATCACTGCAGAGCTACACATACATCAGCTAACACTTTTGAGGAACATCCTGGCATGTCAAAACAAGCCACTTAACCACATACTAGTAAGACAGTTGGCATTTGAGACTCCAAAATCGGGCAGTTGGTTTATTTATATTAAGAATTTGCTAGAGAGATACAACTTATCAAACATCCAAGAGCTTATTTTGAATTTACCCTCTAAGTTAAAATGGAAATCAGTAGTAAAATCTGCCGTGGACAGCCAATGGAATGAGAACTTACAGTGTGCATGTGAAACCAAAAGTACACTTAAAAACTGTAACGCTGAAGACTTTTGTATTGGGAAATGTCATATATCCATGCACACTGTAGACAATGGCAACAAGGATGTAAAACGTAGTGTCATTAAAGCTAGGCTCTTCACAGGAACCTGAGTAGTAGGGCTGGTATTAAAATAATACCACCTCCCTCAATTGGCAGCCATTCGGCGATCCGTGGCCCCCATCACCCTCTCAATCCCTGGGGCATAGGAATTTGAGACATGTGATCGTGGTTGGTGTATGCCTCTAGATGGTGTTCTCCCGGACATGGAAGCCCGTGGCGAATATCAAACTCCCATGCAGACCCCACATGTCCGGGAGAACCTCCTCAGGATACCGGCCAGGGCTCGGCCTCTCTCTCTATTCTGACTGGTATCCTGAGGAGGTTTTTCTATCTGTGGGCCACTTTTGTACCTATCCTATCTATGTACCTATCCTACCTATCCTACCCCACCTATCTCCTACCCCGCCCTGTTGATATTCCAGCCGGCTGGTGTGTGTGTGTGTGTGTGTGTGTGTGTGTGTGTGTGTGTGTGTGTGTGTGTGTGTCCGTGGTGCTTTGACCCCGCACTGGGGGTGTCACGGTGGGTCTTTATCTAACCTGGTCATATTATCCCGGCCCTAGTGTCTTACCTAGTTTCGAAATTTCAGTTAAGTTCTAGCGAGGTCTTTTGAGCGGATTTGAACCCCAGTCTGCAGCCTGGGAACAACTCTATTGATTGACCCACCGCAACACCACTAAAATCTCGCCTCTGAGCGTGAGTTGTGAAACAGCGTTATCTCAAAGTGACGTCAAGATCTACTGATAGCACCACAGCAACACAGCAGCGTGAGAACACATAACTTATCAGCTATAATTTACCAATGCACACATGGTCGAGATAGTTCATGGATCGTATCATACAACAGGTTCAAATCTCGTTATGTGTTATTAGCAAACTTTAAAATCACAGGTTCAAATCTCGCTATGTGTTATTAGCAAACGGTAAACATGTCTACAATTGCTCTTTACCCGTTACACGAGAAGCATGACATTATGTCAAGACTCACTCGCACAGTCACATAAAACCCATGATTGCAAACCACATACCCTCGACTGGGCCAAAGTCAAATATGGTAGTTTATTTAGCCCACCTGCTATGCGTTAACACCCAATTAGACACAGGATTGATAATGGTATACCACGTGTGAACGCACAACCATACATTATGTGTAAACACTCAAAACACTCAGCTACATGTAAATGCTCATCTTCAAACAATATTGCACACAAAGGGCCAGATCACCTTGTGATCAACCACACATAATAGGGTCTGAACGCCCATTTAGAGACAGGCATCCACAGTGATATACACCATGACTATTGTCGCACAGCTTCGTGATGTTGCAAAGCAATTCGGCCTTAGAGTAGCATCTAAGGCCAAGAAAGCCGACCTGCCCCCCGATGATCAGACAGGCCTGTGCAGAGGAGTCGCAGAAGCCACTCTGCTGAGCAATGAAGACGGGAACGTTTCCAGAGCTTAGCAAAGATGATCCTTTGAATCCCCACAAGAAAGCGCAGCGGATCCATGAGCTTCATCAGTTGGATGAGGAGGTGACTGCTAGCTTGCGAGCCAAGACTGTAGCGAGGCGGATGGCGGACCATCCACTGGAGTGCTTACCTCCCCTACACAGGATCGCTAAGTGAGTGATGAGGGGGCCGAGGTCTGACCCCTTAGCCTGGAGCATGAGGCGAGAAGCCGAACACATCCTCGACCAGCGTCTCGGTGAAAGGGAGACAGAGGATAGAGGATGCCGGTCAGTATGCTGGACATTCTTCAGAGGTCTAGAAGAAGACCTCACATGCCAGATCATGCAAAAGATCCAGCAGACTGTCCAGAACACCTATCTCTGCTACACCCATACCTATCGCATCCGTCACATCGAAGACAGTAGGGTGATGCTCTTCCACAAGAATGCTCCAGGGAGCGGACTGGATGGCAGCAAGAGAGCAAGCCTGCCTCGACACAGACAATATCGATCGACCCAACACCAAGTGGGCTTCATTCGATCAATCAACATTGAGGTCAGGGCTGTAATCGACTGCCACCTCTGCTTGGGACAGGCCCCCTCCTAGACTGGCTACGACAGAAGAAGAGTATGCCTGCCCTCGACACCTACAGGGACAACATGTTTCTTTGGAGATGTCTAGCAGTCCACCGAGGAGCGAGAGCTCATAGAAGTACAGCTCCTGCATGAGAGCTTGTCACACGGGTCTACGGCAATACAGTGACAGTACCTATTGTCCGCAAGACCTCACTGGATCAGCTGGACAAGGTAGAGTTCTTCGCCAAGATCGGGATTCGCGTGTATGAACCAACCGAAGAGGGCACCTGGCACTTGAACAGGCAAGCGGCTCACTACCGTGACACCATGACCATTGGAGTGTGGGACCACCACGCCTTCTACATCAAGAACATCTCCAAGCTGGCACATACACTAGTCTGCAGTCACTGTCAGCAGAGGTTTATACAGGCATGCAGTCTTCAATGCCACGCTGATCGCCGTACAGGCGGCAAAACAACAATCATGTGTCCTGGCGATAAGGTTGAGGCGCCACAGTCTGCGTATGAGAAAGCCTTCTATCCACCCCAACCATCCAGTTCAGCGGCTACTCGTTGGATTGTGTATGAGTCGAGAAAAAGAGGCGCACACATACACCATGTAGAGTGTGGGCATGGTGGCGAGCGTTGGATCGAGGGTGCTCCTGTAGATGGATATGATTCAACCACCAACACCATTTACCAGTTCCATGGATGTGTCTGGCACGGGTGTCCACAACACCAGCGAGGTGAGGATGCCGAACAAAGATACTGCAAGACAGTCCTGAGAGAGGAGAAACTGAGAGCATCTGGATGCACGCTTGTGGTACAGTGGGAGTGCTGTATAAAACACTGTCCAAGCGTCCTGCTGCATCGTCCATTCGATGGACCAGAAGAAGCTGTTAACCTCCAGGAGGGTGTCCTATGGGTAGATGGTGTGTCACATGTCTTCAGCGAGTCGGTCTCACTAGCCTGCAAACGACTCATATAGTCCTAGAGCTACGTTTCTTAGCCGGCAGCAGAGTGAAGCAGCTAGCCCCTGCCCCTGAGGGGATGAAGATCACTATCGATCCGGATGGAACAGGGCTCGATCTGGCAGAGATATTTCTCGAGGGGTTCACTCTGTTCAGTTTAACTCTTCATGTATAGCCATGATTCTCATCATACTGCTCGTGCTGGCGTCTACAGCGGTGGCACAGGGCGCTGATACTGCCATGACATTGGATGCCAAATGGGCCCACTTCCGGGATGCCCCCAAGTACAATCCTTGGGTCGACCCATTGCGGAGAAACATTTACGACCGCTTTCACCCACGTGAAGAGATCGAGTCTGCCTGCCACTTCTATGGTGTGGCGAGGGTAGGACATGGTTGTCTGCTGGAGACACCTGCTCAGCACCAGATGCTCTGCATAACATGTGAACATGCCAGAGTCTGCCATGGTGCAAATGTTAAGCACTTTAGCATCCTACCAGGTGAGCGTTGTCAAGGTAGATGGAAGACACTATGGGTGGTCCCATCATGCTGATGCGACTCTGGCAGAGACTACGTGTTTGTCTGAGCCTACACAGAATAGAGAGAGGCCGGCCACTGGCCGGTATCCTGAGAAGGACATGTGGGGTTCACACGGGAGTTTTATATTCGCCACAACCTTCCATGTCCGGGAGAACACCATCTAGAGGCTCAATCCCTATGCCCCAGTCGTTGTCTTTGTGGCTTGAGCCGCAGCACACAACCCCACACCACACATTACACATACATACATACATACATACATACATACATACATACATACATCGGCCAATCCTTGACTTTTAGTCTTGGTGCGGTGGTCCAGTGGAAAGATGCCTGGTTGCTGATGCTATGCGGAGTTGCAGGATGGCGGTTCGATCCCCCGACCGGGAGATGGTGATCAACAAATTAAACTAACGGGTGCAGCACTGTCGGCTAAGTTAGCACATGGAAATTGAAGCCGCACGTTGCCAGTGCGTCAATAAAATAAAAATACATATACTGCCAGAGCCGTGCTGGAGTCAGAGTACAATAGGCGTAAAAGCCTAGGATTGATTGTGACAGATGCATCCACAGATAGTCCCATATGAATCGTCAGTGTGTCAGTATATCAGACATGTGAAAGCTGGTCGGCCAATCCTTGACTTTTAGTCTTGGTGCGGTGGTCCAGTGGAAAGATGCCTGGTTGCTGATGCTATGCAGAGTTGCAGGATGGCGGTTCGATCCCCCGACCGGGAGATGGTGATCAACAAATTAAACTAATGGGTGCAGCACTGTCGGCTAAGTTAGCACATGGAAATTGAAGCCGCACGTTGCCAGTGCGTCAATAAAATAAAAATCAAAAAAATAAAAATGCATACATACATACATACATATGAATCGTCAGTGTGTCAGTATATCAGACAGAGTACGATAGGCGTAAAAGCCTAGGATTGAATTGTGGCGGGTGCATCCACAGATAGTCCCATATCAATCGTCAGTGTGTCAGTATATCAGACATGTGAAAACTGGTCGGCCAATCCTTGACTTCCATGTTCACATTGAAATTGAAGCCGCACGTTGCCAGTGCGTCAATAAAATAAAATACATACATACATACATATGAATCATCAGTGTGTCAGTATATCAGACAGAGTACAATAGGCTTAAATGCCAAGGATTGAATCTTGGCAGGTGCATCCACAGATAGTCCCATATGAATCGTCAGTGTGTCAGTATATCAGACATGTGAAAGCTGGTCTGCTAACCCGAGACTTTTTTTGGCGCGGTGGTCCAGTGGAAAGATGTCTGGTTGCTGATGCTATGCGGAGTTGCAGTATGGCAGTTCCATCCCCCGACCGGGATATGGTGATCAACAAATTAAACTAATGGGTGTATGACTGTCGGCTGGTTATCACATTGAAATTGAAGCCGCACGTTGCCAGTGCGTCAATAAAATAAAATACATATACTGCCAGAGCCGTGATGGAGTCAGAGTACAATAGGCTTAAATGCCAAGGATTGAATCGTGGCAGGTGCATCCACAGATAGTCCCATATGAATCGTCAGTGAGTCAGTATATCAGACATGTGAAAGCTGGTCTGCTAACCCGAGACTTTTCTTGGCGCGGTGGTTCAGTGGAAAGATGCCTGGTTGCTGATGCTATGCGGAGTTGCAGTATGGCGGTTCGATCCCCCGACCGGGAGATGGTGATCAACAAATTAAACTAACGGGTGCAGCACTGTCGGCTAAGTTAGCACATGGAAATTGAAGCCGCACGTTGCCAGTGCGTCAATAAAATAAAAATACATATACTGCCAGAGCCGTGCTGGAGTCAGAGTACAATAGGCGTAAAAGCCTAGGATTGATTGTGACAGATGCATCCACAGATAGTCCCATATGAATCGTCAGTGTGTCAGTATATCAGACATGTGAAAGCTGGTCGGCCAATCCTTGACTTTTAGTCTTGGTGCGGTGGTCCAGTGGAAAGATGCCTGGTTGCTGATGCTATGCGGAGTTGCAGGATGGCGGTTCGATCCCCCGACCGGGAGATGGTGATCAACAAATTAAACTAACGGGTGCAGCACTGTCGGCTAAGTTAGCACATGGAAATTGAAGCCGCACGTTGCCAGTGCGTCAATAAAATAAAAATACATATACTGCCAGAGCCGTGCTGGAGTCAGAGTACAATAGGCGTAAAAGCCTAGGATTGATTGTGACAGATGCATCCACAGATAGTCCCATATGAATCGTCAGTGTGTCAGTATATCAGACATGTGAAAGCTGGTCGGCCAATCCTTGACTTTTAGTCTTGGTGCGGTGGTCCAGTGGAAAGATGCCTGGTTGCTGATGCTATGCAGAGTTGCAGGATGGCGGTTCGATCCCCCGACCGGGAGATGGTGATCAACAAATTAAACTAATGGGTGCAGCACTGTCGGCTAAGTTAGCACATGGAAATTGAAGCCGCACGTTGCCAGTGCGTCAATAAAATAAAAATCAAAAAAATAAAAATGCATACATACATACATACATATGAATCGTCAGTGTGTCAGTATATCAGACAGAGTACGATAGGCGTAAAAGCCTAGGATTGAATTGTGGCGGGTGCATCCACAGATAGTCCCATATCAATCGTCAGTGTGTCAGTATATCAGACATGTGAAAACTGGTCGGCCAATCCTTGACTTCCATGTTCACATTGAAATTGAAGCCGCACGTTGCCAGTGCGTCAATAAAATAAAATACATACATACATACATATGAATCATCAGTGTGTCAGTATATCAGACAGAGTACAATAGGCTTAAATGCCAAGGATTGAATCTTGGCAGGTGCATCCACAGATAGTCCCATATGAATCGTCAGTGTGTCAGTATATCAGACATGTGAAAGCTGGTCTGCTAACCCGAGACTTTTTTTGGCGCGGTGGTCCAGTGGAAAGATGTCTGGTTGCTGATGCTATGCGGAGTTGCAGTATGGCAGTTCCATCCCCCGACCGGGATATGGTGATCAACAAATTAAACTAATGGGTGTATGACTGTCGGCTGGTTATCACATTGAAATTGAAGCCGCACGTTGCCAGTGCGTCAATAAAATAAAATACATATACTGCCAGAGCCGTGATGGAGTCAGAGTACAATAGGCTTAAATGCCAAGGATTGAATCGTGGCAGGTGCATCCACAGATAGTCCCATATGAATCGTCAGTGAGTCAGTATATCAGACATGTGAAAGCTGGTCTGCTAACCCGAGACTTTTCTTGGCGCGGTGGTTCAGTGGAAAGATGTCTGGTTGCTGATGCTATGCGGAGTTGCAGTATGGCGGTTCCATCCCCCGACCGGGAGATGGTGATCAACAAATTAAGCTAATGGGTGCATGACTGTCGGCTAAGTTAGCACATGGAAATTGAAGCCGCACGTTGCCAGTGCGTCAATAAAATAAAATAAAAAATACATATACTGCCAGAGCCGTGCTGGAGTCAGAGTACAATAGGCGTAAAAGCCTAGGATTGATTGTGACAGATGCATCCACAGATAGTCCCATATGAATCGTCAGTGTGTCAGTATATCAGACATGTGAAAGCTGGTCGGCCAATCCTTGACTTTTAGTCTTGGTGCGGTGGTCCAGTGGAAAGATGCCTGGTTGCTGATGCTATGCAGAGTTGCAGGATGGCGGTTCGATCCCCCGACCGGGAGATGGTGATCAACAAATTAAACTAATGGGTGCAGCACTGTCGGCTAAGTTAGCACATGGAAATTGAAGCCGCACGTTGCCAGTGCGTCAATAAAATAAAAATCAAAAAAATAAAAATACATACATACATACATACATACATATGAATCGTCAGTGTGTCAGTATATCAGACAGAGTACGATAGGCGTAAAAGCCTAGGATTGAATTGTGGCGGGTGCATCCACAGATAGTCCCATATCAATCGTCAGTGTGTCAGTATATCAGACATGTGAAAACTGGTCGGCCAATCCTTGACTTCCATGTTCACATTGAAATTGAAGCCGCACGTTGCCAGTGCGTCAATAAAATAAAATACATACATACATACATATGAATCGTCAGTGTGTCAGTATATCAGACAGAGTACAATAGGCTTAAATGCCAAGGATTGAATCGTGGCAGGTGCATCCACAGATAGTCCCATATGAATCGTCAGTGTGTCAGTATATCAGACATGTGAAAGCTGGTCTGCTAACCCGAGACTTTTTTTGGCGCGGTGGTCCAGTGGAAAGATGTCTGGTTGCTGATGCTATGCGGAGTTGCAGTATGGCAGTTCCATCCCCCGACCGGGATATGGTGATCAACAAATTAAACTAATGGGTGTATGACTGTCGGCTGGTTATCACATTGAAATTGAAGCCGCACGTTGCCAGTGCGTCAATAAAATAAAATACATATACTGCCAGAGCCGTGATGGAGTCAGAGTACAATAGGCTTAAATGCCAAGGATTGAATCGTGGCAGGTGCATCCACAGATAGTCCCATATGAATCGTCAGTGTGTCAGTATATCAGACATGTGAAAGCTGGTCGGCCAATCCTTGACTTTTAGTCTTGGTGCGGTGGTCCAGTGGAAAGATGCCTGGCTGCTGATGCTATGCGGAGTTGCAGAATGGCGGTTCGATCCCCCGACCGGGAGATGGTGGTCAACAAATTAAACTAATGGGTGCATGACTGTCGGCTAAGTTAGCACATGGAAATTGAAGCCGCACGTTGCCAGTGCGTCAATAAAATAAAAAATAAAAATACATATACTGCCAGAGCCGTGCTGGAGTCAGAGTACAATAGGCGTAAAAGCCTAGGATTGAATTGTGTCAGGTGCATCCACAGATAGTCCCATATGAATCGTCAGTGTGTCAGTATATCAGACATGTGAAAGCTGGTCGGCCAATCCTTGACCTTTTAGTCTTGGTGCGGTGGTCCAGTGGAAAGATGCCTGGTTGCTGATGCTATGCGGAGTTGCAGAATGGCGGTTCGATCCCCCGACCGGGAGATGGTGATCAACAAATTAAACTAACGGGTGCATCACTGTCGGCTAAGTTAGCACATGGAAATTGAAGCCGCACGTTGCCAGTGCATCAATAAAATAAAAATACATATACTGCCAGAGCCGTGCTGGAGTCAGAGTACAATAGGCGTAAAAGCCTAGGATTGATTGTGACAGATGCATCCACAGATAGTCCCATATGAATCGTCAGTGTGTCAGTATATCAGACATGTGAAAGCTGGTCGGACAATCCTTGACTTTTTAGTCTTGGTGCGGAGGTCCAGTGGAAAGATGCCTGGTTGCTGATGCTATGCGGAGTTGCAGAATGGCGGTTCGATCCCCCGACCGGGAGATGGTAATCAACAAATTAAACTAACGGGTGCATCACTGTCGGCTAAGTTAGCACATGGAAATTGAAGCCGCACGTTGCCAGTGCGTCAATAAAATAAAAATACATATACTGCCAGAGCCGTGCTGGAGTCAGAGTACAATAGGCGTAAAAGCCTAGGATTGATTGTGACAGATGCATCCACAGATAGTCCCATATGAATCGTCAGTGTGTCAGTATATCAGACATGTGAAAGCTGGTCGGCCAATCCTTGACTTTTTAGTCTTGGTGCGGTGGTCCAGTGGAAAGATGCCTGGTTGCTGATGCTATGTGGAGTTGCAGAATGGCGGTTCGATCCCCCGACCGGGAGATGGTGATCAACAAATTAAACTAACGGGTGCATCACTGTCGGCTAAGTTAGCACATGGAAATTGAAGCCGCACGTTGCCAGTGCGTCAATAAAATAAAAATACATATACTGCCAGAGCCGTGCTGGAGTCAGAGTACAATACATCCACAGATAGTCCCATATGAATCGTCAGTGTGTCAGTATATCAGACATGTGAAAGCTGGTCGGCCAATCCTTGACTTTTTAGTCTTGGTGCGGTGGTCCAGTGGAAAGATGCCTGGTTGCTGATGCTATGCGGAGTTGCAGAATGGCGGTTCGATCCCCCGACCGGGAGATGGTGATCAACAAATTAAACTAACGGGTGCATCACTGTCGGCTAAGTTAGCACATGGAAATTGAAGCCGCACGTTGCCAGTGCGTCAATAAAATAAAAATACATATACTGCCAGAGCTGTGCTGGAGTCAGAGTACAATAGGCGTAAAAGCCTAGGATTGATTGTGACAGATGCATCCACAGATAGTCCCATATGAATCGTCAGTGTGTCAGTATATCAGACATGTGAAAGCTGGTCGGCCAATCCTTGACTTTTTAGTCTTGGTGCGGTGGTCCAGTGGAAAGATACCTGGTTGCTGATGCTATGCGGAGTTGCAGAATGGCGGTTCGATCCCCCGACCGGGAGATGGTGATCAACAAATTAAACTAACGGGTGCATCACTGTCGGCTAAGTTAGCACATGGAAATTGAAGCCGCACGTTGCCAGTGCGTCAATTAAATAAAAATCAAAAAAATAAAAATACATACATACATACATACATATGAATCGTCAGTGTGTCAGTATATCAGACAGAGTACGATAGGCGTAAAAGCCTAGGATTGAATTGTGGCGGGTGCATCCACGGATAGTCCCATATCAATCATCAGTGTGTCAGTATATCAGACATGTGAAAACTGGTCGGCCAATCCTTGACTTCCATGTTCACATTGAAATTGAAGCCGCACGTTGCCAGTGCGTCAATAAAATAAAATACATACATACATACATATGAATCGTCAGTGTGTCAGTATATCAGACAGAGTACAATAGGCTTAAATGCCAAGGATTGAATCGTGGCAGGTGCATCCACAGATAGTCCCATATGAATCGTCAGTGTGTCAGTATATCAGACATGTGAAAGCTGGTCTGCTAACCCGAGACTTTTTTTGGCGCGGTGGTCCAGTGGAAAGATGTCTGGTTGCTGATGCTATGCGGAGTTGCAGTATGGCAGTTCCATCCCCCGACCGGGATATGGTGATCAACAAATTAAACTAATGGGTGTATGACTGTCGGCTGGTTATCACATTGAAATTGAAGCCGCACGTTGCCAGTGCGTCAATAAAATAAAATACATATACTGCCAGAGCCGTGATGGAGTCAGAGTACAATAGGCTTAAATGCCAAGGATTGAATCGTGGCAGGTGCATCCACAGATAGTCCCATATGAATCGTCAGTGTGTCAGTATATTAGACATGTGAAAGTTGGTCTGCTAACCGGAGACTTTTCTTGGCGCAGTGGTTCAGTGGAAAGATGTCTGGTTGCTGATGCTATGCGGAGTTGCAGTATGGCAGTTCCATCCCCCGACCGGGAGATGGTGATCAACAAATTAAACTAATGGGTGCATGACTGTCGGCTAAGTTAGCACATGGAAATTGAAGCCGCACGTTGCCAGTGCGTCAATAAAAAAAAAAAAAATACATATACTGCCAGAGCCGTGCTGGAGTCAGAGTACAATAGGCGTAAAAGCCTAGGATTGAATTGTGTCAGGTGCTTCCACAGATAGTCCCATATGAATCGTCAGTGTGTCAGTATATCAGACATGTGAAAGCTGGTCAGTCAATCCTTGACTTTTAGTCTTGGTGCGGTGGTCCAGTGGAAAGATGCCTGGCTGCTGATGCTATGCGGAGTTGCAGAATGGCGGTTCGATCCCCCGACCGGGAGATGGTGATCAACAAATTAAACTAACGGGTGCATGACTGTCGGCTAAGTTAGCACATGGAAATTGAAGCCGCACGTTGCCAGTGCGTCAATAAAATAAAAATTAAAAATACTATACTGCCAGAGCCGTGCTGGAGTCAGAGTACAATAGGCGTAAAAGCCTAGGATTGAATTGTGTCAGGTGCATCCACAGATAGTCCCATATGAATCGTCAGTGTGTCAGTATATCAGACATGTGAAAGCTGGTCGGCCAATCCTTGACTTTTTAGTCTTGGTGCGGTGGTCCAGTGGAAAGATGCCTGGTTGCTGATGCTATGCGGAGTTGCAGAATGGCGGTTCGATCCCCCGACCGGGAGATGGTGATCAACAAATTAAACTAATGGGTGCATCATTGTCGGCTAAGTTAGCACATGGAAATTGAAGCCGCACGTTGCCAGTGCGTCAATAAAATAAAAATACATATACTGCCAGAGCCGTGCTGGAGTCAGAGTACAATAGGCGTAAAAGCCTAGGATTGATTGTGACAGATGCATCCACAGATAGTCCCATATGAATCGTCAGTGTGTCAGTATATCAGACATGTGAAAGCTGGTCGGCCAATCCTTGACTTTTTAGTCTTGGTGCGGTGGTCCAGTGGAAAGATGCCTGGCTGCTGATGCTATGCGGAGTTGCAGAATGGCGGTTCGATCCCCCCGACCGGGAGATGGTGATCAACAAATTAAACTAACGGGTGCATCACTGTCGGCTAAGTTAGCACATGGAAATTGAAGGCGCACGTTGCCAGTGCGTCAATAAAATAAAAATACATATACTGCCAGAGCCGTGCTGGAGTCAGAGTACAATAGGCGTAAAAGCCTAGGATTGATTGTGACAGATGCATCCACAGATAGTCCCATATGAATCGTCAGTGTGTCAGTATATCAGACATGTGAAAGCTGGTCGACCAATCCTTGACTTTTTAGTCTTGGTGCGGTGGTCCAGTGGAAAGATACCTGGTTGCTGATGCTATGCGGAGTTGCAGAATGGCGGTTCGATCCCCCGACCGGGAGATGGTGATCAACAAATTAAACTAACGGGTGCATCACTGTCGGCTAAGTTAGCACATGGAAATTGAAGCCGCACGTTGCCAGTGCGTCAATTAAATAAAAATCAAAAAAATAAAAATACATACATACATACATACATATGAATCGTCAGTGTGTCAGTATATCAGACAGAGTACGATAGGCGTAAAAGCCTAGGATTGAATTGTGGCGGGTGCATCCACGGATAGTCCCATATCAATCATCAGTGTGTCAGTATATCAGACATGTGAAAACTGGTCGGCCAATCCTTGACTTCCATGTTCACATTGAAATTGAAGCCGCACGTTGCCAGTGCGTCAATAAAATAAAATACATACATACATACATATGAATCGTCAGTGTGTCAGTATATCAGACAGAGTACAATAGGCTTAAATGCCAAGGATTGAATCGTGGCAGGTGCATCCACAGATAGTCCCATATGAATCGTCAGTGTGTCAGTATATCAGACATGTGAAAGCTGGTCTGCTAACCCGAGACTTTTTTTGGCGCGGTGGTCCAGTGGAAAGATGTCTGGTTGCTGATGCTATGCGGAGTTGCAGTATGGCAGTTCCATCCCCCGACCGGGATATGGTGATCAACAAATTAAACTAATGGGTGTATGACTGTCGGCTGGTTATCACATTGAAATTGAAGCCGCACGTTGCCAGTGCGTCAATAAAATAAAATACATATACTGCCAGAGCCGTGATGGAGTCAGAGTACAATAGGCTTAAATGCCAAGGATTGAATCGTGGCAGGTGCATCCACAGATAGTCCCATATGAATCGTCAGTGTGTCAGTATATTAGACATGTGAAAGTTGGTCTGCTAACCGGAGACTTTTCTTGGCGCAGTGGTTCAGTGGAAAGATGTCTGGTTGCTGATGCTATGCGGAGTTGCAGTATGGCAGTTCCATCCCCCGACCGGGAGATGGTGATCAACAAATTAAACTAATGGGTGCATGACTGTCGGCTAAGTTAGCACATGGAAATTGAAGCCGCACGTTGCCAGTGCGTCAATAAAAAAAAAAAAAATACATATACTGCCAGAGCCGTGCTGGAGTCAGAGTACAATAGGCGTAAAAGCCTAGGATTGAATTGTGTCAGGTGCTTCCACAGATAGTCCCATATGAATCGTCAGTGTGTCAGTATATCAGACATGTGAAAGCTGGTCAGTCAATCCTTGACTTTTAGTCTTGGTGCGGTGGTCCAGTGGAAAGATGCCTGGCTGCTGATGCTATGCGGAGTTGCAGAATGGCGGTTCGATCCCCCGACCGGGAGATGGTGATCAACAAATTAAACTAATGGGTGCATGACTGTCGGCTAAGTTAGCACATGGAAATTGAAGCCGCACGTTGCCAGTGCGTCAATAAAATAAAAAATAAAAATACTATACTGCCAGAGCCGTGCTGGAGTCAGAGTACAATAGGCGTAAAAGCCTAGGATTGAATTGTGTCAGGTGCATCCACAGATAGTCCCATATGAATCGTCAGTGTGTCAGTATATCAGACATGTGAAAGCTGGTCGGCCAATCCTTGACTTTTTAGTCTTGGTGCGGTGGTCCAGTGGAAAGATGCCTGGTTGCTGATGCTATGCGGAGTTGCAGAATGGCGGTTCGATCCCCCGACCGGGAGATGGTGATCAACAAATTAAACTAATGGGTGCATCATTGTCGGCTAAGTTAGCACATGGAAATTGAAGCCGCACGTTGCCAGTGCGTCAATAAAATAAAAATACATATACTGCCAGAGCCGTGCTGGAGTCAGAGTACAATAGGCGTAAAAGCCTAGGATTGATTGTGACAGATGCATCCACAGATAGTCCCATATGAATCGTCAGTGTGTCAGTATATCAGACATGTGAAAGCTGGTCGGCCAATCCTTGACTTTTTAGTCTTGGTGCGGTGGTCCAGTGGAAAGATGCCTGGCTGCTGATGCTATGCGGAGTTGCAGAATGGCGGTTCGATCCCCCCGACCGGGAGATGGTGATCAACAAATTAAACTAACGGGTGCATCACTGTCGGCTAAGTTAGCACATGGAAATTGAAGGCGCACGTTGCCAGTGCGTCAATAAAATAAAAATACATATACTGCCAGAGCCGTGCTGGAGTCAGAGTACAATAGGCGTAAAAGCCTAGGATTGATTGTGACAGATGCATCCACAGATAGTCCCATATGAATCGTCAGTGTGTCAGTATATCAGACATGTGAAAGCTGGTCGGCCAATCCTTGACTTTTTAGTCTTGGTGCGGTGGTCCAGTGGAAAGATACCTGGTTGCTGATGCTATGCGGAGTTGCAGAATGGCGGTTCGATCCCCCGACCGGGAGATGGTGATCAACAAATTAAACTAACGGGTGCATCACTGTCGGCTAAGTTAGCACATGGAAATTGAAGCCGCACGTTGCCAGTGCGTCAATTAAATAAAAATCAAAAAAATAAAAATACATACATACATACATACATATGAATCGTCAGTGTGTCAGTATATCAGACAGAGTACGATAGGCGTAAAAGCCTAGGATTGAATTGTGGCGGGTGCATCCACGGATAGTCCCATATCAATCATCAGTGTGTCAGTATATCAGACATGTGAAAACTGGTCGGCCAATCCTTGACTTCCATGTTCACATTGAAATTGAAGCCGCACGTTGCCAGTGCGTCAATAAAATAAAATACATACATACATACATATGAATCGTCAGTGTGTCAGTATATCAGACAGAGTACAATAGGCTTAAATGCCAAGGATTGAATCGTGGCAGGTGCATCCACAGATAGTCCCATATGAATCGTCAGTGTGTCAGTATATCAGACATGTGAAAGCTGGTCTGCTAACCCGAGACTTTTTTTGGCGCGGTGGTCCAGTGGAAAGATGTCTGGTTGCTGATGCTATGCGGAGTTGCAGTATGGCAGTTCCATCCCCCGACCGGGATATGGTGATCAACAAATTAAACTAATGGGTGTATGACTGTCGGCTGGTTATCACATTGAAATTGAAGCCGCACGTTGCCAGTGCGTCAATAAAATAAAATACATATACTGCCAGAGCCGTGATGGAGTCAGAGTACAATAGGCTTAAATGCCAAGGATTGAATCGTGGCAGGTGCATCCACAGATAGTCCCATATGAATCGTCAGTGTGTCAGTATATTAGACATGTGAAAGTTGGTCTGCTAACCGGAGACTTTTCTTGGCGCAGTGGTTCAGTGGAAAGATGTCTGGTTGCTGATGCTATGCGGAGTTGCAGTATGGCAGTTCCATCCCCCGACCGGGAGATGGTGATCAACAAATTAAACTAATGGGTGCATGACTGTCGGCTAAGTTAGCACATGGAAATTGAAGCCGCACGTTGCCAGTGCGTCAATAAAAAAAAAAAAAATACATATACTGCCAGAGCCGTGCTGGAGTCAGAGTACAATAGGCGTAAAAGCCTAGGATTGAATTGTGTCAGGTGCTTCCACAGATAGTCCCATATGAATCGTCAGTGTGTCAGTATATCAGACATGTGAAAGCTGGTCAGTCAATCCTTGACTTTTAGTCTTGGTGCGGTGGTCCAGTGGAAAGATGCCTGGCTGCTGATGCTATGCGGAGTTGCAGAATGGCGGTTCGATCCCCCGACCGGGAGATGGTGATCAACAAATTAAACTAATGGGTGCATGACTGTCGGCTAAGTTAGCACATGGAAATTGAAGCCGCACGTTGCCAGTGCGTCAATAAAATAAAAAATAAAAATACTATACTGCCAGAGCCGTGCTGGAGTCAGAGTACAATAGGCGTAAAAGCCTAGGATTGAATTGTGTCAGGTGCATCCACAGATAGTCCCATATGAATCGTCAGTGTGTCAGTATATCAGACATGTGAAAGCTGGTCGGCCAATCCTTGACTTTTTAGTCTTGGTGCGGTGGTCCAGTGGAAAGATGCCTGGTTGCTGATGCTATGCGGAGTTGCAGAATGGCGGTTCGATCCCCCGACCGGGAGATGGTGATCAACAAATTAAACTAATGGGTGCATCATTGTCGGCTAAGTTAGCACATGGAAATTGAAGCCGCACGTTGCCAGTGCGTCAATAAAATAAAAATACATATACTGCCAGAGCCGTGCTGGAGTCAGAGTACAATAGGCGTAAAAGCCTAGGATTGATTGTGACAGATGCATCCACAGATAGTCCCATATGAATCGTCAGTGTGTCAGTATATCAGACATGTGAAAGCTGGTCGGCCAATCCTTGACTTTTTAGTCTTGGTGCGGTGGTCCAGTGGAAAGATGCCTGGCTGCTGATGCTATGCGGAGTTGCAGAATGGCGGTTCGATCCCCCCGACCGGGAGATGGTGATCAACAAATTAAACTAACGGGTGCATCACTGTCGGCTAAGTTAGCACATGGAAATTGAAGGCGCACGTTGCCAGTGCGTCAATAAAATAAAAATACATATACTGCCAGAGCCGTGCTGGAGTCAGAGTACAATAGGCGTAAAAGCCTAGGATTGATTGTGACAGATGCATCCACAGATAGTCCCATATGAATCGTCAGTGTGTCAGTATATCAGACATGTGAAAGCTGGTCGGCCAATCCTTGACTTTTTAGTCTTGGTGCGGTGGTCCAGTGGAAAGATGCCTGGTTGCTGATGCTATGCGGAGTTGCAGAATGGCGGTTCGATCCCCCGACCGGGAGATGGTGATCAACAAATTAAACTAACGGGTGCATCACTGTCGGCTAAGTTAGCACATGGAAATTGAAGCCGCACGTTGCCAGTGCGTCAATAAAATAAAAATACATATACTGCCAGAGCCGTGCTGGAGTCAGAGTACAATAGGCGTAAAAGCCTAGGATTGATTGTGACAGATGCATCCACAGATAGTCCCATATGTATCGTCAGTGTGTCAGTATATCAGACATGTGAAAGCTGGTCGGCCAATCCTTGACTTTTTAGTCTTGGTGCGGTGGTCCAGTGGAAAGATGCCTGGTTGCTGATGCTATGCGGAGTTGCAGAATGGCGGTTCGATCCCCCGACCGGGAGATGGTGATCAACAAATTAAACTAACGGGTGCATCACTGTCGGCTAAGTTAGCACATGGAAATTGAAGCCGCACGTTGCCAGTGCGTCAATAAAATAAAAATACATATACTGCCAGAGCCGTGCTGGAGTCAGAGTACAATAGGCGTAAAAGCCTAGGATTGATTGTGACAGATGCATCCACAGATAGTCCCATATGAATCGTCAGTGTGTCAGTATATCAGACATGTGAAAGCTGGTCGGCCAATCCTTGACTTTTTAGTCTTGGTGCGGTGGTCCAGTGGAAAGATGCCTGGTTGCTGATGCTATGCGGAGTTGCAGAATGGCGGTTCGATCCCCCGACCGGGAGATGGTGATCAACAAATTAAACTAACGGGTGCATCACTGTCGGCTAAGTTAGCACATGGAAATTGAAGCCGCACGTTGCCAGTGCGTCAATAAAATAAAAATACATATACTGCCAGAGCCGTGCTGGAGTCAGAGTACAATAGGCGTAAAAGCCTAGGATTGATTGTGACAGATGCATCCACAGATAGTCCCATATGAATCGTCAGTGTGTCAGTATATCAGACATGTGAAAGCTGGTCGGCCAATCCTTGACTTTTTAGTCTTGGTGCGGTGGTCCAGTGGAAAGATGCCTGGTTGCTGATGCTATGCGGAGTTGCAGAATGGCGGTTCGATCCCCCGACCGGGAGATGGTGATCAACAAATTAAACTAACGGGTGCATCACTGTCGGCTAAGTTAGCACATGGAAATTGAAGCCGCACGTTGCCAGTGCGTCAATGAAATAAAAATACATATACTGCCAGAGCCGTGCTGGAGTCAGAGTACAATAGGCGTAAAAGCCTAGGATTGATTGTGACAGATGCATCCACAGATAGTCCCATATGAATCGTCAGTGTGTCAGTATATCAGACATGTGAAAGCTGGTCGGCCAATCCTTGACTTTTTAGTCTTGGTGCGGTGGTCCAGTGGAAAGATGCCTGGCTGCTGATGCTATGCGGAGTTGCAGAATGGCGGTTCGATCCCCCCGACCGGGAGATGGTGATCAACAAATTAAACTAACGGGTGCATCACTGTCGGCTAAGTTAGCACATGGAAATTGAAGCCGCACGTTGCCAGTGCGTCAATAAAATAAAAATACATATACTGCCAGAGCCGTGCTGGAGTCAGAGTACAATAGGCGTAAAAGCCTAGGATTGAATTGTGTCAGGTGCTTCCACAGATAGTCCCATATGAATCGTCAGTGTGTCAGTATATCAGACATGTGAAAGCTGGTCAGTCAATCCTTGACTTTTAGTCTTGGTGCGGTGGTCCAGTGGAAAGATGCCTGGCTGCTGATGCTATGCGGAGTTGCAGAATGGCGGTTCGATCCCCCGACCGGGAGATGGTGATCAACAAATTAAACTAATGGGTGCATCACTGTCGGCTAAGTTAGCACATGGAAATTGAAGCCGCACGTTGCCAGTGCGTCAATAAAATAAAAAATAAAAATACTATACTGCCAGAGCCGTGCTGGAGTCAGAGTACAATAGGCGTAAAAGCCTAGGATTGAATTGTGTCAGGTGCATCCACAGATAGTCCCATATGAATCGTCAGTGTGTCAGTATATCAGACATGTGAAAGCTGGTCGGCCAATCCTTGACTTTTTAGTCTTGGTGCGGTGGTACAGTGGAAAGATGCCTGGTTGCTGATGCTATGCGGAGTTGCAGAATGGCGGTTCGATCCCCCGACCGGGAGATGGTGATCAACAAATTAAACTAATGGGTGCATCATTGTCGGCTAAGTTAGCACATGGAAATTGAAGCCGCACGTTGCCAGTGCGTCAATAAAATAAAAATACATATACTGCCAGAGCCGTGCTGGAGTCAGAGTACAATAGGCGTAAAAGCCTAGGATTGATTGTGACAGATGCATCCACAGATAGTCCCATATGAATCGTCAGTGTGTCAGTATATCAGACATGTGAAAGCTGGTCGGCCAATCCTTGACTTTTTAGTCTTGGTGCGGTGGTCCAGTGGAAAGATGCCTGGCTGCTGATGCTATGCGGAGTTGCAGAATGGCGGTTCGATCCCCCCGACCGGGAGATGGTGATCAACAAATTAAACTAACGGGTGCATCACTGTCGGCTAAGTTAGCACATGGAAATTGAAGCCGCACGTTGCCAGTGCGTCAATAAAATAAAAATACATATACTGCCAGAGCCGTGCTGGAGTCAGAGTACAATAGGCGTAAAAGCCTAGGATTGATTGTGACAGATGCATCCACAGATAGTCCCATATGAATCGTCAGTGTGTCAGTATATCAGACATGTGAAAGCTGGTCGGCCAATCCTTGACTTTTTAGTCTTGGTGCGGTGGTCCAGTGGAAAGATGCCTGGTTGCTGATGCTATGCGGAGTTGCAGAATGGCGGTTCGATCCCCCGACCGGGAGATGGTGATCAACAAATTAAACTAACGGGTGCATCACTGTCGGCTAAGTTAGCACATGGAAATTGAAGCCGCACGTTGCCAGTGCGTCAATGAAATAAAAATACATATACTGCCAGAGCCGTGCTGGAGTCAGAGTACAATAGGCGTAAAAGCCTAGGATTGATTGTGACAGATGCATCCACAGATAGTCCCATATGAATCGTCAGTGTGTCAGTATATCAGACATGTGAAAGCTGGTCGGCCAATCCTTGACTTTTTAGTCTTGGTGCGGTGGTCCAGTGGAAAGATGCCTGGCTGCTGATGCTATGCGGAGTTGCAGAATGGCGGTTCGATCCCCCCGACCGGGAGATGGTGATCAACAAATTAAACTAACGGGTGCATCACTGTCGGCTAAGTTAGCACATGGAAATTGAAGCCGCACGTTGCCAGTGCGTCAATAAAATAAAAATACATATACTGCCAGAGCCGTGCTGGAGTCAGAGTACAATAGGCGTAAAAGCCTAGGATTGAATTGTGTCAGGTGCTTCCACAGATAGTCCCATATGAATCGTCAGTGTGTCAGTATATCAGACATGTGAAAGCTGGTCAGTCAATCCTTGACTTTTAGTCTTGGTGCGGTGGTCCAGTGGAAAGATGCCTGGTTGCTGATGCTATGCGGAGTTGCAGAATGGCGGTTCGATCCCCCGACCGGGAGATGGTGATCAACAAATTAAACTAATGGGTGCATGACTGTCGGCTAAGTTAGCACATGGAAATTGAAGCCGCACGTTGCCAGTGCGTCAATAAAATAAAAAATAAAAATACTATACTGCCAGAGCCGTGCTGGAGTCAGAGTACAATAGGCGTAAAAGCCTAGGATTGAATTGTGTCAGGTGCATCCACAGATAGTCCCATATGAATCGTCAGTGTGTCAGTATATCAGACATGTGAAAGCTGGTCGGCCAATCCTTGACTTTTTAGTCTTGGTGCGGTGGTACAGTGGAAAGATGCCTGGTTGCTGATGCTATGCGGAGTTGCAGAATGGCGGTTCGATCCCCCGACCGGGAGATGGTGATCAACAAATTAAACTAATGGGTGCATCATTGTCGGCTAAGTTAGCACATGGAAATTGAAGCCGCACGTTGCCAGTGCGTCAATAAAATAAAAATACATATACTGCCAGAGCCGTGCTGGAGTCAGAGTACAATAGGCGTAAAAGCCTAGGATTGATTGTGACAGATGCATCCACAGATAGTCCCATATGAATCGTCAGTGTGTCAGTATATCAGACATGTGAAAGCTGGTCGGCCAATCCTTGACTTTTTAGTCTTGGTGCGGTGGTCCAGTGGAAAGATGCCTGGCTGCTGATGCTATGCGGAGTTGCAGAATGGCGGTTCGATCCCCCCGACCGGGAGATGGTGATCAACAAATTAAACTAACGGGTGCATCACTGTCGGCTAAGTTAGCACATGGAAATTGAAGGCGCACGTTGCCAGTGCGTCAATAAAATAAAAATACATATACTGCCAGAGCCGTGCTGGAGTCAGAGTACAATAGGCGTAAAAGCCTAGGATTGATTGTGACAGATGCATCCACAGATAGTCCCATATGAATCGTCAGTGTGTCAGTATATCAGACATGTGAAAGCTGGTCGGCCAATCCTTGACTTTTTAGTCTTGGTGCGGTGGTCCAGTGGAAAGATGCCTGGTTGCTGATGCTATGCGGAGTTGCAGAATGGCGGTTCGATCCCCCGACCGGGAGATGGTGATCAACAAATTAAACTAACGGGTGCATCACTGTCGGCTAAGTTAGCACATGGAAATTGAAGCCGCACGTTGCCAGTGCGTCAATAAAATAAAAATACATATACTGCCAGAGCCGTGCTGGAGTCAGAGTACAATAAGCGTAAAAGCCTAGGATTGATTGTGACAGATGCATCCACAGATAGTCCCATATGAATCGTCAGTGTGTCAGTATATCAGACATGTGAAAGCTGGTCGGCCAATCCTTGACTTTTTAGTCTTGGTGCGGTGGTCCAGTGGAAAGATGCCTGGTTGCTGATGCTATGCGGAGTTGCAGAATGGCGGTTCGATCCCCCGACCGGGAGATGGTGATCAACAAATTAAACTAACGGGTGCATCACTGTCGGCTAAGTTAGCACATGGAAATTGAAGCCGCACGTTGCCAGTGCGTCAATGAAATAAAAATACATATACTGCCAGAGCCGTGCTGGAGTCAGAGTACAATAGGCGTAAAAGCCTAGGATTGATTGTGACAGATGCATCCACAGATAGTCCCATATGAATCGTCAGTGTGTCAGTATATCAGACATGTGAAAGCTGGTCGGCCAATCCTTGACTTTTTAGTCTTGGTGCGGTGGTCCAGTGGAAAGATGCCTGGCTGCTGATGCTATGCGGAGTTGCAGAATGGCGGTTCGATCCCCCCGACCGGGAGATGGTGATCAACAAATTAAACTAACGGGTGCATCACTGTCGGCTAAGTTAGCACATGGAAATTGAAGCCGCACGTTGCCAGTGCGTCAATAAAATAAAAATACATATACTGCCAGAGCCGTGCTGGAGTCAGAGTACAATAGGCGTAAAAGCCTAGGATTGATTGTGACAGATGCATCCACAGATAGTCCCATATGAATCGTCAGTGTGTCAGTATATCAGACATGTGAAAGCTGGTCGGCCAATCCTTGACTTTTTAGTCTTGGTGCGGTGGTCCAGTGGAAAGATGCCTGGTTGCTGATGCTATGCGGAGTTGCAGAATGGCGGTTCGATCCCCCGACCGGGAGATGGTGATCAACAAATTAAACTAACGGGTGCATCACTGTCGGCTAAGTTAGCACATGGAAATTGAAGCCGCACGTTGCCAGTGCGTCAATAAAATAAAAATACATATACTGCCAGAGCCGTGCTGGAGTCAGAGTACAATAGGCGTAAAAGCCTAGGATTGATTGTGACAGATGCATCCACAGATAGTCCCATATGAATCGTCAGTGTGTCAGTATATCAGACATGTGAAAGCTGGTCGGCCAATCCTTGACTTTTTAGTCTTGGTGCGGTGGTCCAGTGGAAAGATGCCTGGTTGCTGATGCTATGCGGAGTTGCAGAATGGCGGTTCGATCCCCCCGACCGGGAGATGGTGATCAACAAATTAAACTAACGGGTGCATCACTGTCGGCTAAGTTAGCACATGGAAATTGAAGCCGCACGTTGCCAGTGCGTCAATAAAATAAAAATACATATACTGCCAGAGCCGTGCTGGAGTCAGAGTACAATAGGCGTAAAAGCCTAGGATTGATTGTGACAGATGCATCCACAGATAGTCCCATATGAATCGTCAGTGTGTCAGTATATCAGACATGTGAAAGCTGGTCGGCCAATCCTTGACTTTTTAGTCTTGGTGCGGTGGTCCAGTGGAAAGATGCCTGGCTGCTGATGCTATGCGGAGTTGCAGAATGGCGGTTCGATCCCCCGACCGGGAGATGGTGATCAACAAATTAAACTAACGGGTGCATCACTGTCGGCTAAGTTAGCACATGGAAATTGAAGCCGCACGTTGCCAGTGCGTCAATAAAATAAAAATACATATACTGCCAGAGCCGTGCTGGAGTCAGAGTACAATAGGCGTAAAAGCCTAGGATTGATTGTGACAGATGCATCCACAGATAGTCCCATATGAATCGTCAGTGTGTCAGTATATCAGACATGTGAAAGCTGGTCGGCCAATCCTTGACTTTTTAGTCTTGGTGCGGTGGTCCAGTGGAAAGATGCCTGGTTGCTGATGCTATGCGGAGTTGCAGAATGGCGGTTCGATCCCCCGACCGGGAGATGGTGATCAACAAATTAAACTAACGGGTGCATCACTGTCGGCTAAGTTAGCACATGGAAATTGAAGCCGCACGTTGCCAGTGCGTCAATAAAATAAAAATACATATACTGCCAGAGCCGTGCTGGAGTCAGAGTACAATAGGCGTAAAAGCCTAGGATTGATTGTGACAGATGCATCCACAGATAGTCCCATATGAATCGTCAGTGTGTCAGTATATCAGACATGTGAAAGCTGGTCGGCCAATCCTTGACTTTTTAGTCTTGGTGCGGTGGTCCAGTGGAAAGATGCCTGGCTGCTGATGCTATGCGGAGTTGCAGAATGGCGGTTCGATCCCCCCGACCGGGAGATGGTGATCAACAAATTAAACTAACGGGTGCATCACTGTCGGCTAAGTTAGCACATGGAAATTGAAGGCGCACGTTGCCAGTGCGTCAATAAAATAAAAATACATATACTGCCAGAGCCGTGCTGGAGTCAGAGTACAATAGGCGTAAAAGCCTAGGATTGATTGTGACAGATGCATCCACAGATAGTCCCATATGAATCGTCAGTGTGTCAGTATATCAGACATGTGAAAGCTGGTCGGCCAATCCTTGACTTTTTAGTCTTGGTGCGGTGGTCCAGTGGAAAGATGCCTGGTTGCTGATGCTATGCGGAGTTGCAGAATGGCGGTTCGATCCCCCGACCGGGAGATGGTGATCAACAAATTAAACTAACGGGTGCATCACTGTCGGCTAAGTTAGCACATGGAAATTGAAGCCGCACGTTGCCAGTGCGTCAATAAAATAAAAATACATATACTGCCAGAGCCGTGCTGGAGTCAGAGTACAATAAGCGTAAAAGCCTAGGATTGATTGTGACAGATGCATCCACAGATAGTCCCATATGAATCGTCAGTGTGTCAAACACACGTGTCATGC
>CM067375.1:92561709-92606381 GCA_034401795.1 Chaetoderma sp. LZ-2023a
TATTCTTCTTAAAGACATCTAATTCCTCCGCCATCAGTTCGAATTGTCCCTTTGGGTCTGATGACCTTCATCACACCTTTTTCTTTTAGAGAAAGCCTTGCCGCATAACACCACATCCTGAAGGAAAACCACTGTGGCTCGATCTTCTCAGTTGACTAGTGACTCCCTTTCTGTTTTAACCACTTGGCTGGCGATCTGTATAAAGCCATTCAGCAGTTATTATCATTCAAGGTGCCTGAACCAGATAACCACCACATCATCCGGAATCCTTTTTCAGTCCGCCGCTACTTTTCGGCCAATGTCATTTTAGACCTCAGAGGCACCACGACTGGACAGAGGTTCCATAAACTCGTTCCTCCTCAAACTAATTATGCAAACCAGTTTATGCGTCTGAAACTTGGAAGGCCCATTTCTTGGACCACGTCAAAATCTTTTTGATGTCGCTCAGGCCGGTCTTCATCTCCGGGCATCTCTGAGATTTGCCCGACTTTCCAAGGGTAGAAGTTCTCACTTAACCTAATCGATCACATCCTTCTGCGGCCGCCGAGGCCTTAAACTGCAAACAACCTAAGTTCGCTAAACTACCACCTACGTGGGATCCCCTAAATCATCAAGTTTAGTCACACAGAGAAATCCAGCCACTGGAAGTCTCCGGAGAGCAAAGGGTCAACCAGGCGGCATCTACCAAAGTCTGCTGTGAAGAGTTTTCCACCTGCAAGCCGTCCCTAGTCGACCACTCATTAAAGTAGATAGTATGCCTTGACCCACCTTAAGTGGGATATTTAGAGTTACTTCTCGTACCAGTTACATTCGCGACCCACTAAAACCTTATAGACCAATGGGATGTATAGTGACCGATAGTGATGCAACTACCACTGGGAATATAACCTCCACTCTCTCTCTCTCCCCATTCCCCTAAAGGACCTGCTCCTTCGGAAACCTCCGCACCCGACAGACAGTCCCCTCGCTGTCTGATAGGCCCTCCCGTCATTTGAGTGATGGCGGGGACAGGCGCGAGATGATGGATACCCAACTACAAAGTGGAACACTTACAGTACCAGAAAAGATTGAGAAAGCTAGAAAAGCAATGTACAAGGTACTTGGAGTTGGACTACATGGTGTCAACAGATTGAACCCTAGTTCCGCACCACAGTTGATTGAAACATACATACTCACAGTACTCACATATGGAACATAATCCTTAGTATTAACTCAGAGTGACATAGATCAGATTGATGCTTTATACAGGAATGTTCTAAAACAAATTCTGTCACTTCCAAGGAGAGAGTTGCGCAACCAGCACAATATATACTAATAGGCGTGCTATTGAGGCGAAGATCCACCTTCAAATGCTAATCTTCTTAAGAAACATATATGTGACTGAGAACAGTATCCTGCACCACCTTTGTATCTGGTCTGATGAAAGGGTTGAAAAGAGGAGGCAATAAAATAAATAAAAAATATTTTATTTTTTTGAAAATTCTGAGCCAGCGCGTTAACCATATTACTGCCGGTCAGTCTGTCTGTCTGTCTGTCTGTCTGTCTGTCTGTCTGTATGTATGTATGTCTGTCTGTCTGTCTGTCTGTCTGTCTGTCTGTCTGTCTGTCTGTCTGTCTGTCTTTTCTTTAAGCGACTGATCAAGAACCACCAGCACAATTTCAATTATATTTGTCAGGAATCATCCTTAGGCCATAGATATCCAAGTTTCTTCAAACGAAGATGATCGGCCAATTTGATCAGTAGTTTGAATTGTGTCTGATTATTAAAAATGTGTTTTAAAATTCTTCTCCGAAAGCACTTGGTGTATTCATTTGAATCTCATGAAACTTCTTTTATGGTTAACAATTGCACCAAGTTTTTCGAGGGAACTTGACCATGTTTATTGGCCAATTGGCTAACATTTACAGTCAAGCCTTGTGGGCATTCAACCGTAGCCACCCCCACCCACCCCACCCCCCACCCCCACCACCCACCCCCACACACCCCACCTCCCCCTCCATCCCACACCCCACCCCCACCCCAACACGCACACCCCACGGACAGTGGGTTTTTATGCATTTAATTATTGAGGTTAAATTGCACGTGGGGCCAAGCAGTTATCATTCTTATGCCCACCCATCTTAAAGAAATACCGTATTTTGGCCCCAAAGCGTGTGGTTGCTATGGACAAACGTGATTGTATTGATTACTTTGTTTATTATAGTGGGCTAATATGTAAAGGGGATTAAACCTTTGATTATCAGTCGTTGCTAACTAAGGCAGCAACAACTTTGTCAAACTGCCTCCCTTGCTCCCTCCCGCCCACTCCTTCCAACCCTCCAACTCTCCCTCCCTCCACCCCACACTCCCCTCTCTCCACCCCACACTTCCCTTCCTCCTCCCTTCCCCTACCTTCCTCACACCCACCCACCAACCCCACCCACCCCCACCCACCCACCCACTCACTCACCCACCCACCCGCCCACTCACCCTCTCACTAACTCACTCACTCACTCACTCACCCACCCACCCACCCACCCACCCACCCTCCCTCCCACTCACTCACTCACTAACTAACGCACTAACTCACTCACTCACTCACTCACTCACTCGCTGGTGGTAGTAGTAGGGTTACATGGCGCCGGAGCGAGCTGAATATATGGCACCCCCCCCCCCACACCACCCCCACCGCGAGAGGACGATGGCAATGCGTCTGGTGGTGTTGCTGGCCATGTGTGTATGTATGTATGTATGTATGTATTTTTATTTTATTGACGCACTGGCAACGTGCGGCTTCAATTTCCATGTGCTAACTTAGCCGACAGTGATGCACCCATTAGTTTAATTTGTTGATCACCATCTCCCGGTCGGGGGATCGAACCGCCATTCTGCAACTCCGCATAGCATCAGCAAGCAGGCATCTTTCCACTGGACCACCGCACCAAGACTAAAAGTCAAGGATTGGCCGACCAGTTTTCAGATGTCTGATATACTGACACACTGACGATTGATATGTATTTTTATTTTATTGACGCACTGGCAACGTGCGGCTTCAATTTCCATGTGCTAACTTAGCCGACAGTGATGCACCCATTAGTTTAATTTGTTGATCACCATCTCCCGGTCGGGGGATCGAACCGCCATTCTGCAACTCCGCATAGCATCAGCAACCAGGCATCTTTCCACTGGACCACCGCACTAAGACTGGAAGTCAAGGATTGGCCGACCAGTTTTCACATGTCTGATATACTGACACACTGACGATTCATATGGGACGATCTGTGGATGCACCCGCCACAATTCAATCCTGGGCTTTTACGCCTATTGTACTCTGACTCCAGCACGGCTCTGGCAGTATATGTATTTTTATTTTATTGACGCACTGGCAACGTGCGGCTTCAATTTCCATGTGCTAACTTAGCCGACAGTGATGCATCCATTAGTTTAATTTGTTGATCACCATCTCCCGGTCGGGGGATCGAACTGCCATTCTGCAACTCCGCATAGCATCAGCAACCAGGCATCTTTCAACTGGACCACCGCACTGAGACTGGAAGTCAAGGATTGGCCGACCAGTTTTCACATGTCTGATATACTGACACACTGACGATTCATATGGGACGATCTGTGGATGCACCCGCCACAATTCAATCCTGGGCTTTTACGCCTATTGTACTCTGACTCCAGCACGGCTCTGGCAGTATATGTATTTTTATTTTATTGATGCACTGGCAACGTGCGGCTTCAATTTCCATGTGCTAACTTAGCCGACAGTGATGCACCCATTAGTTTAATTTGTTGATCACCATCTCCCGGTCGGGGGATCGAACCGCCATTCTGCAACTCCGCATAGCATCAGCAACCAGGCATCTTTCCACTGGACCACCGCACTAAGACTGGAAGTCAAGGATTGGCCGACCAGTTTTCACATGTCTGATATACTGACACACTGACGATTCATATGGGACTATCTGTGGATGCACCCGCCACAATTCAATCCTAGGCTTTTACGCCTATTGTAATCTGACTCCAGCACGGCTCTGGCAGTATATGTATTTTTATTTTATTGACGCACTGGCAACGTGCGGCTTCAATTTCCATGTGCTAACTTAGCCGACAGTGATGCACCCATTAGTTTAATTTGTTGATCACCATCTCCCGGTCGGGGGATCGAACAGCCATTCTGCAACTCCGCATAGCATCAGCAACCAGGCATCTTTCCACTGGACCACCGCACCAAGACTGGAAGTCAAGGATTGGCTGACCAGTTTTCACATGTCTGATATACTGACACACTGACGATTCATATGGGACTATCTGTGGATGCACCCACCACAATTCAATCCTAGGCTTTTACGCCTATTGTACTCTGACTCCAGCACGGCTCTGGCAGTATATGTATTTTTATTTTATTGACGCACTGGCAACGTGCGGCTTCAATTTCCATGTGCTAACTTAGCCGACAGTGATGCACCCATTAGTTTAATTTGTTGATCACCATCTCCCGGTCGGGGGATCAAACCGCCATTCTGCAACCCTGCATAGCATCAGCAACCAGGCATCTTTCCACTGGACCACCGCACCAAGACTGGAAGTCAAGGATTGGCCGACCAGTTTTCACATGTCTGATATACTGACACACTGACGATTCATATGGGACTATCTGTGGATGCACCCGCCACAATTCAATCCTAGGCTTTTACGCCTATTGTACTCTGACTCCAGCACGGCTCTGGCAGTATATGTATTTTTATTTTATTGACGCACTGGCAACGTGCGGCTTCAATTTCCATGTGCTAACTTAGCCGACAGTGATGCACCCATTAGTTTAATTTGTTGATCACCATCTCCCGGTCGGGGGATTGAACCGCCATTCTGCAACTCCGCATAGCATCAGCAACCAGGCATCTTTCCACTGGACCACCGCACCAAGACTGGAAGTCAAGGATTGGCCGACCAGTTTTCACATGTCTGATATACTGACACACTGACGATTGATATGGGACTATCTGTGGATGCACCCACCACAATTCAATCCTAGGCTTTTACGCCTATTGTACTCTGTCTGATATACTTACACACTGACGATTCATATGTATGTATGTATGTATTTTATTTTATTGACGCACTGGCAACGTGCGGCTTCAATTTCAATGTGCTAACCAGCCGACAGTCATACATCCATTAGTTTAATTTGTTGATCACCATCTCCCGGTCAGGGGATCGAACCGCCATACTGCAACTCCGCATAGCATCAGCAACCAGACATCTTTCCACTTGACCACCGCGCCAAGAAAAGTCTCGGGTTAGCAGACCAGCTTTCACATGTCTGATATACTGACACACTGACGATTCATATGGGACTATCTGTGGATGCACCTGCCACGATTCAATCCTTGGCATTTAAGCCTATTGTACTCTGACTCCATCACGGCTCTGGCAGTATATGTATTTTATTTTATTGACGCACTGGCAACGTGCGGCTTCAATTTCAATGTGCTAACCAGCCGACAGTCATACACCCATTAGTTTAATTTGTTGATCACCATCTCCCGGTCGGGGGATCGAACCGCCATACTGCAACTCCGCATAGCATCAGCAGCCAGGCATCTTTCCACTGGACCACCGCACCAAGACTAAAAGTCAAGGATTGGCCGACCAGCTTTCACATGTCTGATATACTGACACACTGACGATTCATATGGGACTATCTGTGGATGCACCTGCCACGATTCAATCCTAGGCTTTTACGCCTATTGTACTCTGACTCCAGCACGGCTCTGGCAGTATATGTATTTTTTATTTTTTATTTTATTGACGCACTGGCAACGTGCGGCTTCAATTTCCATGTGCTAACTTAGCCGACAGTCATGCACCCATTAGTTTAATTTGTTGATCACCATCTCCCGGTCGGGGGATCGAACCGTCATCCTGCAACTCCGCATAGCATCAGCAACCAGGCATCTTTCCACTGGACCACCGCACCAAGACTAAAAGTCAAGGATTGGCCGACCAGTTTTCACATGTCTGATATACTGACACACTGACGATTCATATGGGACTATCTGTGGATGCATCTGTCACAATCAATCCTAGGCTTTTACGCCTATTGTACTCTGACTCCAGCACGGCTCTGGCAGTATATGTATTTTTATTTTATTGACGCACTGGCAACGTGCGGCTTCAATTTCCATGTGCTAACTTAGCCGACAGTGCTGCACCCATTAGTTTAATTTGTTGATCACCATCTCCCGGTCGGGGGATCGAACCGTCATCCTGCAACTCCGCATAGCATCAGCAACCAGGCATCTTTCCACTGGACCACCGCACCAAGACTAAAAGTCAAGGATTGGCCGACCAGCTTTCACATGTCTGATATACTGACACACTGACGATTCATATGGGACTATCTGTGGATGCATCTGTCACAATCAATCCTAGGCTTTTACGCCTATTGTACTCTGACTCCAGCACGGCTCTGGCAGTATATGTATTTTTATTTTATTGACGCACTGGCAACGTGCGGCTTCAATTTCCATGTGCTAACTTAGCCGACAGTGCTGCACCCATTAGTTTAATTTGTTGATCACCATCTCCCGGTCGGGGGATCGAACCGTCATCCTGCAACTCCGCATAGCATCAGCAACCAGGCATCTTTCCACTGGACCACCGCACCAAGACTAAAAGTCAAGGATTGGCCGACCAGTTTTCACATGTCTGATATACTGACACACTGACGATTCATATGGGACTATCTGTGGATGCATCTGTCACAATCAATCCTAGGCTTTTACGCCTATTGTACTCTGACTCCAGCACGGCTCTGGCAGTATATGTATTTTTATTTTATTGACGCACTGGCAACGTGCGGCTTCAATTTCCATGTGCTAACTTAGCCGACAGTGCTGCACCCGTTAGTTTAATTTGTTGATCACCATCTCCCGGTCGGGGGATCGAACCGTCATCCTGCAACTCCGCATAGCATCAGCAACCAGGCATCTTTCCACTGGACCACCGCACCAAGACTAAAAGTCAAGGATTGGCCGACCAGCTTTCACATGTCTGATATACTGACACACTGACGATTCATATGGGACTATCTGTGGATGCATCTGTCACAATCAATCCTAGGCTTTTACGCCTATTGTACTCTGACTCCAGCACGGCTCTGGCAGTATATGTATTTTTATTTTATTGACGCACTGGCAACGTGCGGCTTCAATTTCCATGTGCTAACTTAGCCGACAGTGATGCACCCATTAGTTTAATTTGTTGATCACCATCTCCCGGTCGGGGGATCGAACCGTCATCCTGCAACTCCGCATAGCATCAGCAACCAGGCATCTTTCCACTGGACCACCGCACCAAGACTAAAAGTCAAGGATTGGCCGACCAGTTTTCACATGTCTGATATACTGACACACTGACGATTCATATGGGACTATCTGTGGATGCATCTGTCACAATCAATCCTAGGCTTTTACGCCTATTGTACTCTGACTCCAGCACGGCTCTGGCAGTATATGTATTTTTATTTTATTGACGCACTGGCAACGTGCGGCTTCAATTTCCATGTGCTAACTTAGCCGACAGTGCTGCACCCGTTAGTTTAATTTGTTGATCACCATCTCCCGGTCGGGGGATCGAACCGTCATCCTGCAACTCCGCATAGCATCAGCAACCAGGCATCTTTCCACTGGACCACCGCACCAAGACTAAAAGTCAAGGATTGGCCGACCAGTTTTCACATGTCTGATATACTGACACACTGACGATTCATATGGGACTATCTGTGGATGCATCTGTCACAATCAATCCTAGGCTTTTACGCCTATTGTACTCTGACTCCAGCACGGCTCTGGCAGTATATGTATTTTTATTTTATTGACGCACTGGCAACGTGCGGCTTCAATTTCCATGTGCTAACTTAGCCGACAGTGCTGCACCCGTTAGTTTAATTTGTTGATCACCATCTCCCGGTCGGGGGATCGAACCGTCATCCTGCAACTCCGCATAGCATCAGCATCCAGACATCTTTCCACTGGACCACCGCGCCAAGAAAAGTCTCGGGTTAGCAGACCAGCTTTCATATGTCTGATATACTGACACACTGACAATTCATATGGGACTATCTGTGGATGCACCTGCCACGATTCAATCCTTGGCATTTAAGCCTATTGTACTCTGACTCCATCACGGCTCTGGCAGTATATGTATTTTATTTTATTGACGCACTGGCAACGTGCGGCTTCAATTTCAACGTGCTAACCAGCCGACAGTCATACACCCCTTAGTTTAATTTGTTGATCACCATCTCCCGGTCGGGGGATCGAACCGCCATACTGCAACTCCGCATAGCATCAGCATCCAGACATCTTTCCACTGGACCACCGCGCCAAGAAAAGTCTCGGGTTAGCAGACCAGCTTTCATATGTCTGATATACTGACACACTGACAATTCATATGGGACTATCTGTGGATGCACCTGCCACGATTCAATCCTTGGCATTTAAGCCTATTGTACTCTGACTCCATCACGGCTCTGGCAGTATATGTATTTTATTTTATTGACGCACTGGCAACGTGCGGCTCAATTTCAATGTGCTAACCAGCCGACAGTCATACACCCATTAGTTTAATTTGTTGATCACCATCTCCCGGTCGGGGGATCGAACCGCCATACTGCAACTCCGCATAGCATCAGCAGCCAGGCATCTTTCCACTGGACCACCGCACCAAGACTAAAAGTCAAGGATTGGCCGACCAGCTTTCACATGTCTGATATACTGACACACTGACGATTCATATGGGACTATCTGTGGATGCACCTGACACAATTCAATCCTAGGCTTTTACGCCTATTGTACTCTGACTCCAGCACGGCTCTGGCAGTATATGTATTTTTTATTTTTTATTTTATTGACGCACTGGCAACGTGCGGCTTCAATTTCCATGTGCTAACTTAGCCGACAGTCATGCACCCATTAGTTTAATTTGTTGATCACCATCTCCCGGTCGGGGGATCGAACCGTCATCCTGCAACTCCGCATAGCATCAGCAACCAGGCATCTTTCCACTGGACCACCGCAGCAAGACTAAAAGTCAAGGATTGGCCGACCAGCTTTCACATGTCTGATATACTGACACACTGACGATTCATATGGGACTATCTGTGGATGCATCTGTCACAATCAATCCTAGGCTTTTACGCCTATTGTACTCTGACTCCAGCACGGCTCTGGCAGTATATGTATTTTTATTTTATTGACGCACTGGCAACGTGCGGCTTCAATTTCCATGTGCTAACTTAGCCGACAGTGCTGCACCCGTTAGTTTAATTTGTTGATCACCATCTCCCGGTCGGGGGATCGAACCGTCATCCTGCAACTCCGCATAGCATCAGCAACCAGGCATCTTTCCACTGGACCACCGCACCAAGACTAAAAGTCAAGGATTGGCCGACCAGTTTTCACATGTCTGATATACTGACACACTGACGATTCATATGGGACTATCTGTGGATGCATCTGTCACAATCAATCCTAGGCTTTTACGCCTATTGTACTCTGACTCCAGCACGGCTCTGGCAGTATATGTATTTTTATTTTATTGACGCACTGGCAACGTGCGGCTTCAATTTCCATGTGCTAACTTAGCCGACAGTGCTGCACCCGTTAGTTTAATTTGTTGATCACCATCTCCCGGTCGGGGGATCGAACCGTCATCCTGCAACTCCGCATAGCATCAGCAACCAGGCATCTTTCCACTGGACCACCGCACCAAGACTAAAAGTCAAGGATTGGCCGACCAGTTTTCACATGTCTGATATACTGACACACTGACGATTCATATGGGACTATCTGTGGATGCATCTGTCACAATCAATCCTAGGCTTTTACGCCTATTGTACTCTGACTCCAGCACGGCTCTGGCAGTATATGTATTTTTATTTTATTGACGCACTGGCAACGTGCGGCTTCAATTTCCATGTGCTAACTTAGCCGACAGTGCTGCACCCGTTAGTTTAATTTGTTGATCACCATCTCCCGGTCGGGGGATCGAACCGTCATCCTGCAACTCCGCATAGCATCAGCAACCAGGCATCTTTCCACTGGACCACCGCACCAAGACTAAAAGTCAAGGATTGGCCGACCAGTTTTCACATGTCTGATATACTGACACACTGACGATTCATATGGGACTATCTGTGGATGCATCTGTCACAATCAATCCTAGGCTTTTACGCCTATTGTACTCTGACTCCAGCACGGCTCTGGCAGTATATGTATTTTTATTTTATTGACGCACTGGCAACGTGCGGCTTCAATTTCCATGTGCTAACTTAGCCGACAGTGCTGCACCCGTTAGTTTAATTTGTTGATCACCATCTCCCGGTCGGGGGATCGAACCGTCATCCTGCAACTCCGCATAGCATCAGCAACCAGGCATCTTTCCACTGGACCACCGCACCAAGACTAAAAGTCAAGGATTGGCCGACCAGTTTTCACATGTCTGATATACTGACACACTGACGATTCATATGGGACTATCTGTGGATGCATCTGTCACAATCAATCCTAGGCTTTTACGCCTATTGTACTCTGACTCCAGCATGGCTCTGGCAGTATATGTATTTTTATGTTATTGACGCACTGGCAACTTGCGGCTTCAATTTCCATGTGCTAACTTAGCCGACAGTGATGCACCCGTTAGTTTTTATGTATGTATGTATGTATGTATGTATGTATGTATGTATGTATGTATGTATGCATGTATGTATGTATGTATGTGTAATGTGTGGTGTGGGGTTGTGTGCTGCGGCTCAAGCCACAAAGACAACGACTGGGGCATAGGGATTGAGCCTCTAGATGGTGTTCTCCCGGACATGGAAGGTTGTGGCGAATATAAAACTCCCGTGTGAACCCCACATGTCCTCCTCAGGATACCGGCCAGTGGCCGGCCTCTCTCTATTCTGTGTAGGCTCAGACAACCACGTAGTCTCTGCCAGAGTCGCATCAGCATGATGGGACCACCCATAGTGTCTTCCATCTACCTTGACAACGCTCACCTGGTAGGATGCTAAAGTGCTTAACATTTGCACCACGGCAGACTCTGGCATGTTCACATGTTATGCAGAGAATCTGGTGCTGAGCAGGTGTCTCCAGCAGACAACCATGTCCTACCCTCGCCACACCATAGAAGTGGCAGGCAGACTCGATCTCTTCACGTGGGTGAAAGCGGTCGTAAATGCTTCTCCGCAATGGGTCGACCCAAGGATTGTACTTGGGGGCATCCCGGAAGTGGGCCCATTTGGCATCCAATGTCATGGCAGTATCAGCGCCCTGTGCCGCCGCTGTAGACGCCAGCACGAGCAGTATGATGAGAATCATGGCTATACATGAAGAGTTAAACTGAACAGAGTGAACCCCTCGAGAAATATCTGTGCCAGATCGGGCCCTGTTCCATCCGGATCGATAGTGATCTTCATCCCCTCAGGGGCAGGGGCTAGCTGCTTCACTCTGCTGCCGGCTAAGAAACGTAGCTCTAGGACTATATGAGTCATTTGCAGGCTAGTGAGACCGACTCGCTGAAGACATGTGACACACCATCTACCCATAGGACACCCTCCTGGAGGTTAACAGCTTCTTCTGGTCCATCGAATGGACGATGCAGCAGGACGCTTGGACAGTGTTTTATACAGCACTCCCACTGTACCACAAGCGTGCATCCAGATGCTCTCAGTTTCTCCTCTCTCAGGACTGTCTTGCAGTATCTTTGTTCGGCATCCTCACCTCGCTGGTGTTGTGGACACCCGTGCCAGACACATCCATGGAACTGGTAAATGGTGTTGGTGGTTGGATCATAACCATCTACAGGAGCACCCTCGATCCAACGCTCGCCACCATGCCCACACTCTACATGGTGTATGTGTGCGCCTCTTTTTCTCGACTCATACACGATCCAACGAGTAGCCGCTGAACTGGATGGTTGGGGTGGATAGAAGGCTTTCTCATACGCAGACTGTGGCGCCTCAACCTTATCGCCAGGACACATGATTGTTGTTTTGCCGCCTGTACGGCGATCAGCGTGGCATTGAAGACTGCATGCCTGTATAAACCTCTGCTGACAGTGACTGCAGACTAGTGTATGTGCCAGTTTGGAGATGTTCTTGATGTAGAAGGCGTGGTGGTCCCACACTCCAATGGTCATGGTGTCACGGTAGTGAGCCGCTTGCCTGTTCAAGTGCCAGGTGCCCTCTTCGGTTGGTTCATACACGCGAATCCCGATCTTGGCGAAGAACTCTACCTTGTCCAGCTGATCCAGTGAGGTCTTGCGGACAATAGGTACTGTCACTGTATTGCCGTAGACCCGTGTGACAAGCTCTCATGCAGGAGCTGTACTTCTATGAGCTCTCGCTCCTCGGTGGACTGCTAGACATCTCCAAAGAAACATGTTGTCCATGTAGGTGTCGAGGGCAGGCATACTCTTCTTCTGTCGTAGCCAGTCTAGGAGGGGGCCTGTCCCAAGCAGAGGTTGGCAGTCGATTACAGCCCTGACCTCAACGTTGATTGATTGAATGAAGCCCACTTGGTGTTGGGTCGATCGATATTGTCTGTGTCGAGGCAGGCTTGCTCTCTTGCTGCCATCCAGTCCACTCCCTGGAGCATTCTTGTGGAAGAGCATCACCCTACTGTCTTCGATGTGACGGATGCGATAGGTATGGGTGTAGCAGAGATAGGTGTTCTGGACAGTCTGCTGGATCTTTTGCATGATCTGGCATGTGAGGTCTCCTTCTAGACCTCTGAAGAATGTCCAGCATACTGACCGGCATCCTCTATCCTCTGTCTCCCTTTCACCGAGACGCTGGTCGAGGATGTGTTCACCTTCTCGCCTCATGCTCCAGGCTAAGGGGTCAGACCTCGGCCCCCTCATCACTCACTTAGCGATCCTGTGTAGGGGAGGTAAGCACTCCAGTGGATGGTCCGCCATCCGCCTCGCTACAGTCTTGGCTCGCAAGCTAGCAGTCACCTCCTCATCCAACTGATGAAGCTCATGGATCCGCTGCGCTTTCTTGTGGGGATTCAAAGGATCATCTTTGCTAAGCTCTGGAAACGTTCCCGTCTTCATTGCTCAGCAGAGTGGCTTCTGCGACTCCTCTGCACAGGCCTGTCTGATCATCGGGGGCCAGGTCGGCTTTCTTGGCCTTAGATGCTACTCTAAGGCCGAATTGCTTTGCAACATCACGAAGCTGTGCGACAGTAGTCATGGTGTATATCACTGTGGATGCCTGTCTCTAAATGGGCGTTCAGACCCTATTATGTGTGGTTGATCACAAGGTGATCTGGCCCATTGTGTGCAATATTGTTTGAAGATGAGCATTTACATGTAGCTGAGTGTTTTGAGTGTTTACACATAATGTATGGTTGTGCGTTCACACGTGGTATACCATTATCAATCCTGTGTCTAATTGGGTGTTAACGCATAGCAGGTGGGCTAAATAAACTACCATATTTGACTTTGGCCCAGTCGAGGGTATGTGGTTTGCAATCATGGGTTTTATGTGACTGTGCGAGTGAGTCTTGACATAATGTCATGCTTCTCGTGTAACGGGTAAAGAGCAATTGTAGACATGTTTACCGTTTGCTAATAACACATAGCGAGATTTGAACCTGTGATTTTAAAGTTTGCTAATAACACATAACGAGATTTGAACCTGTTGTATGATACGATCCATGAACTATCTCGACCATGTGTGCATTGGTAAATTATAGCTGATAAGTTATGTGTTCTCACGCTGCTGTGTTGCTGTGGTGCTATAGTAGATCTTGATGTCACTTTGAGATAACGCTGTTTCACAACTCATGCTCAGAGGCGAGATTTTAGTGGTGTTGCGGTGGGTCAATCAATAGAGTTGTTCCCAGGCTGCAGACTGGGGTTCAAATCCGCTCAAAAGACCTCGCTAGAACTTAACTGAAATTTCGAAACTAGGTAAGACACTAGGGCCAGGATAATATGACCAGGTTAGATAAAGACCCACCATGACACCCCCAGTGCGGGGTCAAAGCACCACGGACACACACACACACACACACACACACACACACACACACACACACACACACACACACACCAGCCGGCTGGAATATCAACAGGGCGGAGTAGGAGATAGGTGGGGTAGGATAGGTAGGATAGGTACATAGATAGGATAGGTAGGATAGGTACAAAAGTGGCCCACAGATAGAAAAACCTCCTCAGGATACCAGTCAGAATAGAGAGAGAGGCCGAGCACTGGCCGGTATCCTGAGGAGGTTCTCCCGGACATGTGGGGTCTGCATGGGAGTTTGATATTCGCCACGGGCTTCCATGTCCGGGAGAACACCATCTAGAGGCATACACCAACCACGATCACATGTCTCAAATTCCTATGCCCCAGGAATTGAGAGGGTGATGGGGGCCACGGATCGCCGAATGGCTGCCAGTTGAGGGAGGTGGTATTATTTTAATACCAGCCCTACTACTCAGGTTCCTATGAAGAGCCTAGCTTTAATGACACTACGTTTTACATCCTTGTTGCCATTGTCTACAGTGTGCATGGATATATGGCATTTCCCAATACAAAAGTCTTCAGCGTTACAGTTTTTAAGTGTACTTTTGGTTTCACATGCAAACTGTAAGTTCTCATTCCATTGGCTGTCCACGGCAGATTTTACTACTGATTTCCATTTTAACTTAGAGGGTAAATTCAAAATAAGCTCTTGGATGTTTGATAAGTTGTATCTCTCTAGCAAATTCTTAATATAAATAAACCAACTGCCCGATTTTGGAGTCTCAAATGCCAACTGTCTTACTAGTATGTGGTTAAGTGGCTTGTTTTGACATGCCAGGATGTTCCTCAAAAGTGTTAGCTGATGTATGTGTAGCTCTGCAGTGATTGGTCTAGCGCCAGGTAGAAGGAGTATAGCACATTTTGCGGTCCTCGTTGGAAGGGCTTGTATCTTCCTAAGTATGTCAATAAAGAAGCTTTCTAGTTGATCAAGTTCTTGTTTTTGTAGTACAAGGATCTCTAGTCCATAGAGTAGTCGAGGGATGACATAAAGCTGGATGATACGGTATGCAATTTTTGTTGATATACCATTCGAGCCATGCAGACATGTTCCAGTAAGACTATAGAGTGTGCATCTAGCACAAAATATACGCTCTTGAACATTGATCTTCGTTCCTTGTTTTGTAGTTTGAGATAACCCCAAATGAGTTGCTGCTGTAGAGACAGGTATTTCTAATTCGCCAAGACACCATTTAGGCAAGTGCGGAACAGATTTTGTGCTTACTGAAATGTGCAGTATTGTAAACTTTTCTGGATGTATTAGGTATCACTCACGAGTTGAGTAACGATATACAATATCAAGCAGGACCAACATTTTGGAACAATCTACCATCTGACATTCAAAATTGTAACAAAATTGAGCCATTTAAATCTATGTTAAAAACTCACCTTTTCACAAGAGCATATTATTAAATTTTGTAAAGCGCCTTTGAGCGGTTTAGTCCGGAATCGGCGCTATAGAAATTTACATACATACATACATACATACATACATACATACATACATACATACATTGCAGTTCAAATTCTGAGTTGCTCATTAGGGTGAGATCGTCAGCAACTGTTGGGCATCCTGTATACTGAGTTCCCATGAATGTTCCAAAATGTGAAGATTATAATTGCTGCAGCAGGTTGTTAATGTAAACTTTGTACAATCCAGTGGAGAGGATGCCCCCTTGTCAGACACTTACTTAGGTTGTTTCTGACTGCAGGCTTATGCCTCAATGGTCAGATCTTCTTCTTCATCATCATATTGTGCTCTTTCTGTTCCGGTTTCAATAGGCGCAGTATAGTCATATACTACTGGTTGGTCGCTCCAGTATCTATCTAGACGGGCCTTGAATGCATTCACAGACGGAGCTTCAACAACAAATTTAGGTAGCTTATTCCAGATTTTGGGACTCGAACTGGAAAACAGTTTCTACGAACGTTTAGTTTTGCCCTCGTCTGAAAGATTTTCTTGTCATGTCCCCTGCCATCCTCTCTCTGCACTACCTCTTCTCTAAGTGTTAATATAGATCCTACATCTTCGTCATATACACCATGCAGCAGTTTGTATACCTCGATCATATCACCGTGGACTCTGTGGAATGCCAAGGTTGGCAGTTTCAGTCTTTTTAGTCTTTCCTCATAGCTGAGTTCCCGTCATCAGGTATCTGTTTGGTTGCTCTTCTCTGTACGTTTTCTATGAGTGTGATGACTGATTTTTTATATGGGCACCATACAGCTGCGGCATAGTCTAGATGGCTCCTTACCATTGCCTTGTATAATGGTACAAAGTTTTTCTCGTTTAGATTGATATAGGCTCTACGAATAATTCCAACCATACTGTTTGCTTTATTCACTCGAAGTTTAGTGATTCATCTATAATCAGTCCAATGTCCTTTTCTTCTTTCGATTTTAAAATTTTGTGGTTTTTCCCATCGGCTATAATATGGTAGTTACTTGCTTCTACATTTGGTCGCCCGAAGCTCATTTGGACACATTTATCTGGGTGGAAGCGGAGAAGCCAAGTGTTTGACCACTCTGCTAGCTCATTTAGGTCTGACGGCAGTGTAGCTTTGTCATCTGGCTTTAGGATAGTCTGGAAGATCTTAGTGTCATCTGCAAATAAATATGCGGGTGAGATTACTTGTCCAGGCAAGTCATTTATATATATGACAAAAAGTAATGGACCTAATACACCCCCATGCGGTATTCCACTTGTAACATCCATCCAGCTCGACTCCTCACCATTTATGGCTACTTGCTACACACGGTCACTCAGGGAAGACTTAACCCATCCATGAATTGGATCTGTTATCTGTCTATAACAGACACCTTGCAGTATCGGGAATGAGTGGCTTAGAGAACCTCCCCACCTCACTTTCGCAGTAAGATCCATGTAGAGCAGATCAGTAATTTGCAGTAAGTGTAGATTTATACATTCGTCATACAGCTTACACTTTAAGGATGCATGATCCACCACATCAAATGCGTTCTGAGTGTCTAGAAAGGAGGTATACATCGGGACATGTAGATCTTTGCTTTCTGTAGTTGTTTCTGAGAGTATTATACCAGCCATAAGTGGCGAAAGTCCTCTAGTAAATCCAAACTGCAGAGATGATTGATTGCATGGTAACAACTCTTCAATTTTGTCAAGGATGACATGCTCAAAGATTTTCCCAAGTAGAGATGTTACAGTGATACCTCTGTAATTACTGTAGCTCGCCGGGTAGTGTCGAGCTGTTCTGATGTCTCATGTCGACTCGCAGTGCCGCAAGTGCACGACGAATGATGACGCTGGTTAGCATCCGGTCTCGGGGTGACGGACCCTGAACGAGACTTCCCTGCGGGAAACAAAAACTGGCTCCTAAGGCCGGTGGAACTCAATCGTTCCAGTGGGGCCGTGCGATCATCGTCGTGAACATTAAACACAACGGTCTCATCCCAAGAATGTGTGTCACCAGTATGCCTGTCCATAGCAATTTCGTGATCTATGGACTTACAAGATTTGATTTGGTGACCCAAAAATATAAGTCTATACAATGTGTTTACCTAACTGATTAAAAATATGCTAGATAAAACTACAGTAAGAGCATACGAAAATATAAGACATAGAGGCAGGTAGATGAACTTTTAAACATGGGGCTCCCGGAGGTACCATACAGACTCGTAGGTCCACAGAGGTATCCCTGCAAGGGAGGCTCCCGTACACGAGACATAGCTATTTAGCTTGATATAAGTTATTATACCTCTAAGCTGAAAGGAAGAGGACTATCTCAGACGAAAAGTGATGTGCCTCACACGGGCACTACTCCTAGTGCAAGTTGGGGTGAGGAGTATTATCCTGGCGTGGACCGTCGTCGCTGAATCCTTGCGAGAGGCAAGTGCCTCGCATGGCCTCTGTCTCGGGAAGGTGCTGCCACAGCTTAAAGCGGGAGAAAATTAGCAGGCAAAAATGGGCCCACTCTAATATTTCAAACAAAAATGCTGTACAAAGAAAAGACCATACCTAGTGAAATTATGACTGTAGGGGTGCGTACTGTTTTACGTGAAGACGAGACGGAAGATTCCTGATGGATTCCTTCATTCCCATCTTATGTAATTCCTAATATGCTGAGTTAGTAGTTGCTGCTATATTTGTGCAGGCCTTCGGCTTTGCTTAATTCATTTTAGTTGTTTTCAAAACAAGAACTAGTCTAGGCCGCAACTGGCAGATATCTACTTAGCTATTAGACATGGCTCTCACGGAGAACAGATGCCCGAGGACATCAATACTGTAGACAGCGCTCATACATGTTACTGAGTGGGATCTCCGAACTGGGTGAGAATCCGGACATTCCACGTCGCAACCACATGAAACATTACAAGACATGGTTTACATTTCATGGAAGCATTGTTAGGCCATATCTCCTATCGTTATGGTGGGGTTATGAGAGACGGATGCACACCATGAATGTCCTTCCCATAAGGGCGTGGCAGATCTAAATATCATGCCCAGACATTTGAACAGAATTCGGTGAGCACCGTCACCGGGTCCTATGGAACTAACCGTTTAACCTGTCATTAGGTTTATACATAAGTTGCCAGTTTTGCACTGCAGTGTGGGAGGATTGTCAGTAGATATAATAATAATAATTAATACTTATGTTTTCGCAGTGCTTTCCTACATTGGCTTATGGTACCATCTACTAAGTATCCGAAGATATGCGGGAGTGTGTGTGACACTGCATCCTAGCCATCACGGCTTGGACACCCCAATAGTTTCCCAGAGTCGGATCAGCCGTGGTGCGGATAGGGACATCCAAACAATTAAGAAGCCACAAGGCCAAGAGGAATATGAAGAGAGACAAAATCTTGGAGTTATGAGTCTTACCGGAGTGCGGGGCTAAATTATTGCACTACCGGAAGAGAAGAGTATATTACACAGTATGTAATGAAGAAAGTGTCTCTAATCATTCTGAACCTATCCTATCGAGCCAAATAGAAGAGGTTTTAGTCAGTAGCATGCCGGGCTAAACAGAGTTATAGCACGGACAGCGACCTCAGTGAAAAATTGATGGTGGTGGGAGAAAGTGCTGCATATATAAATGTTGCTGTATAGTGTTTTCTACATGCACTGCAGTCCTACATTTTCTATAACTAAGCAAAACAAGTTAACGGATTGCCACTGGCCATATACATACATAATCTAACCAGAACACGCAATACGGTGTCAAATGATTAAGGTATATATACTAGTACAGGTCAACGAACCTACTGTAGTGCGGTTAGCAACACATTGAAGAAAATGATAATAACTATTTAACAAATACAGAAACTATAACTATCGGTCCTAAGACCGTTACGGTTCCTTTTAGCCATCAGAACCATTATTACGGATATAAGATAATTAACAAAACCTATATAGAGAAATAATTAAACTGTGAACTATAGTTACTTGAATACTTGGTAGTCATTCCCAAGTAAGGCTACGGCGTTACTGAAATTGATACGTCAATCCGTAGTCGACATGAGATGATACGCTCTCCAGAAGCTGGAAAGTTCCCGCAAGCTGGTTCCCGCAGGCTGGGTCCCGTGAGCTGTTGTCCGCAAACAAGATTCCCGCAAGAACATTCGTGGCAGGGGATCATCGCTCAGTACTGTAAGCCCATTCAGGATGTCTAACGAGCAGTCAGCAAAAGATACGATAGTACTACGTGGTGAAGAAAGTTCCCATACACCAATGGTACGGATGGAAAGTGCAAACAACCCAATCACTACGGGGGTTGTCAGATGCGAATGAAGATACAAAACAAAGCGTCACAGTGCTGGGTACGTCAACCAGCTCTGAAGGCGCACCGGGCAGAGTTTACTTGCTACGGTCGAAAGGTGTGGAGGCATTTGAAATACCACTTTTAGGCGTGGCCGGCAGATCCGGCACGTTATCCATCAAAGAACATCCTTCCTCCACATCTGTAGATTCACATATCCAGGCCACAAAGGCCTCACCACAAGTTTGTGTTCCGAATGTAGATGTAGTATTCGTGAACGTTTATCAAAAGTTCCAAATTACTCCCGTAAATGGAGATTTACAAAATTGTTTTAGTGCGGTAGGTTGAAAACTGCACACTACGTGATAAAAACCTGATGCATAGCGAAGAAAGACGTGTATCGCGCTTGATAATAGTTGGTACAGCTCCAACCTGTTCGGCCCCTGGCCGAGGATGCTCTCGATCTCTGGATCGCTTCTCCTTTTATACTCTCCATGACGTCACAGGCGCAGGCTTCGTCCAATCATCGTTCGAGCAACAGCCAATCAGAGCGTCCCTAATAATAGCGTTGTCGAATGTTCTAGAACATTCTAGAAGCTTTACGTCCACGTGGTTATGACATCACGGCAATATTTTGAAGATAATCAAGAAGAGTTTTCCTTGGATAACTCAACCATTTCTCACCCGATTTTGAAATGGTTTACAGATTTGGAAAGCCCGTCGAATTCTGGTCTTGATTAATGCCATATTTAACGGGAGCAGGCAATCAATAAGGATTACAGAGTACCAACTCGGTACACTAAAAGCGTCATCCCATCTAGGTCACAACTATGCGCTCCATAGAAACAGCGTCCTGATGCGTGCATGCGCATAATGCGTTTTAACGACCTTAATCGTTTTTCGACACACTCTCTCTCCCATAGGCCAGTATACACTTATAGCTCTACCCAGAGGGGCGTGTTCAGGAAACGAATCCTAGACGGGGGGGGGGGGGTGCATACCCATATTAGCTGGTACAGCCAGTACCCGACAGGTCGATCCGAACTACATTACTCAGATTTGCGGGGCCCTTTCCTTTCTTATGTACCGGAGTAATAATTCCCCATTTGAAGATGTCTGGAATCTGTTTTGACTCAAAGATGTAGTTGAACAACTTGGCCAGTAGTGGTGTAATTGACTGGCCTGCATGAATAAAGTGCTCTGCATTGAGGCCAAATTCATCTGCGGATTTGCCAATGTGGAGCTTTGAAATGGCTTCATAGATTTCGGTAGGTGTTACTGTAGGAAGTCTTTCTTGATTCTGGGCATATGTACATTGGATCAAATGAAGGTCGATCTTAACTCGTGCACGGTAATCATTGTCAAAGTTTACATGTTGGGAAGGTTTTGCTAGGTCTTCATAGAAGGCTGCAAGTCCATTCCGTTGCTTTACCATATCTGTGGTGGGAACGCCATTGACAACTAATGAGTCAGTATCACTATGCCTTGTTTTTGTTCGATTGAGAAGCCTGTAGAAATTTGCAGAACCATACTCAATCATTACTCGGTTGTACAGTGATTTTCGCTCTTCGCGGCATGTGAGAATACAAATAACAAGTATATGCTAATGTGCCACACCTTCAAAAACTGGCAGCATTGTTCTTGTACTAAACTCCCACTGTACATGCTTTCAAGTCTAACCAGTACACACCGTAGATACACCTGCTGTGCTTACACAGCTGTAACAAAACACATAGAAGAATATCTAGAATGGGTAGATGCTAACCAAACAATTAATATTGTAAATCAAAATGACACAACCGTAGCTGTTGCTACTGCTGTTGACCCTAAACAACCTAACAATTAATTGGAATGTGATACAACACTAGCCTCCTCTACTGCTACTGAAGCTGCAAACCCGATATCTACCAATGATACAGTACCCAGAACCACAGCAGACTACAATGATTTACACATCACCCTACATCTACCTCAGCTTTACATAACAAAGTGCACGACAATCGACTTAAGGTGATCTCAGCCAACCCGACAAACACACCACCTGCTCCGTTGCTGAGCGCACCAGCAAATCCACAGCACATAGCAGCACCCACATCTCACTCATCTATGGTGCAAGACCTAACAACACAGAAGAAGCACATGCAGCTTCAATTCGAAACAATGCAAAATAAATTAAACTACCTACTGTCAAATGTACAACCTGATCACACACAGACAACTACCTCATATCGTGATGCAGTGTGCAACAATCAGGTCAGCTGGCATACTAAAACAAACCAGCAATCAGCCAGAGAAATACCTAACCATGTGAACAAGAGTTCCACTGCCACACCATCTGATAGTAGGTCAATATCAGTATTAACTAGAGGGGGCAGCATTACAACAGCACTGCAAAATAAAGCTCTCTGCAAGCAAACTTCAGGATATACCCAACCCAAAGCCCCAACACAGCTACTGTCATATCCATCTGCTACTAGCCACAATTTCCAGAGTAATACAATGGCAAACTCTAGAAAACGTCAGATCAACGTTACACACAATGGCAGACTACCCACTACAAACATGTCACATCGCAATCCATTGGATACACATGAACAGACAGAAGACTCCAGAAAAAGGGTTCTGGTTGTGGGCAGCTCTACTCTCAGGAAACTGAGTGGCAGATATATGTCTACAAGTGACCTCAATGTGAACATAAGGACACTGCGAGGGGCACGGGTACTTGATGTAAATAACCAGTTAGAGAATCACCTTTCTACTGATAGTCATGATGCCATTGTCACCCATGTCGGAAGCAATGACATATCAAACAGAAACCCGGAAAACATCATAGAAGATTATACAACCCTGATCCAACACATTCGAGCTATTTCCTCCCACATACAAATCTTTGTCTCATCTCTCTTACATCGGCCACAGGATGAGTATCACCACAACCTCACGCTGCTATTCAACTGTATGCTCTATACCCTTTCTGAAACCATAAACATAACATTTGTGGACCACTCTCAGCTCTTCAACAACCCGAGTGGTGAAGTTATCAGGGATTTGTTCTGGGACCATATTCATCCAAATGTAATTGGCACCAGGCTCCTATCTGAGAATACAATGAACTATCTAAGCTCCTCACTAACCCTTTCACAATACAGACACAAACCTACCCACATACTTATTCAGCCTACTTCCAGCCCGCTGATCCACATTTGTACAATGGGATGATACACAAGATGAGTACTTCACATCACAATTAACAAAAGATAATTATTATTGTATACTTTTCCCAGACAAGTCTGTTTGTAAATATATAAATGTAAATAGTTTTTCTAGCCTAGCAGAACGAGATACCAATCCACTGTATCAACACATGAATGTAAATAGCTCCCCTAGCCTAATTAAACTAGACACAATTTGAGCCATACCAACTGAAAATGCATTTTCTGTACTTCGAGATGAATGTACACACACTGACGATGGCCAATATATGTTCCAATCTGATCCCCAATCAAATATTAAAACAACAAAACCCAAATAAAGGCTAAAGATTAGCAAAGGATAAGCACTATACAGTTTTGCAAGATGTCTCTGTTTGTACAGGTAAAAATGTAAATACTTTCTCACCCTTCTTAGGTCATACTACTAAGAAACTAAACGAACAGATGCCTGACAAGTTAGTTCACACTGAAACCGGATCCGAAAACAATATTCTAGTGTTCTATACAAATGCTGATGTGTTCACACCCGAAAAGAAAACTGAACTCGTGCATCTAACTCAGGATAAATCCCCGCATGTTATAGCCATCACTGAGGTTAAGCCTAAGAATGACAAATATCAACCTAATTTATCAGACTACATTATGGATGGTTATATTACTGAAGCAACAAATATCACTACTACTAAAGGCAGAGGCATCCTTTTATATATTAAAAAAATCCCCATCATACAGACTGGTAACCACCGCCCAAACGTTTGAAGAATGTATCATATGTGACTTACGATCTGAGCTCGACACATTGAGACTAGCGGTGGTATATAGGAGCCCAAATTCTAACAGTCAAAACAACATAGATCTCTCTAAGCTATTTCAAGAAGTGTGTGCCGCTAATATACACACAGTTATATTAGGTGACTTCAATATGCCACACATCAATTGGTCAACATATACATTCACTAGTTATAACACCACTCTTAACCCTGAATTTACACATGATTTTATTGAAGTTGTACGTGACTACTTCACAGAACAAATAATAAACAAGCAAACTCGAGGGCGTGGATCCAACAAACCCTCAATTCTAGACCTATTGTTCACAAATTACCCCAACCTAATAGATGATATCCACCATGCTGCACCTCTTGGTAAAAGCGACCATTCTGTAATTGAAACAACCATCCACCTAGATGGAGACACCAATGCCAAGCCAAAGACTAGATTCTGCTATGACAGAGGTAACTACGAAACTATGGCAGCATCGATGAACATAAACTGGACGAAACAACTAGAAGGTTGTATTGACATTGACCATATATATGATATAATCTGTAGAAAATGTCTGGCAGTTGAGAAGATATACATCCCGGTGAGAAAAATAAAAAACAAGAAACACAAATTTCCTCTCGACAGGACTACAAGATCCAAGATAAATAAGAGGAAGCGACTCTGGAAAAAACACTTCGAAAACAATAGTCAGACCACATATGAAGAATACTGCCGGACAAGAAACCAGGTCCGACAGGCTACCAGAAAGGCACTGAAACTATACGAAAAGAATATCTCCAAAAGTGCCAAGAACAACCCAAATTTTTTTTGGAATTATGTCCAATCCAAGACAAAGGCGAGGTCTGGGATCCCATACTTACAAGTATCTGGCAATGCTGGAGATAAAATTCACAAATAATGACAATGAGAAAGTAGAAGTTTTAGCAGAATATTTCCAATCTGTGTATACAATAGAACCGGATGGTGAAGCTCCATCATTCCCTAGTAAGAATTACCAGAATCAACTAACCTCTGTATGCATCACACCTGATATTGTAAACAATAAACTGTCCAAAATTAAAACCTCTAAATCTCCAGGACCTGACAAAATCCACTCCAGATTATTATATGAGTTACATAATGTTCTTAGTAACCCATTATCCACTCTCTTTAATGCATCATTAGATTTAGGCAAAATACCAGAAAGTTGGGCTAATGCTAATATCTCTGCTATCTTAAAAAAGGTGACAAACGAAAGCCTGATAGCTACCGCCCTATCAGTCTCACTTCGGTAGTGTGTGAAACCATGTAGGTGGGGCTTAGAATACACCTTCCGTATCCTCTGCGTGTCGTAAGAGGCGACTAAAGGAGGTAAAGGTGAGGTAACCCTGACAGAAACCTCGAGTGCTGAAGATGGAGGTTCCAGGCCGCATGCCGCACTCTAATAAACCATGAATCCACGCACTTAACGCTTATGATCATGTCGATACTCACTTACAGGACTGGCGGTATGATCAGCGAACGAAAAGAAGAAGAAGACTTCGGTAGTGTGCAAAGTAATGGAATCAGTTGTAAAAGACTCAATTATGAAACACGTAACCGACAACTGCATGCTGTCAGATAACCAATTTGGCTTTATAAGTGGCCGGTCTACTGTGCTTCAGCTATTAAGAGTACTACAAAGATGGTTGGAGGCATTGGATAATTGAGGGATGGTCGATGTCATCTACTTTGACTTTATGAAAGCATTTGATAAAGTCCCACACAAACGTCTTCTTAAAAAACTAACCGCATATGGCATTGACAGAAAACTATTAAAGTGGATCCAATCATTTCTAATCGGGAGGAAGCAACAAGTTGTCATTAATGGAACATACTCCAAATTACTAAATGTGACCAGCAGCATACCGCAAGGCTCAGTCCTTGGCCCACTTCTCTTTATATTGTGTATAAATGATTTGCCTGATGCAATTAAGTGTGGGTCAGAAATATTCCTGTTTGCTGACGATACAAAACTATTCAAATCAATTCTTAATCAACCAGATTGTGATACGCTGCAGCAAGATATAGACTCTATGTGCCTGTGGACTGAAAACTCACTCCTAAAACTCCATCCAGACAAATGTAAAAGCATGAGAAATTCTTCAAGAACCACAGTTCCCCATGTCTACACAATGGACTCTAACCACCATACTCTAGAGTATTCCCCCACCGAAAAAGACATTGGGGTCGTAATTGATGAAAGATTAAGTTTCAACCAACACATAGATGAAAAAATAAACAAAGCCAATCAAATCATGGGACTAATTAGACGCACGTTTAACTACATAAATAAAGACAACTTCAAGCACCTCTTTAAATCCCTTGTCAGGCCTCATATCGAATATGCAAACGTAGCCCTTCCTAAAAAAATATATAGATGCGATTGAAAATGTTCAAAGGCGTGCCACAAAACTTATCCCAGGAATGTGTAACCTACCATACAACGAAAGACTAAAAGAACTCAACTTTCCAACTCTCAAATTCAGAAGACTGCGAGGTGATATGATTGAGATATATAAAATACTTCACAACAAATATGATCAACCTCCTTCAAACCTCATCAATCTTTTTGACAATAACAGTATTAACAGTGATACAAGAGGTCATAGCCTAAAAATTCAGAAAATCAAAGCTAGGTTAAATATCAGAAAGTTTTCATTTCATTTCATTTTTATTGGCGCGTTGGATCGGTTGACAAAACCGGTGTGCCGTACATGCTTGGAATTCCAATCCAAAAGAGCCGGGTTCGATCCCGTGTTCAGGCATGTGATCACAAGGTGTAAAAACCTGCGCCATTCCATACGTCAATCGCATGACACGTCCTTCGGAGGGGACGTAAAGCCATCGGACCCGTCTTGTGTGGTGTCTGGGGCAAAGGGGTGGGGGTGGGGGATGTAAAAGAACTCACGCTGAGTGTCAGGCCCTGTATTGGGAGCTCAGTCGTGAATACGCTCTGATAGTGTAAATAGTAGATGTCGGATGTCAGCCCTGTCATCAGTATATCCAAGATGCCATAACTGAAGCCTGTAAGATGCCTATCTTAAAAAGCGGATGGTATAGATTGTGAGCAGACTGGACTTCACTGTGCGGCATAGTTGGCAGCCTGCTCTAACCAACCTGCATCACAGCTGTCAGCGACGCTGTCGGTGGCTCCCTGGTTCACTGTCTAGACTGTCTGTAAATACGTTACAAATAATTATAGAAACACCCCAAGGGGTGCGGATATGTGACCAGGAACCTCACTGAGCTGTGACGCTGTCAGTCTGGTCGGTGCTCCTATATACACGAGGAAATTATGAAATACAATACAAATTTCCACTGCACTGCACAGACCAATGGAACAAACTACCTGAACACATGATCAATGCATCTTCTATCAACTCTTTTAAATCCAGATTAGACCAACTATGGAGTAAACACCCACTGCTATTCAACTTCGAATCTGATTCAATCTTTCATCCCACTTTCTTTAAAGAAATGCTAACAAACCATGAATGTGGTGACAAACTACAACGGAAGGGTAACTGGCGATCTCGCCCCGTGCCGATCTCACCCCGGAGATCTTGCCCTCTGGACTCATTGGGCGAGATCGCCATGGGGCGAAATCGCCTACTTTTTTTACCGGCGATCTCGCCCCCATTAGTGAATACATTGGGTGAGAAATCGCCAGTCAATCTTGCTCCCATTCTTTATTCAAAAATTGATCACCAGATAGCATTTATTGATAGCCACCACATACTGCGCTTAGTTTATCATTTTTATGCCTCGTAAAATGATGATGATGATGATGATGAGGATGATGATGATGATGATGATGATGATGATGACGACGATGATGACGATGACGATGATGATGATGATATGCCTATGATGACTTCATTCCATATAAATTCCATATAAATTAATATATAGGCTAATATTTAGTACTGGAGGTTAATTAGGACTGCGTGTCTAATTCAATTTCACAACATGAAACAATTATATTAATTTATACAGAATGAAATGATCATATACTAATTTACTTCGTTTCATTAAATTACATACATAATTTATGTAGACAGTTTAAGCCTCTAAATGTATGCAATTTCTATGGAAGGATGAGATGGGCCGATCAAGACAATTTTATCATTAGATACATCTTTGGCTGGTGTACAATCATCATGTCAAGTTTCAAACAATTCTCGCTCAAACTGTAGGAGTTACAGCAGCAAAGTTTTCGGGGACGGACGCACGGACGTAGTGGGCCGATGCAATGTTCTTTAGCATTAGGTACACGTTTGGCTGGTGTACAATCATCATGTCAAGTTTCAAACAATTCTCGCTCAAACTGTAGGAGTTACAGCAGCAAAGTTTTCGGGGACGGACGCACGGACGTAGTGGGCCGATGCAATGTTCTTTAGCATTAGGTACATGTTTGGCTGGTGTACAATCATCATGTCAAGTTTCAAACAATTCTCGCTTAAACTGTAGGAGTTACAGCAGCAAAGTTTTCGGGGACGGACGCACGGACGTAGTGGGCCGATGCAATGTTCTTTAGCATTAGGCACATGTTTGGCTGGTGTACAATCATCATGTCAAGTTTCAAACAATTCTCGCTTAAACTGTAGGAGTTACAGCAGCAAAGTTTTCGGGGACGGACGCACGGACGTAGTGGGCCGATGCAATGTTCTTTAGCATTAGGTACATGTTTGGCTGGTGTACAATCATCATGTCAAGTTTCAAACAATTCTCGCTCAAACTGTAGGAGTTACAGCAGCAAAGTTTTCGGGGACGGACGCACGGACGTAGTGGGCCGATGCAATGTTCTTTAGCATTAGGTACATCTTTGGCTGGTGTACAATCATCATGTCAAGTTTCAAACAATTCTCGCTCAAACTGTAGGAGTTACAGCAGCAAAGTTTTCGGGGACGGACGCACGGACGTAGTGGGCCGATGCAATGTTCTTTAGCATTAGGCACATGTTTGGCTGGTGTACAATCATCATGTCAAGTTTCAAACAATTCTCGCTCAAACTGTAGGAGTTACAGCAGCAAAGTTTTCGGGGACGGACGCACGGACGTAGTGGGCCGATGCAATGTTCTTTAGCATTAGATACATGTTTGGCTGGTGTACAATCATCATGTCAAGTTTCAAACAATTCTCGCTCAAACTGTAGGAGTTACAGCAGCAAAGTTTTCGGGGACGGACACACGGACGTAGTGGGCCGATGCAATGTTCTTTAGCATTAGGTACATGTTTGAGTGGTGTACAATCATCATGTCAAGTTTCAAACAATTCTCGCTTAAACTGTAGGAGTTACAGCAGCAAAGTTTTCGGGGACGGACGCACGGACGTAGTGGGCCGATGCAATGTTCTTTAGCATTAGATACATCTTTGGCTGGTGTACAATCATCATGTCAAGTTTCAAACAATTCTCGCTCAAACTGTAGGAGTTACAGCAGCAAAGTTTTCGGGGACGGACGCACGGACGTAGTGGGCCGATGCAATGTTCTTTAGTATTAGGTACATGTTTGAGTGGTGTACAATCATCATGTCAAGTTTCAAACAATTCTCGCTTAAACTGTAGGAGTTACAGCAGCAAAGTTTTCGGGGACGGACGCACGGACGTAGTGGGCCGATGCAATGTTCTTTAGCATTAGGCACATGTTTGGCTGGTGTACAATCATCATGTCAAGTTTCAAACAATTCTCGCTCAAACTGTAGGAGTTACAGCAGCAAAGTTTTCGGGGACGGACGCACGGACGTAGTGGGCCGATGCAATGTTCTTTAGCATTAGGTACATCTTTGGCTGGTGTACAATCATCATGTCAAGTTTCAAACAATTCTCGCTCAAACTGTAGGAGTTACAGCAGCAAAGTTTTCGGGGACGGACGCACGGACGTAGTGGGCCGATGCAATGTTCTTTAGCATTAGGCACATGTGTGGCTGGTGTACAATCATCATGTCAAGTTTCAAACAATTCTCGCTCAAACTGTAGGAGTTACAGCAGCAAAGTTTTCGGGGACGGACGCACGGACGTAGTGGGCCGATGCAATGTTCTTTAGCATTAGGTACATGTTTGGCTGGTGTACAATCATCATGTCAAGTTTCAAACAATTCTCGCTTAAACTGTAGGAGTTACAGCAGCAAGGTTTTCGGGGACGGACGCACGGACGTAGTGGGCCGATGCAATGTTCTTTAGCATTAGGCACATGTTTGGCTGGTGTACAATCATCATGTCAAGTTTCAAACAATTCTCGCTCAAACTGTAGGAGTTACAGCAGCAAAGTTTTCGGGGACGGACGCACGGACGTAGTGGGCCGATGCAATGTTCTTTAGCATTAGGTACATGTTTGGCTGGTGTACAATCATCATGTCAAGTTTCAAACAATTCTCGCTCAAACTGTAGGAGTTACAGCAGCAAAGTTTTCGGGGACGGACGCACGGACGTAGTGGGCCGATGCAATGTTCTTTAGCATTAGGTACATGTTTGGCTGGTGTACAATCATCATGTCAAGTTTCAAACAATTCTCGCTTAAACTGTAGGAGTTACAGCAGCAAAGTTTTCGGGGACGGACACACGGACGTAGTGGGCCGATGCAATGTTCTTTAGCATTAGGTACATCTTTGGCTGGTGTACAATCATCATGTCAAGTTTCAAACAATTCTCGCTTAAACTGTAGGAGTTACAGCAGCAAAGTTTTCGGGGACGGACGCACGGACGTAGTGGGCCGATGCAATGTTCTTTAGCATTAGGCACATGTTTGAGTGGTGTATAAATCACACTCTGGCAAATACTATGAAATCGGTGAAAATTAACCCAAGCTTTCTGCAGTATAAGAGTGCAGCCTAATACACAAATTTGATGTTCGCCAGTTAGTGGGTTAACTGCCAGGAATAATTCGATAAAGAAAATATTAGATTCTTGCGTAAAGAATGTCAATGGAGGAATCCAGTTTTAGCTATACCCCGTCCATCTCTAGCTAAGTTCCACCCACGCTTTTCCCGTGTTGGGATCGATCGATCCCTAAGCTCCATGTCAAATATTTTGAAATTAATTTGACTGGGCCCTGTTGCTGCCCTATGGCAACAAAGGCCCAGTCAAATTAGTTTCAAAATGTTCAACAACATGTTTATTAGATTCTTACGTAAAGAATGTCAATGGAGGAATCCAGTTTTAGCTCTCTCAAAATTAGTCTTACATTGGGCTACAAATTTACACCCCTCAGGACCACTTATGTACAGATACAAGTTTTGCCAATATGGCCATTCAATAGTTAAATGGTGTTCATTGGTGTTTTCAAGCCACTAATCATCAATTGGGATAGGAATGTAAAGTAAAACATTCAGTTTGACGCCATCAGCCTTCAACCAACATCCCACAATTCAATGCCCTTACTACAGTTTAACGTTAACCGGAGCACTGTTTTTGTTCTTGGCACAGGTTCTGGTTTAACGTTAAACAGCCGCAAGCGTAATGCATTGTGGGATATTGACTGGAGACTGAATAGCTGTAGGGATTAAGATGGCGGAAGCATGGAAGGAATCCATAATAATAATAATAATAATAATAATAATAATAATAATAATAATAATAATAATAATAATAATAATAATAATAATAATAATAATAATAATAATAATAATTTACTCATTTGGTCCATTTAACCGCGAGCACGATCTTAACAAACTTGTAGCACTTTTTCTTCCAGCTTCATATTTCATCCAAAAGTCGAAGATCTTGGTCTGCATGTCCCGGTATTTCTTTCGCTGAATACGCTTCAGCTTTTCTTCCGAAACCAACCTGTTTGTTGGTGCTGTATAGTGTCACCTGAGCGAAGTGCTCGTACGGTGCATAAAGCTATGTCCTTATCCGGACTGCGGCTACACTGTTACCAATTTGGCTTCTTCATGTAGAAGAATGATGAGATCATACATCCCCATCTGGGGGTGGCCTCTACTGTTGAGGCCGCGATGCCATCCTTCCAGGTCATTATTCGTACGAACTGATAGAAAATAAATGCTCCATTGTTCTGGTGTCCAGACACTGCTTTCCATCCACGTTGCGCGTACATATTCGACTAGGTCTGTTACTGCTCCTGCCGGTGCATCAACATGTGAATGTGAGGAAGGAAAGGCAGGGCCATAAGCTTTCTAATGAACTTGAACGTATTGCCATTCTTCATGTAGATTGGCCTAAGACCTAAATCCTGCACCTGAAAATACAAATAAAGATACTTATTAAATTATTGATTGAAGTTCTGGTTAAATCTGGCTGATAGAGACTAAAGGCGTTCATACTTATGTAATTAACATGCTTATGCATTAGCCGATTATAGTAGGGACAGTGGGAGCATTTGCCCCGTTCCCAGATCTTGGTCAGCCGTTTTTCCATCAAAAAATATTTTTGAGTGAATAATATGTTTGACGCAGTTTCTTCTCTTTTCGCAAACGATCACCAGAGCGCTATTCAGTTCAGTTCAGTAAAGAGAGAAACGTAATTTCCAGAGGTGAATATGGACCACCAGTTGGCTGATAAATTATTCTTTTTTATATTTTTAGTCATGTAATTTTTTTATTTTTCACTCAATAGCTGAACTGGTCCCATTTTGACAACTGACGGGCTGAAAATCTTGAGTGAAAAAAAATGTAATTAAATTTAAAAGAATGTAATTAAATGGCTAAAATAGAATAATTTACCAGCCAACTGATGGTCCATATTTAATTATGGAAATGCACTAGATACGATCCGAGAGCATCCAGATTTCAAAATGATCACGGGCAGGCTGGCAGGTAAACAGGCAGGCCAGCATTATATACTTATATGTTCATAATATTAGTGTAAGCTAACCTTTCGCCAAAGAGCTTGCGTCCAGTGAAATACGCATCCTTTGATCTGGACATCTGGCAATACAGACTGTGCCGCCTTCCACATCGCCGCTTCAAAATCCAGGACTATTCGTTGTACATTTAGCGCATGTGGTAACGCCTCTAAGACTGCCTGGGAAGAGCAAAATGAAAATTACAATATGACATATGATGACACCATGTCTTGTGTTAATTAATTTATGATTTAATTCATTTCATTACATTTAGATACACAATTTAATTTTCTAAAAGTATACAATTTTAACAATTTTATTTTCAAGCATTTTAGTGTGAATATGCACCTTTAAGATTCTGACAATGAAGGGGAAGCTTAAAATTTACCTGTAGAACAGCTTTATAATCTTTCTTGCTTTTCCCAGACATGAGGCAAAACGCCAATGGCACCTGTTTGGCATAGTCACCACTTCTAACAAAGCCATGGATAGAAAATAACTGGGTAAATGGCTCCTTCACCAATTTGAATGTCGCCAATTTTCTCAGTTGGTCGGTCGAAGCAAAGAGTCGGTGTCGTTTTGACGATCGTTGTATGTCGGCACGTAGGAAGTCAGAAGGTATGTGGTCCATCTGTATGTCGAAGTCAAGCTCAGTTGGATTCTTGGGCCTGGAATGATGGCGGCAGTAGTTTGCTGTATGCATTAGTCTGTCCTGGCTGGGTAATGAGTCGCATGGTTGATCTTGCAAGTGTGTGGCTAGTACTTGGTTCACAATTATTCCTGCTGATTTAAATGGATGTTGCTTAGTGGTCTCTTTCATATCCTTTGCAGTTAGAGCTGCAATCTCTGACCCTGGCATATGGGGATGACAGTGTTGACCAGAACCACGTGTGAACTCATCAGTAGTCTGCGTCACTGTTGCAGGACAATATTTCACTGTACTGTTCCGGAACTACAACGCCACACTATTGAGCCATCTGAAAAGGCAAAGAATAAAAATTGTGAGATGTTCGCAATATTATATGGCACACGAATGAATAAATTTCAAGCCATTTAGCAAGCTACAAAATTGTCAGTAAGACAGACAGCCAGACAGACAGACAGACGGACTTCTACGTACCATTGTATTGCCTTTTCTGGACATATGAATATCCGATGTTGTCAAACAACTTGTCCTTTCCGCGAATTGTGGATGCCGAGATAATTTTGTACGATATTTCATCGTTAAATACTGCGTCCTGCTGGCTTGGAGACTCGTCTTGGATCGACTCTTCAACCCAAGAGTGTGGACGTTCAGGTGCTGGCATCTAGAACATTAAATAATAATAATAATAATAATAATAATAATAATAATAATAATAATAATAATAATAATAATAATAATAATAAATTACAGACCCTCGCCCTCCCGTTTTTATCACACAATTAAGTTTAGGATCTCAGATTTTCACATATTTTTTGGAATCATGGCAAATGTGGAATCCTAGTGTATAACCACATCCTGCCTGTTAAAATCCTGAGATTTAATCTAGAATTTGATCTGATCTCGATTCGGGTTCTCTTATCCAGATAACGGTTGATGTCTTATGTCTTAGATTGCACCTCAGTGCGTCTAGATTTAAAGATTTTCTGGGGAAGTCCCCAACCCCCTATCCCTCTGACAAGATGATAATGATGGTGGTTGTGTTGGTGATAATTTTCCTATTTCGGGGCTTACATGTTTTACCCTCATCAACTGAGCCCTCAGCACCAACCCACCACTGTTCCCTTCGTTAACATACCTCCATAGACGGTCCATTGATAATATCTAGGCTGACGTGGTGTGATTCATTTGTCATACTTTCAACATTTGGATCCACCAGTGTAACATCCGCATACACGTCAAACTGAAAGATAATAATAATAATAATAATAATAATAATAATAATAATAATAATAATAATAATAATAATAATAATAATAATAATAATAATAATAATATGTTTCACCAATAGCCGTTTTATGAAAATATTCAAACAAAATTTACTGCATCAGCAACTAATTGGTGTATGGGCTGGTGTATTAACCCTTTAGTGACCAAGCCGGCCAGAATGCTTAATTTGATATAATATTTGCAGATCCCAATCGGAAATGAATATGATATGTAGTTTATAAGGTATTGTATAGTCACCTGTCATACATATTAGTATTATTGCCATTGTCTTCACGTAAGCCCTAATGTGAATAACGATTCATTCATTCATATATAAAAATATTACAAAACATATCTCCACATCTGACATCTCTTGTGCAACATTCGCAGTGCCAAGTGAAAGTCTGGTGCTTTCAAACGCTGGCTGGCCAAAACTTTCGTCCATGTGCATAGCTTCAGCATACAATCAAACCTGAAAGAAATTAAACAAGATACATGATATATTACAACCAGGTCATAATACCTGATCCTATGCCATCATCATCATCATCATCACCACCATAATCATCATCATCATCATCATCATCATGCGATACAGCTTCAGATATATACCTCATCTGACTCCGTATCTATGTCCATGTCTCGGTTTTCCCTTGGCAGATCAGTAGTAAAGTCATCGGCCAATGGCGCTGGATATATTGCTGGAATTAGTGGGATTATTGGTGAGCCTACTCTGTTTCTCTCCGACAATGTTGAGCAATCTGGACAATTCTATGAGAAATCCTCACGTGTATTCACCAATTGTCTGTATGTCTCTCTGGTCATACCTGTATACGCAAACAAAAATACAACTGTTATATTGCTTGATCATAGGTCATAATGACGATAACACACATTCACACATGAGAATTGTTAAAATTGCATACCTTGCATAAATGTAATGAGATGAAATAAATTTCACTCTGAAATTCTCCATCAATATACATAAATATGTACAATCATATATATTTTGAAATTAGTTGCTATGCAAGCCGGCACATTTATAAAGGCCACGACAGGGGTTCGGTTTGGCCGCCTACAGGTTAATGAAACAATTGGACTAAACGTTGTTGCTGCGGTTGTTTCAGGATAATTAACAATTTTCATACGATCATCTGTCTAAAAGAACCAAAATATCTTGGCCCAAAAAACACAGGTGGTCACTATAGAGCACTTTTCACTGTCCAATCTATTCAACAAATACTCTCTATATTCCTTGTCAAAATGTCTTAATCCTTTTGTTGTCAATTATTAATTGCTTATTGAATGACCATTTGCATTACAAGAAGACAATTTTCTAAAAATATTTAACGGAAATGACGGGCTTGGTAATCGAGTCAGTCATTCCAGTGGCATGTCTTCAAAAGTTATCTTGTTGAATCAATGCATAGTAGATGCTGATAATTCTGTGTGACATGGGTTAGTTTACTGTAAGCCTATTGTGATTAGAAGCACCTGTCATTCAGTAATACTGAGCCATGTGTGATTAGAAGCACCTGTCATTCAGTAATACTGAGCCATGTGTGATTAGAAGCACCTGTCATTCAGTAATACTGAGCCATGTGTGATTAGAAGCACCTGTCATTCAGTAATACTGAGCCATGTGTGATTAGAAGCACCTGTCATTCAGTAATACTGAGCCATGTGTGATTAGAAGCACCTGTCATTCAGTAATACTGAGCCATGTGTGATTAGAAGCACCTGTCATTCAGTAATACTGAGCCATGTGTGATTAGAAGCACCTGTCATTCAGTAATACTGAGCCATGTGTGATTAGAAGCACCTGTCATTCAGTAATACTGAGCCATGTGTGATTAGAAGCACCTGTCATTCAGTAATACTGAGCCATGTGTGATTAGAAGCACCTGTCATTCAGTAATACTGAGCCATGTGTGATTAGAAGCACCTGTCATTCAGTAATACTGAGCCATGTGTGATTAGAAGCACCTGTCATTCAGTAATACTGAGCCATGTGTGATTAGAAGCACCTGTCATTCCGTAATACTGAGCCATGTGTGATTAGAAGCACCTGTCATTCAGTAATACTGAGCCATGTGTGATTAGAAGCACCTGTCATTCAGTAATACTGAGCCATGTGTGATTAGAAGCACCTGTCATTCAGTAATACTGAGCCATGTGTGATTAGAAGCACCTGTCATTCAGTAATACTGAGCCATGTGTGATTAGAAGCACCTGTCATTCAGTAATACTGAGCCATGTGTGATTAGAAGCACCTGTCATTCAGTAATACTGAGCCATGTGTGATTAGAAGCACCTGTCATTCAGTAATACTGAGCCATGTGTGATTAGAAGCACCTGTCATTCAGTAATACTGAGCCATGTGTGATTAGAAGCACCTGTCATTCAGTAATACTGAGCCATGTGTGATTAGAAGCACCTGTCATTCAGTAATACTGAGCCATGTGTGATTAGAAGCACCTGTCATTCAGTAATACTGAGCCATGTGTGATTAGAAGCACCCGTCATTCAGTAATACTGAGCCATGTGTGATTAGAAGCACCCGTCATTCAGTAATACTGAGCCATGTGTGATTAGAAGCACCCGTCATTCAGTAATACTGAGCCATGTGTGATTAGAAGCACCCGTCATTCAGTAATACTGAGCCATGTGTGATTAGAAGCACCCGTCATTCAGTAATACTGAGCCATGTGTGATTAGAAGCACCCGTCATTCAGTAATACTGAGCCATGTGTGATTAGAAGCACCTGTCATTCAGTAATACTGAGCCATGTGTGATTAGAAGCACCTGTCGTTCAGTAATACTGAGCCATGTGAGATTAGAAGCACCTGTCATTCAGTAATACTGAGCCATGTGTGATTAGAAGCACCTGTCATTCAGTAATACTGAGCCATGTGTGATTAGAAGCACCTGTCATTCAGTAATACTGAGCCATGTGTGATTAGCAGCACCTGTCATTCAGTAATACTGAGCCATGTGTGATTAGAAGCACCTGTCATTCAGTAATACTGAGCCATGTGTGATTAGAAGCACCTGTCATTCAGTAATACTGAGCCATGTGTGATTAGAAGCACCTGTCATTCAGTAATACTGAGCCATGTGTGATTAGAAGCACCTGTCATTCAGTAATACTGAGCCATGTGTGATTAGAAGCACCTGTCATTCAGTAATACTGAGCCATGTGTGATTAGAAGCACCTGTCATTCAGTAATACTGAGCCATGTGTGATTAGAAGCACCTGTCATTCAGTAATACTGAGCCATGTGTGATTAGAAGCACCTGTCATTCAGTAATACTGAGCCATGTGTGATTAGAAGCACCTGTCATTCAGTAATACTGAGCCATGTGTGATTAGAAGCACCTGTCATTCAGTAATACTGAGCCATGTGTGATTAGAAGCACCTGTCATTCAGTAATACTGAGCCATGTGTGATTAGAAGCACCTGTCATTCAGTAATACTGAGCCATGTGTGATTAGAAGCACCTGTCACTCAGTAATACTGAGCCATGTGTGATTAGAAGCACCTGCCACTCAGTAATACTGAGCCATGTGTGATTAGAAGCACCTGTCATTCAGTAATACTGAGCCATGTGTGATTAGAAGCACCTGTCATTCAGTAATACTGAGCCATGTGTGATTAGAAGCACCTGTCATTCAGTAATACTGAGCCATGTGTGATTAGAAGCACCTGTCATTCAGTAATACTGAGCCATGTGTGATTAGAAGCACCTGTCATTCAGTAATACTGAGCCATGTGTGATTAGAAGCACCTGTCATTCAGTAATACTGAGCCATGTGTGATTAGAAGCACCTGTCATTCAGTAATACTGAGCCATGTGTGATTAGAAGCACCTGTCATTCAGTAATACTGAGCCATGTGTGATTAGAAGCACCTGTCATTCAGTAATACTGAGCCATGTGTGATTAGAAGCACCTGTCATTCAGTAATACTGAGCCATGTGTGATTAGAAGCACCTGTCATTCAGTAATACTGAGCCATGTGTGATTAGAAGCACCCGTCATTCAGTAATACTGAGCCATGTGTGATTAGAAGCACCTGTCATTCAGTAATACTGAGCCATGTGTGATTAGAAGCACCTGTCATTCAGTAATACTGAGCCATGTGTGATTAGAAGCACCTGTCATTCAGTAATACTGAGCCATGTGTGATTAGAAGCACCTGTCATTCCGTAATACTGAGCCATGTGTGATTAGAAGCACCTGTCATTCAGTAATACTGAGCCATGTGTGATTAGAAGCACCTGTCATTCAGTAATACTGAGCCATGTGTGATTAGAAGCACCTGTCATTCAGTAATACTGAGCCATGTGTGATTAGAAGCACCTGTCATTCAGTAATACTGAGCCATGTGTGATTAGAAGCACCTGTCATTCAGTAATACTGAGCCATGTGTGATTAGAAGCACCTGTCATTCAGTAATACTGAGCCATGTGTGATTAGAAGCACCTGTCATTCAGTAATACTGAGCCATGTGTGATTAGAAGCACCTGTCATTCAGTAATACTGAGCCATGTGTGATTAGAAGCACCCGTCATTCAGTAATACTGAGCCATGTGTGATTAGAAGCACCCGTCATTCAGTAATACTGAGCCATGTGTGATTAGAAGCACCCGTCATTCAGTAATACTGAGCCATGTGTGATTAGAAGCACCCGTCATTCAGTAATACTGAGCCATGTGTGATTAGAAGCACCCGTCATTCAGTAATACTGAGCGATGTGTGATTAGAAGCACCCGTCATTCAGTAATACTGAGCCATGTGTGATTAGAAGCACCCGTCATTCAGTAATACTGAGCCATGTGTGATTAGAAGCACCTGTCATTCAGTAATACTGAGCCATGTGTGATTAGAAGCACCTGTCATTCAGTAATACTGAGCCATGTGTGATTAGAAGCACCTGTCATTCAGTAATACTGAGCCATGTGTGATTAGAAGCACCTGCCATTCAGTAATACTGAGCCATGTGTGATTAGAAGCACCTGTCATTCAGTAATACTGAGCCATGTGTGATTAGAAGCACCTGTCATTCAGTAATACTGAGCCATGTGTGATTAGAAGCACCTGTCACTCAGTAATACTGAGCCATGTGTGATTAGAAGCACCTGCCACTCAGTAATACTGAGCCATGTGTGATTAGAAGCACCTGTCATTCAGTAATACTGAGCCATGTGTGATTAGAAGCACCTGTCATTCAGTAATACTGAGCCATGTGTGATTAGAAGCACCTGTCATTCAGTAATACTGAGCCATGTGTGATTAGAAGCACCTGTCATTCAGTAATACTGAGCCATGTGTGATTAGAAGCACCTGTCATTCAGTAATACTGAGCCATGTGTGATTAGAAGCACCTGTCATTCAGTAATACTGAGCCATGTGTGATTAGAAGCACCTGTCATTCAGTAATACTGAGCCATGTGTGATTAGAAGCACCTGTCATTCAGTAATACTGAGCCATGTGTGATTAGAAGCACCTGTCATTCAGTAATACTGAGCCATGTGTGATTAGAAGCACCTGTCATTCAGTAATACTGAGCCATGTGTGATTAGAAGCACCTGTCATTCAGTAATACTGAGCCATGTGTGATTAGAAGCACCTGTCATTCAGTAATACTGAGCCATGTGTGATTAGAAGCACCTGTCATTCAGTAATACTGAGCCATGTGTGATTAGAAGCACCTGTCATTCAGTAATACTGAGCCATGTGTGATTAGAAGCACCTGTCATTCAGTAATACTGAGCCATGTGTGATTAGAAGCACCTGTCATTCAGTAATACTGAGCCATGTGTGATTAGAAGCACCTGTCATTCAGTAATACTGAGCCGTGATTATCTCAGACAAAGTTAACATTTAAACATTTCATGCCAGAATCTTAGTTCAGGTATTGAATAAGCTGATGAACATTTTGAAACATATTTGACTTGAAACTTTAACCCACAGCTCTCAGTCAAATTATCTTCAAAAGTTTCAACAAAATATTTGTTATTTTCATACAGATATTGCGTATAAGCTGATCACTATTTTGAATGTATTTTGACTGGAACCTGTTGTTGCCATAGGCACAACAGCAGCTATCAAATTCCTTTCAAAAGATTAAATATTTAATAATAATTTTGAAAGTAATTTGACTGACACGCGTTGCTTCCATAGGCACAATAGCTATCACTGAAATTATCTCAAATTAATATTTGGGAATATGAAGATCCAATGCTTTAATGGTTACTTAATGATTACCCTTTAATGGCGAAATAGATATAATTTTTTTCATAGTAAGCTTCCATTTGCAGATAGAGCAGACTATTTCTTTTTTTATTTATCTCATTTCCACACCCTTTCATTCATTCTTGATTGCTCTTTTCATCTTTCTTTTCTTACATTTATCTCATCCATTCATTCCGTTAATTCTTCTTCTTTCTTCTTTTATTCCATGCCATATTTTTTCATTGTTCCTTATTTTCCTTTTTCTGTCCTTAAATCATTCGTTTTATGAATCTCATTCTTTATTTTGTTATTCTCCGCTCTTTCCATTCTCCTTCTTTCATTCCTTCTATCTATCACATTTCTTCCGCTTATTATCGAAATTCCATACTATTTCCGTCATTCCATTTTTTAAATCTCATTCAGTATCTCCTTCTGTTCTCTCTGTTCCATTTCTGATTTCATTTTATTCATTTATTTTATTTCATTTTATTTTATTTTAATATATTTTATTTATTTTATTATCAGAGCCCATTTTATTATATTTCTAAAACAAGTTAATCAATGTTTTAGACCAGCAGAACATCATTGTTCTACCGGATTAAGCCATAACAATGCATCTATGGGCTCGCCCATGTCTTAATCTCTTAGATCTATCAACACAACAATAGGCCTACACTTGTGAAATGGCGTAATATGGCTTTCATTCATTTAATCACTGATCAAGTAGTGAGTTAATGACGTTTGTGTCGAACATCATGGTTGTAGGCGTTAATCAATTGTGAACAATGCTCATTAAAATGTTATGCACACTTTAGTTAGCTATTTGGATCAGTCACTTAACTTAGTTACTGCATTAGGCCTAAGTGGTGTAGTAGTAGTAGTAGTAGTAGTAGTAGTAGTAGTAGTAGTAGTAGTAGTAGTAGTAGTAGTAGTAGTAGTAGTAGTAGTAGTAGTAGTAGTAGTAGTAGTGGTGGTGGTGGCGGTGGCGATAGCAATGTTTGCAACTAGTAGTAGTGGTGGTGGTGGTGGTGGTGGTGGTGGTGGTAGTAGTAGTAGTAGTAGTAGTAGTAGTAGTAGTAGTAGTAGTAGTAGTAGTAGTAGTAGTAGTAGTAGTAGTAGTAGTAGTAGTAGTAGTAGTAGTAGTAGTAGTAGTAGTAGTAGTGCCGCCATCTTGGACTCAACCATCAAACTCACCAAATCCGGTGAATTTAGACCACAACCGTCAAAACCATACCGGCAATCCCAATTTTCCAAACCCTTTTAAGGGCATGTGAAAGCCAATCCCCAGGCTCAGCCCATGAGAGTATTTAAAAGGAGCTGAAAAAGCAGCTTCTGACCATTCAGACTTCTGGATACACAACGCATCCAAGCGTCAGGCTTTAAAACCAAATTGGTCTATTTGTCACTGACTACGTCGTTATCACTCCCCGTAGTAGTAGTAGTGGTAGTGGTAGTGGTAGTGGTAGTGGTAGTGGTAGTGGTGGTGGTGGTGGTGGTGGTGGTGGTGGTGGTCTTGGTTTTTTACGCTACTGACTGTTAATTCTAATTTCCACTTCAGAGAAAGATCTTTTGAATTGGACTGAGCAACCCATACTATAGCAACACAGTGAGGCAATAACAAGCCAATGGCTTATGCCTCGTAAAATGATGATGATGATGATGATGATGATGGTGATGAAGGCTCTGTCTGTTTGATTGATTGTGATGTATACTAGCTTGTGCGTGATCAAGGACATACGTTCCGAACCACAAGGTAAGTGTACAATGTATGTATATGATGTGGCGGCAGCTGTATGCCACGATGGTCTATGATCTAAAAAGAAGAGAAAACATTAAAAATATATGTGTATGTATACCACAATTAAAACTCTATACTGCACCCTTGTTCTTCCGCATCTCACCTACTGTAACGCTATCTGGACGAATACACACAAAAGCAACCTAACAAAACTACAAAGTCTACAGAAAAAGGCACTAAAACTCTTTTCTAAACCAGCAAAGGGCCAGAATATATTCAAGTCAGAAAAGCTATTAAAACTAAAGGACATAGGTAAACTACAGATGTACACCATTGTAAAGGAGTTTCACCACAATACATTACCACAATCCATAGCCTCCAATTTCACACTAAGCACCGACATCCACAAACACAACACTAGGACAAAACACAATTTACACACTCAATTTACACGAACAGAAATAGGAAAACAACGAATTACAATAGCAGCCACAAAACTATGGAACAGCACCAGTACAAAAATATGCGATAGTATATTAAACCTGAAATCCTTTAAGAAGATTGCCAGGGAATCTATGATCGACAAATACTAAATTAATATATTTATACCTGCATGATGGTCACAGATTCTCTGTTAATTAATAATAATACACGCCTAAGACATTCCACCACCACCAGCACTATAGGTAAACTAACCTAACCTAATAATTGAAGTAATAAGTCTAAACACAAACATACTTCACAGTTTACTTTCCCTACTACTACTACACCTAAATAGCCCACATACGATCAACGCATCTATCGATTCTTAACAACTCCAACTATCTCAACTTTATATTACAGTCATGAGCTCTTCCCTGCCCCCTCCCCACCCCGCCCTCAGTAGCATACAAAAAGTCCTATATAATAATAAACCACTCCAAACTAAATTTAAATAAAATGAGATAATGATGTAATTATGGAATATATGTATAATATATGTTTATTTAAGTCAGTTAATATGTTTGTGTGTATGTAAATATTAATGCATATATATATATTTGTTTGAATGTCGTGTGTTTTATGTTTGTGCACATAGTGGCATAAAACTATGTAAACATCAAAGAAGGGACAGCCCTACCCACCCACCGCTTAATGGAAGACATATATATATATATATATATATATATATATATATATATATATATATATATATATATATATATATATATATATATATATATATATATATATATATATACACCTGTGCAAAAGTTAAGCACCAGCAAAAACAATAGAACGTAGAAACATGATGGTACAACTAGGCTGCCATACTTTTTGTCCCTGCGTTAGCTGACATAATTCCAAGTACGAAATGCACATGCATGCATGACTTCACGCCGCTTGATGTCCGTGCGTGGCGGGAAACAGCACACGTGTTCAGTTATGTAAAAGTCCAGTTTGAAGTGTAGAACATTACATACAGATTTAGGCGACAAGATTAGGAATTTTGTGTTCATGACCGTGGTTTATTTGTACAGAGAGAATTAGCTCTTGATTGTGAACCGCTATGGCAAGACGAAGGTTAAGTGATCGTGTGAAATGGCAAATCATAGGCATGCATACCACTGGTATGTCATGCAGAGAGATTGGCAGACAGCTGAACATTAACCATACTGTAATCAGTCGTTTGATTGCAAAACATGGGCAAACTAACGAGGTGAAGGACAGGCCTAGATCTGGAAGACCGAAGAAGACTACTGCCCGTGATGATCGACCCTAGTACGCCTTGTTAGGAGATCTCCATTCACCAACAGCAGAGTCCTCAGCCAGCAATGGGAAACGCGCAATAGAGTGTCAATGTCTACCGTCAAAAGGAGACTGTATGCTGCTGGCATGAAAGCTAGGAGACCTGTCAGACGTCCTCTCCTCACTGCACACCACAAAGAGGAGCGTCTGAGGTGGTGCAACGAAAGAAGACACTGGAACATGAGATCCTGGAGACGGGTACACTGGTCCGATGAAAGTCGGTTCCTGCTTCATGCCACAGATGGTCGAACTCGTGTATGGAGGTCCAGACGCACGGCGTACGACCAACGTAACATCATGGAAGAAGTTCCATTTGGTGGAGGTTCCGTTATGATATGGGGGTGCATCTCATTTG
>CM067375.1:92606881-92631881 GCA_034401795.1 Chaetoderma sp. LZ-2023a
AGGTAGCAGCAGCAGCAGAGGCAGCAGTGGTAGTTTTAGTAGTAGTAGTAGTAGTAGTAGTAGTAGTAGTAGTAGTAGTAGTAGTAGTAGTAGTAGTAGTAGTAGTAGTAGTAGTGTTCGTTTCGTTTCGTTAATTACCGTAAGCCTATAGGCTTATGGTAATCAACGAAATGAAACAAAACGGTACATTGTTGGCGGCAGTAGTAGTAGTGGTGGTGATGGTGGTGGTTTTGGTGGTGGACACTAGTAGTAGCAGAGGTAGCAGTAGTAGCAGCAGAGGTAACAGCAGAACCGGTAGCAGCAGCAGTAGCGGCAACAGTCGTAGTATGCCTAGTAGTACTAGTCGTTTCGTTTCGTTTCGTTTCGTTGAATACCAATAACGTTGTTTCAAGGTCGTTTCCACCCAGTGGTTCGTGTGATATCAACATCCACACAACGTCAGCACATTCTTGACCTCATTTTTTGTGCGGCAGACGTGCGGAAGATTTGAATTTTACGACGAATTCAGAGGGATTAATATTTACTTGTCATACAGACTACTATAGGCTTTATATCATGTTGTTTTACGTGAATTAATATTGTCTGGTATGAGGAGACACACACAACCTCTAGCTTCAAGGTAAGTCATTTTATAATAAAGAAAGAGTCTTCTATTGGCCTGCATATGTCGTGCTCGTGTCCTTTAAAGTTTCAATTCTCTCTACTACCATATGCTGGTAGAAATCACTACGCCAATGGCGACTCAATACATACGAGATACTATTCTCGATCTCGAATCGAAGGAGATCTCGCGAGATACGAATGTACCTTAGTTGTCAGCTCAGCTCCGTCGATTTGGCATTTCCTATAATGTATAGTTATATATCGTCTTTTCCGTAAACAGGTAGGCGAGAGTATACTATGAAATCTACATTTCAAAATAAACCGGGAAAGTTGTTGAACATTTTAAATCTAATTTGACAAGAATTTGACTGGAAACCGCTGCTGACTGCGATAGCATCAGCCTCCAGTCAAAATATTTTAAATATTCAGCATAAAATGTACATTTGACCTACATTTTGTCTGTGTGTGGGTGTGGGAAGGACGCTGGGGGTGGGGGGGGGGTGGTTGTTGTGTGTGGGGGAATTTAGATTTTAAAGAGCTTTATGTACTTTTTATACGATGTAAGAAATAGTATGTAAATTATTTTGAAATTAATTTGACTGGAAGCTGTTGCTGCCTTAGTTTGTTGAGCATTTTGACAGAGAATTCACTTAAAGCCAACGATGCTTAAGAAAATAATAACTTTCGGTCAAATTCATATTTAAATATACATTTTATTTATTTTTATGTATAGCGACCCAATCCCAGGCATTTAGAATGAAATAGTTTGGTGAGGTTGTCCATTCCAAGTAACCCTTACATTTAGGCCGAAAAGTGTATTTGGATAGAATACTGTAGGCCATGTAGGGCAAATCCCCTACACGACTCTCACCCCCTCTTGCAAAACATATCTTGACCTAAAATATGTGTAGCTATAATGTAACAGCACGCGAGTCCCGTGCAGGTAACGTATGTATTGACATTACACAGTTATATGATGCTGATTGATGATTATCATGATGATGATCGATGATGTTGATTGATGATGATTGATAATAATGCACATGTTGTCCTACAACATTAGGCATACATAATGGTGATGATAATGATGATGTTGCTGCATTCCCGACAAACGAATAAACTATACCAGCTCTACCCAATGTACCGTAACGACATAGGGGTAACGTCAGTTGTCCAACAGCCCAATAGTCTGTCAGCCCAGTAGTCCGGAAACCAACAGTCCGACAGAGCAACGAATTTACAAAACCCAGTGGTCCAACAACCCAGTAGTCCGACAATAGACATGTAATTGTCGATAAAGTGGTTCAACTAAGCCGGACTATTCCTGTGACAGGGTATACAACGCAGACATATAGGAATGGAGCGTGTATGTGCGCGAACATACACGTCCATGCACACACGCGCACAAATGTATATGCACGCATGTTTGCGCGCGCGCGCACGCAGCAGACAACGGCATAGTGGTATAGCACGTTATGCTAAAGAAATGTGTTTCTTCCAAATCCTATAATATATGGAGATGAAGTTTCCTTGATATGCTCAAAGCAGAAAGTAAGTTGTCAAAGATGGACGGACCAATGTATTGCCGAATTGATAAACAAAAATGTAAAGACTTCTAACCAGCAGCATACGCTGTGAGGCTTAAAAAAGTGGCTCAAGGGGTGGGGGGGGGGGCTATATCGCTCACCTGCACCAGTGATATTTCAAACTAGAAAAATGTTCAACAAGTGGGCCTAGACCACTATAGATTTCTCGCCAATTCAAAAGCTATAGTCAGAAATAAAAACTTTTTGTCTCGCCTGCGAAGCAGAAAGCGAGACATATGTGTCACATTCGACGGCGGCGGCGACGACGACGGCGTCAACAATGTTAAATTTCTGCGTTTAGCACAACTTTTCAGCTTATATTTCAGGATCAGTTAGTCATATTGCAATTAAACTTGGCTGTGCGGTTGCCTATACTGTTAGGAACCAGCATGCTGACACTGAAGTCGCAAGGTCAAAGGTCACCGTGACCTTGATACAAAACTGTTTTTGCAATGCTAAGTTTTTGCGTTTAAGCAAAACTTCTCGGCTTATCTTTCAGGAGTTGTTAATCCTATTGGAACTAAACTGAGATACATTGGTACCTATAATGATAGGAAGCAGCATGCTGACACTGAAGTCACAATGTTGAAGGTCAAGGTCATTCTGAACTCTACAAAACGTTGTTAATTTTTAATGTTAAAGACCAAGTACTATACGCAGCGAGATTTGTGTTCTGATACGTGCAAATAACGCAACATATACTGACTAAAAAAAATACAATATCATATTGTCATAGGATACAGATAATTCTGTAAATACTTCGTCGAAAGTGCCCATTTTCGTACCTTCCCAAAAACGAAACTGAAACGGAAGTACTAGCGTCAAAACAGGGATGTGACGTCATCGGAGGCACCTTCATTTCTGTTACAAAAACTCTTTCATCACTGAAAATGGAAATTTACTCAAACAACGGGAATATTTGTCGGCATATTCTCCAGGCAGCATTCACTAGAACGAGTATGAACTCATTTCTGAGGGAAATAGTGACTCCGGGCCTGAAGATGGCGATGAAGTGCCGAATTTAGGCGTAGATCAAACCAATTTGAACCGTTACCAGATTTCGAACAGGCACTAGCAGACGAGTTGAACTGGCATGGACGACAGAAATGCGTGACTTCAGAACGTAGACTGGTCAGTAAATTACAAACGAGTTATTGGTTTTTCTATATGAGCTAATATTGTATTATATCTGCCGCATTAAATTATAGAGTATCTATATATAGGCTGCGTATCAGAAAATAGACAATAATTTGCACAGTTTGTTTTAGTTTTAGTCAAAACTTACAAGTTGTGATGGGACAATGCTTGCTGTTGTAGTGACAAATACAAAACCTCCATACATGCAAAGGTCATGCTTCATTATCACAAACCAATAATTAATTAATTGTTTACAAACAGAAAACTCGAAGCAGTCCAAACGTGGCCTGGGAAGTCGCTACGCTTTGTCTTACTACGATTACTGAAATATAGATATACTGGAGCCATACGCATGTTCAAGACAGATGCTGTCCCGACTGGTTAATCATTTGTAGCCGAGCATACCTGAAGTCTGTGTAACCGCTTAGGCAAATCTGCTGGAGAAATCGCCTTCAGATCCAGTATTTGAATCCACATGTGTACAACCGTTTATACGAAACTGGCAGGGATTGTCAGTACCTAGTAGAATGTATAGCCTACTTTGTTTCCATGATTTAAGCACAGGTGGACATGTGATTTTCATGCGACTTGTACTGTCTAGAAGTGTAAATGTGTATATATGTATAATATGTTATTATGAATACATAAGATGTATAGATATATGTATCCATCATATCTACATGACACAAGTCACAAAAGTTTATTAACCTTAACCGGAAATAGTGATGGTTAGTTTTAAGCTCAAATAGTTTGACCAACAAAAGGCCATACAGGCCTTATACTTCGAAGTAATGATTCCGTAACAAAACCGTACCGGTCAATCCGTACCTAGCCTATTGGAGCGTCCATAACCTAAATCTGGTTGATGATGATTTGGGTGGCTAAAAAGGACAAAGAGACTGTGTCATTAAAACGGACAAAGAGGGCGTGTCATCTAACATAAATCATCATCATCTACGAGGCATATGACAAAGACATTGGCTTGTTATGTCCTCGGTTGTGTTTGTCATCTTGTTTCTTTATGTTTTATCATGCTGTCACTTTTGCTGTGTCACTGTGATAATAAAACTACAATCTACATTGACACTCACAGGTAGGCCTACTTACCAAATATAAGAATTTTTCTGTCCAATGCATAATACCTAAAATTATATTCCGTTGAAGAATTTGAAAATAATTTAACTGGAAGCCATTGCTGCCTTAGACATCAATGCCTTCCAGTCAAACCTTTTCCAAAATATTCAACAGATTGCCTTTATTATTGACCTAAGATTGACAAGGATTGTCACGGTCAGCATAAATTTGAAACCATCATAATCAGCATCATTATTTCTATCATTGTCCGCCATCATTATTATCTTCATTGTTACTTAAATCTTGGTCACCATAAAACTATAACTATCATAATTGTCACAGTCACCATTGTTAGGCCCATCATTACGGATGACTCTAATCTGTCGTTCAAGTATATGGCGTCATAATCAATTACATCACATGTAGGATGATGTCACAATCATATTTGAGATAAATACTCCGTCATGAAGCTGGAATAGTCCGTCAAGTGTCTGATAGATGTACTATTTAATAATCATTCTGCCGATTCTATTGAAAATTTTGAAACTAATTTGACTGTGCGCTGACTATGGCAGAAACAGCACTCAGTCAAATTAGTTTCAAAATATTCATCAGGTTAGCTGAGGTTATGTGTGTAGGTAGGTACCTTGATAATGGTATTCTAGGAATTCAGGGTTCGATCGATTCCAACTCAGGCAAATCATGAGTGGAGCTTACCTAAAAATGGACACGGCATAGCTAGAAATGTATCTCTCTGTTATTGGTACTATTATCTCCATCAGCCTTTTTACTGTCATTATCGGTCAACAGGGCCGTATTTAGATATGTGGGGGCCCTGGGGCAAAGAATGAGTGGGGGGTCTGGGGTTCCTCCCCCATACATTTTTTTACATCTAGGTGCTCTGAGATGGCCAGACAATCTACTTTTAGGGTGAATTATGGCGCTTTCTTTCGTTGTAAAATTATTTTATTTTGCAAATTTTCGTAATTAACATTGTTGCCGAACACCAAGCAAGAATTGGGGCCCCCACACATATTAGAATAGAATTATTAAGATTAAGATTTCTAAACTAATAAAGTTTGCTTTAAATGTCCTATAACTTAAAAAAAGTGCATAATTTTTTTTTCATTTTAAAATTGTGGGGGCCCCTTGCTTGTGGGGGCCCCGTGGATTTTGCCCCACTTGCCCCTCCCCCCCCCCCCCCCTTAAATACGGCCCTGTCGGTCACAATCAACAGTGTAAGCGCCATAATTGTTACTCTCATCATGTCACTGTTGTCATCACCATCATTGTCACTCATCATCATAGTAAGATGCAGTCATCACCATCATCACAATCATTGTCACTGCTATCGGTCTTATCATTATCATTGTTACGCCATTGATAGAACTTTACTATCATCACCTTCATTGTCACCATCATTATTATTATTATTATTTTTATTATTATTATTATTATTATTATTATTATTATTATTATTGTCGATACTAACACCGTACACGCATTGTGATTTAGCTAATAAAATTGTGATATATTTATTTCAAACGTTTCAAGCCATTGGTATGAGTGTGCAACACGTGTCACTGTGTGTGTGTACACAGTAGATGATTAGGTGGTGCTTTGGACTTCGGGGGATAACAAAGTGAGTTCGGATTGGCTGTTCATAAACCAGTCAGTCATTCGTTCGCTCTTTAATTTCACCTGGATTCACTTTCTGCAGAGACCACCAAGTATCAGAAATGAGGTCGGTGCCAATGACTCGGGTGTGCGTGCCTGTCAAGATGTTTTATCCTATTATAAAGAATCATTGATTTAAATAAAATGATTCATTGTACTTCTCTGACTTCTTTCATTTTCTCTAGTATTGGGCTCAATGAGAAACAATATTACCATTGTTTGGCCATACTTAGAGCTATTTACTTCAAACTGGGTGAGTGAGTACCTCTGGGCAAAAGTTACCATCCGTATAATTACTAGGTCAGTCTGATCTACTTTCTGAATAATATAGGTGGCTAATAAAGGTTTATGCCGTATATTTCGATAACTTCATCACAAATTAACATTATAAATTTAGTGATTGAAATGATGATGTCGGAAACAAGATGAATCAAGAAACAATGTAACAATTGGCGTCGAGTATGCACATAGAACGCAGTTGTTACTTTCTATTTCCTGGATTATAATCAGTTTCAAATTGAAAGGAATTAAGAGTTTTAAGACACAGGAAGTTTATGTCAAGGAAATATGCAGCAGTATTTATTCATGTAATTAATTTTTATGTTTATTCATTTCATACGTTTCTTCATATTTCAGAGTGATAAATTGTACAAGTTGTGAATAATGACAAGATGCAACTTGAAATCAAGGACAAAATATACGCCCATGATATTAGGCCGATAATAAAGACAAACTAGATAATTGTTCATAATACATTGTTTGACAATTAGGGGACCCAGATTCTGACTGTTTTTTTTTAATTTACCACCGTAATGACTGGTTCGGTAATCTAGCCAGTCATTCCAGTGGTAAATTAAAAAAAATAGTCCTCTTGGCCGGCACAAAGACATTCCTCAAGAGCACTTCAGATGACGTCTTTGACTGCCTTGAACATTAAAGGGTTTGCTTTAGCTATTAAATTATTACTAGGCCACCGAGTTGTGGTCAGTCACAAATTCTACTTCACACTTGTCAATTTGTACTAGCCTTGGGCTAACAGTGGTAACAGGCTAGTGTTAATTTCAGTAAATGACACATGTAGGTAACACTTTTCTCACTTTGTGACCAAGGATGCGCCACATCCACCTTGCAAATCTCCTTATGCCGTGGCGACCATCCGCCATGTGTCTGTCAACTTTTGCTTTCAGAGACAACTCCTCATTAACCTCTTGGCCGATTTCAACCAAATTTGGCTGGAAGGACCCTATGGTCGTAGGCTCCAGAACCACAGTTCAGAATTTTTATTCCTCAATCTTTGGGGTGAAAATCTTTGATTTTATGAAAAATGTACCAGAAATTGTCAAAATGATAAAACATATACTTTTGTGAAAACACAATCTTAGATTTTATGGAAAAAAACTATAACTGCTTGACATATTTCAACCAACTTTGGCTAGAGTGACCCTATCATGGTAGAATCCAGAACTTCAATTCTGAATTTTGATTGATCAATTTTATGGGTGAGTCTTAGATTTTCCAAAGATTATCCATCATGTCTCTTTAAATGCAAATGGTTAACGTGCTAATAGTCCATGTGAGCGCCACAGCCCCTTGGGCCTCTTGTTTTTTAAATTCTGGATGTGGTGTGGACTGTTGGTGAAGCGAGGTGTGTGTGTATGTGTGTGTTGAAGGGGGTTGGGTGGGGGTTCTGACTTGTCGGTTGTTAAGCCTACTTTTCCTGGCAGCAACCAATTTCATTAGGATCAGACATACTCAAACTGATGATCAGTGTAATATTGTATTACTTAACAGAGAGGTCAGTGGTCTCTGGAAAAAAAAAGCGGAAGTATGACCACTGCACAGGAAATCTGTTGAATATTTTGAAAACAGTTTTACTGGAACCTGTTGCTGCAACAGCTACCAGTCAAATATTTTTCTAAATATTCAATATGTTTAAATTCTGGTGTTCTCCGACTAATAGTTCACAATGCATAATTATGCCCCTCCCCTCACACCCGCGTTGCATTACACAATGCATTGCAAACAGATAGGCGTACTATGTATGTCTCTGACTCTGGCAAATGACTAGACGATTGACCTAATTTACTGGTTTTGAACTAGATATACTAGCTAGACAGCTGTTAATACTTCTTGATGTAGTGATTTGACGTTACCCGGCGTTATATTTAGACAAAGGGCGTAAGTAGTAGTAGTAGGCCAAATAGTATTTTTTTTATTCTTGCGGTTTTTGTTGGCCTTTCTTAGGCCTAATGGGGTGCGCATTTTTTCATAATTAATCTATATAAGCATTCCAAATTATGTGTATATAATAACCAGTCAGTATAGCCATCTGCGCTTCTACTCGAAAACAATCTGCGCCCAAATGCAGAGAGCGGACGACGGCTGTTGTACTGAGCCATCTTTGGGTTGGCGGAAATCGGCTCTCTTTGTATGGAATTTACCGACTGCACCCTAGCCTATAAATTTTATTTGTTCGGGAAAATATGCAGCGAAATTCCATTTGTTTGTATTACCGCAGCTTCAAGCCACACAACGGTTAGGCATATTTGACAATCTGCGATCGCGCAACAGGGTCACAATGACTTATTAGCACTGCGCCTCGCACGATAACGATAGGTCCCTCCGATGACGTCATACAATATAGAGCGTTTCTATTTCGGTTTTTTCGAGTACAAACCAGAATTGCAAAATACAACGTAAAACAGAGTAATATTTTTAAATAAAACATTTTATTATATTATTTATTGCACAATCGTGTATATTAAAGCCACTTTTGCTACCGTTGTGCTTGGTCTTTAAGTTTTTTTGGCTTAGCAAATCCTATTGGAACTAAATTTGAATACATGATTACCTATAATGTTAGGAAGCAGCATGATAACACAGAGGTCACAAGATCAAAGGTCAATGCCACTGTGACAAACAGGAGACAGGCGAGACATTTAATTCCGCGGAATTCTGGTTAAAATACAAATTGTGGCCGTGTATTTTAGGAGTGATATTTAAGTAATTTCCTGAACATATTTGGATATCCAAGCAGGACGCCGGATAAATTGACCAATCAAATTTTCTTTAGGGATGTTGAAGTCTTCCACACTAGTAGGATCTTTCCACTCAACTCTTGTTGAAATTATGCCATTGATAAAAGAGGAGTAGTATTTATTTAAATTATGTCCTGAAATTTTTGGAAAATCCAAGATTCTCGCGGGAAGCATCGACCAATCAAAATTCTGAATAGACGTTCTAGAGCCTACCGCAATAAGATTCTTCCACCAAAATTTGATTAAAATTTGCGAAGTGGTTTAAGCGGAGATGTGTTTTAAAAGATTCCATGAACATTTTCGGAAAATCCAAAATAGCTATGAAAACAAATTGACCAATTAAAATCCTCGTTAGATGTTTTGAAGCGTACCACCGTATGATCGTTCCCTCCACTTTTCTGTGAAATTGGGGCATTGCTTAAGGGGGGGGGGGGGTGGGGTGGGGGGTGGGGGGGGGGGGGGAATAACGTTTTAAAGGATTTCGGGGAAATTTCCGAAAACCCCAAGAGCCACCGAAGAAACCGACCAATCAAAATTCGGAATATCTGTTCTAGAGCATTCCACAATACGATATTTCTAGCCGAAGTAGCGGTTTAGGAGATTAAATGATTTATGGAAAATTTGTAGGAAAATCCAAGATGGTCAGCAAAGAAATCAACCAATCGAAATTCCTCATTTGATATGTCAAAGCTTACCGACGGATGGACGACGGACAAAAGATGGACAGACAGACGACGGACGGTCGCCATGCCATGATATTTCAAGTCAGCTGAGCTAATAAGAGACTCCCAGGAAAGTTTAGAATAAACAAGTAGAGAAATGAAGTTATGTTGGCATCTCTCATAAGCTGGCTAAAACCCGATATAATGAGAATCTACTAAGTTATTGACATTCACATGCGAAAGCGCTATAGATGCGATATAGGCAGTCTGCGAAATGTCACAAATTTGACAGACACAAAGAATCTAATTACATCGCCGATAAGCAACAACATATATTGCCGTGTCCATACATTCTTTATTCATGCATCCAACCGCGTTATCGATATGATAGCTGCAGCTGGTGGTGGTGGTGGTGCTGGAGGGGGTGATGATGATGTGTATGTGTTGTGGTTGGGCTGGGGGTGGGGTGGGTGGGTTGGTGGTGGTGCTGGTGTGTTCGTGCTGGTGGTGGTGATATTTATGTGTTGTGGTTGGGCTGGTGATGGTGGTCGGGGTAGTAGTGGGGTCGGAGTGGTAGTGGGGGTCGGGGTGGGTGGTGGTGGTGGTGCTGGTGATATTTATGCGTTGTGGTTGGGCTGGTGATGGTGGTCGGGGTGGTAGTGTGGGTCGGGGTGGTGGTGGTGTGGTCGTGCTGGTGCTGGTGATATTTATGTGTTGTGGTTGGGCTGGTGGTAGTGGTCGGGGTGGGTGGTGGTGTGGTGGTGCTGGTGATATTTATGCGTTGTGGTTGGGCTGGTGGTGGTGGTCGGTGTGGTAGTGTGGGTAGGGGTGGGGTGGTGGCGGTGTGGTCGTGCTTGTGCTGGTGATATTTATGTGTTGTGGTTGGGCTGGTGGTGGTGGTCGGGGTGGTAGTGGGGGTCGGAGTGGTAGTGGGGTTCGGGGTGGGTGGTGGTGCTGGTGTGGTGGTGCTGGTGATATTTCTTTGTTGTTGTTGGGCTGGTGGTGGTGCTGGTGATATTTATGTGTTGTTGGTGGTGCTGGTGATATTTATGTGTTGTTGTTGGGCTCGTAGTGGTGGTAGTGGGGGTTGGGGTGGGGTGGGGTGGTGGTGGTGCTGGTGATATTTATGTGTTGTGTTTGGGAGGATGCAAGGATAGCTGCTGGAAAATAAAACACTTTAGGACGTTATTTCCCGTTTTCAAAATCTGAATGAATAATCTTTCTCCATAACCGACCATTTAACACCTGTATCTTTAATTGCTTGAAAAGATGCACACAAAATATTAGATGTCTCTATTTCTCTCCAAGCATGAGAGCCACACCAATCCGTGCCGCTTATTATTACCCTCGTCCCGTAAGGGGAAGAGGGTACTTCGATCGGGTCTGTTTACATGCGTGCGTGCGTTCGCACGTGCGTGAGTGAGTGTGCGCGTGTGTGTCCGACCGCACCAGTATCTCAGAAACGAATGATCCGATTTGACTCAAATTTTAACACGAGGAAGGAACTTGCCGTACAAGACGATTCCCAGACGTTGGCCGTGATCTGGAGAAAAAACCCAGAGTCGCATCAGATAAAATTCTGGATATATGCATCTCGGAAACTACCAATCCAAAATTGTTTAAATTTTAACACAAGAAAGCGTAGGTAAGAAACATACACTAGGAGTCCACAATTCATGGCGTGATCTGAAGAAATCCGGGAAATCTAAAAAAATCTAGCAAATCCAAAGATGGGAAGGCGAGGGACGAGGGTCTACAATCTCCAATTGCTGCTGTTGTTGTAAGCTGTAGCATCCCCACCCCATCCCCACCCCTACTTCATCCGTCCATCCATCTATCCATCCACCCACCCACCCACCGACCCACCCATCCATCAATCAATGCAACGAGCAAATCAATCAATCGATCGATCGATCGATTGATTAATTGATTTGCTCGTTGGATGGATGGATGGTTGGGTGCTTGGTGGGTGGGTGGGTGGGTGGATGGTTGGCTGGCTAGGTGGGTGTGAGCGGGTGGGTGGGTGGGGCATGGGTGTGTTGGTAGGTCGGTTGGTGGATGGATGGATAGATGGAGTGATGGAGGGAAGAAGGGCAGGCAATCAATCAATCAATCAATCAATCAATCAATCAATCAGTCACTACACCTATCACATCTCGATAGTCCCAACTTTTGATGAGCAAAAAGAAATTGGTGCCCAAAATTGATATACAGACTACACTTCACACAAATTATTGGACACATTTTCTATATAAACAATCATACTACCACATGCTTAACTATCCCTACTGGTCATATGCAATCAGTTCAATGCCAGCTCAATAAAATTGCCAGTCAACAAAAGGTCCATTTTAACTGCATAAACGCGGGACAATCTAGATTTCAACAGTTTCCAGGTGACGGCCCAAGGATCTCCATTAGCCTCCAGCCCTTCCAACCCTTAATCCGGCCCTGGGTGGAAGCACGATGTTGGTACCGTCAGTCAGTCAATTTCAACCGTCACCGTATATGTACGTGTGTACATATGTGTGTCCGGCGCTGCATTTAAAAAAAAGACAAAAACTACTGGCCCGATTTGGTTTTGAACTGGGATTTCACGACTTTGCCTCTGATTCGGATACAAAAAAACAGATCATGATCGGATCAAATTCTGGATCTATTGCTGTTATTGTTGTTGTTTGAATGCCCTTCACTCCATTGCACAGTGCCAAGACTGCTTTGTCTGATATAGGCTACAGTACGATGTTATTATTAGTTATTTCCGATGACGACGTTCCCATCTTATCCTACTTCAACATCTGCCCGGTTTTAAAGCAATTGCACATTCTAATAAAATTACTATTGTTGGACTATTGGGTTGTCGGACTTCTGTGTTTGTAAACTTTCTGCTGTGTCGGACTGTTGGGCTGTCGGACTACTGGGTATAATTGTCGGACTATTGGGCTGTCGGACTATTGGGTTGTCAGACTACTGGGTAAAATTCTTGGACTATTGGGTTGTCGGATTACTGGGTAAAGTTGTCGGACTATTGGGTTGTCGGACTACTGGGCTGTCGGACTAGTGGGGAGTCCCCACGACGTACATATCCTTTTCACACCGTTTCTATTGTCAACGCGAACCGCGAACCACGAACCAGCCAGTTGATAACAAGTCCTTGCTTCGTCAGTCCTAGTTATGCAGTGGCAAACATGTGTTATTATTACCCCTCAGTAATGTCACATGACCACATGCTGTTATTTGATTGTGTAAGATCAGGGATGGATGGTTCGGTATTTCCAACACGCGAGGGCAATACCGCACGGTATCCACCCCACGAAAAGCGTGTTTTAGCTTTACCGCGCACCTAGCCATAAAGCTAGGATTCCATAAGCGCGGATGCGCATGCGGATGCGGCAGGCGGGCGCGTTTTGGTGCGCAGAATATCCGCGTTGTTTGCTTCCATATAAGCGAGATAATATGCGTGTATTCTTTCTTTTCTCTGGAGACACAGGAGGGACAACATGCCTTCCACATTGTCTAAGCTTCATCGATCTCTTCTTGATAGTGAAGAAATGTTAATGATAACTTTATTAGCATATAATTTAGAAACGAAACAGAAAAAAAAGAGAAGGCGTAAACATCGGTGGTGGGTGCATGACATATTAAAAAATAGGCATGAAGCCGGGGCATTTGCCAAACTGGTCCCTGATCTACAAGCTGATGACGAGAAATTTCGCCAATACTTTAGGATGAATCAGGAACAATTCTCCCAAGTGTTGTCATTTGTGGGAGCTGACCTTGCGAAGCACTGTCGCAGCAGAGAGCCCATCTGTCCAAAGCAGAGACTGGCTATATGCTTAAGGTAGGGATTGTAATATTTATTTAATATCAAACGATATTGGGTAATTATGAAGGACACTGTAGAACAGAAACTTTATATAGATCCTTCATTTATTGATATGTTACGTTAGATGCACTCGCTAACATAGCTGACGTACATTCTTCGTTTTGAAAGTTGTTTTCCTGTTGTTGAAACAATTCGACATATTCATATGTTTGTTGTTGTTGTTGTTGTTGTTGTGGTGGTGGTGGTGGTGGTGGTGGTGGTGGTGGTGTTGTTGTTGGTGCTGGTGCTGGTGGTCTGGTGCGTGGTGGTGGTGGTGGTGGTGGTGGTGGTGGTGGTGGTGGTAGTGGTGTGATTGGTATTTGCGTGTAAATGTTTTCTGCATTGAAGAAGATCTGCGAGACTTGTAGGTGAACATAGGATCTCAGGTAGCTCGGCATCTTCTTCATCTTCATGGCACAACTTTCGAAAAACAAATCGTCCTCTGTTTTCCCCTCACTCTCCATGTCCAGCTGCTTGTTAATTAGTTCGCGGCTCTCAGTATGTGCGTTAATCAATTGACGTAATGACATCTGCATATCATCTCCCGATTTCTCCTTCACTGTATCCCCCGATTTCTCATTCTCATTATCCCCTTTCCTTTTCTTAGATTTTGCAGAAAACAGTGACGTAGATGCTGACATAGACGGTGCCGCATTTTCTGGTTCCACTGTGATATCAGTCGAATCAGTAGACCTGAGAATAAAATACACAATAATAAATAATAATTTATTAATTTCTCCATTTATTTAATGCATTAATTCCTCATCTCATCCTCTCTATATTAATTAAGTCATTGCTTGCTTGATTGCTTGCTTGATTGATTGGTTTGTTGGTTGATTAATTGATTAATCCATTAATCGATCAATCCATAATCAAACAATCAATTAGCGAACCAACCAACCACCTAACCAATTAATATGTAAATTAATTAATTAGTCGATTACATAATGAATTGGTGAATTAAGTAATTAATGATTCAATCAATCCATCATTTCTCAATCAATCAATCAATCAATCAATCAATCAATCAATCAATCAACCAATCAATCAATCAATCATTTCTCAGTGGATTGATTGATTGATTGATTGATTGATTGATTGATTAATATTTAATTAATTCCAACCATGCTTCCATCATCCCAGACATCATTCCTTACAGCCAGTAAGCCATCGCTTCCCTGCATTGTCCATACGAGATTATTATTTTTGATCATTTTTTTTAAAAACACATAATGTCATTATATTTTGCAGGTTTCTGGCAACTGGAGAGTCATTTCGTTCGCTATCCTTCAATTTCCGTGTTGGACCCACTACCATAGCGAAGATTGTTGATGAAGTATGCCAAGTGATTTGGGATAGGATGTCTCCTACTTTTATGTCAATCCCCGATGAAGCTAATGATTGGAAAATGATAGCTGAGAACTTTTTAGAAGCGTGGAATTTCCCACACTGTCTGGGAGCAATAGACGGAAAACATGTGGTAATTAAATCTCCATGTAACTCTGGTTCACTCTACTATAATTATAAAAACACTTTCTCTATTGTTCTTTTGGCTCTAGTTGACGCCAATCTAAGATTCATAGCAATTGATGTTGGCTCTTATGGCCGCAACAGCGATGCTGGTATCTTTGCGCATTCAAATTTAGGGAAAGCCGTACTAGGGAAGACTCTTAATTTTCCTGATGCATCTTCTCTACCGAACGCGGAACATCTCGGCCCCGTACCCTATGTGATTATAGGAGATGAAGCATTTCCTCTACAAGAGAACATCATGCGACCATATCCAGGAAGGGGATGCACATTGGAGCAACACACATTTAACTATAGATTATCAAGAGCTCGCCGGATTGTAGAAAACGCTTTTGGCATTCTTGCATGCAGATGGAGAATATTCCACACACCAATCGCAGACAAATCATCAAAGGTGAATCATATCGTCAAAGCTACGTGTGTTCTCCACAACATGCTGCAAGAAAGCTCTACACCGGCACAAATTACGACACTATTGCATGATGTGGGTGACATACAAATGGATGGTCTACAGGACATTGATGGTGTGGGAAACAGAGCTGGAGCAGATGCTAGATATATAAGGGATGCGTTTAAAGAGTACTTTTCGCGTGTTTCTCCTCTGGCGTGGCAAGATGCCCATGTACAACGAGGCGTCTTTGCGTAAAAATTGTATCATGTACCTTATGCTCGAATTTGGACTTGTGGCATCCAATTCAATAGCCATTTCCGAATCCTCCAACGCTGGTACATTACCCTCGGTGCTGAAACGAATTATGCAGTTTAAGATATTAAGTTTGTTTTGAGAAAATAATATTAATTGTTTTCGATTTAATTTAAAATATTTGTTATAATATTGTTTATATTTTGTTAGAGCAAATAGTAATAGATAGATATATATCTTCAACGCCATTTTAAAGCATCATTTGCACACTAAATAGTGGAAACAGGGGAGGAGTGGGCCATATGTTTTCCTTTTGGTCATCTAAGCTGAACATTTTCTTAGGTATATATTGTGTTTGTTATAACACAAGTCAAACAGTCTTGTCTTTAAGCTTGCTACATGAAATCATCAAAACTACTTGCAATAATAAAGAATATTCAGGTCTATAAGTTTGAACAATTAGGTCATGTGCATTTATGTTTTATTGGGTATCCTAAATATGCAATGTTTATGGAGTACTCATGATTTTTGAAAAAAATTGATTAAATGGCTATTTTTATTGAGCATCAGTACCTTTGATTTTTAAATTAAGAGTAAATGGCTATTTTATTGAGTAAAATACTAAAATACTATTCATATCTTGAGCCCTACTTATGACGATGAGCGAGCTTAAATTACAGGAAACCCCTCGACATTTGACGTCATTTTATGGATGCCCCAACGCGATGAAATAGTGAAACATATTTCATATTCATTCATAGGCTATACTCGGGGTAAAACCTGTCTATAGCGGATTATTTAAGCTTCATTAATGGGCTTTAAAGAAAGCCTGATGGACATTAAATATAAATCTGATAAAATAGGAAAAGCCATTCGAAACCAGATGTCCGTTATAGACAGGTAAAAATATACCTTTTTTCTTCTATGAATGGATCCAGAAATGACATCGAGTCAAAATATGTCCACTTCCGTATCCTCTCTGCTGCTTGCCCACTTTTCTTTTCCGTTCTCTTCAGCTCCTTCTTCTTCTTCACATACACGTCTCGTAGGTTTTTCCACTTCTTTTTCCAATCCATTGCTATAAGTAAATAAAGCAGAAATCGTTGTAATTAATTATGTATCTATTAAATTGTTCTATTAAATAAGTACAATAAGCCTCTTAGTAATAGATTCTTGAAAAGTGAATTAAATGAAGAACACATAGGCACGCACGCACGCACGCACGCACGCACGCACGCACGCACGCACGCACGCACGCACGCACGCACGCACGCACGCACGCACGCACGCACGCACGCACGCACGCACGCACGCACGCACGCACGCACGCACGCACGCACGCACGCACGCACGCACGCACGCACATGCACATATATGTGCACGCATATGAACATGCATATGTACACTACACAGACGGGCAGGCAGGCAGACAGGCAGGCCGTCATGCACACAACAGGAGAGAGAGAGAGAGGGGGTGAGAGAGAGAGAGAGAGAGAGAGAGAGAGAGAGAGAGAGAGAGAGAGAGAGAGAGAAGGAGAGAGAAGGAGAGAGAGAGAGAGAGAGAGAGAGAGAGAGAGAGAGAGAGAGAGAGAGAGAGAGAGAACTTGTTTTACCGTAATTCCGGGGACATTTTCACGTCTAGGCCCTACACTCTGGGGACATGCTCGGATTGTGGGGACAATGCCCTGTCCCCACAATTACGGTCGCTCAAACGATCGGCAAAAGCGTGAAACGTCCAACAAATATATTTAGAATTTTTGTCCCCACGATTCATGTTTTTCAATTTTTTTACGTTTTTTCATTTCTCTCACATTGAAATGTCCCTACAAAATTATCTCACACTCTCATGTAAAAAATATATTGCGCGAGGCATACGAACACGTGATGTGATAAACACTCACGTGCACAGACTAGGCGGCGGTGTAATCTCCCATCCACATACTGCTGCTAATGCATGAACTGCCAACCAAAGAGTATGTCCCCACACTGTTTCTCACATTTGTGGGGACTCTCACTAGGTCCCCGCTCTGTGTGGGGACCGTCCCCACAGTGTTCTCTCACTTTTTTTAGTTAATGGTAATAATCGCTATCCATCTTAGAAGTATTTTTTATTTTGCCAACGCACACAGAAACACGAAGGAAATGTAAATCAAAAAATGAGAGAAAAAATTGATGTCCCCACAGTTACGGTAAAACCGTCCAGAGAGAGGGGTGGGGGTGGGTGGGTGGGGTGGGGGAGAGAGGCATGTACCGGCACATGCTAGTTAATAGCGTGTCACAGCACATGTTAGTTAATACCGTGTCATTGTGACATGAAACATGCTTACCACTCATATCTTCCTTTCCCAATGATTTGGCCACACTTTCCCATATGTTGCTAATCATTTGGGCATCTTTGTGGTCTGGACTAATGGCATCGTACAAACACGATTTCTGCGTACGATATTAATTAGTTTTTCGTATTCATCCACACATAGATAGGTTTTAGTTTTCGGCATTTTGCTTCTGGCGAGCTATGAGCAAACCCCCGTGCTGTAAGGACAGAAAACGACATAGGCACGTGGCGATGCGCATGCTTAAAGTACAGGAAAACCCCTCTACCTTTGACGTCATTTTATGGTTTCCCCGACGCGAGTGTGAGCGCCGAGCGACTGGATCGCTACATGTAGCGATCGAGAAAATCGCTTCCGCACACGCGTGTCGTTCCGCGTCCGCTTCCGCGCATATGGAATCACACATATTGAATTTAATGATATTCGATTTTTACCGCATCCGCATCCGCATCCGCGCTTATGGAATCCTAGCCATAAAGCTCATTCTAATAATATGTCTGTCTCTAAAATGGCTGATATGCGCCTGATTCGGCATTTTTACCAATCAAGTGTCTCAATTTCAAAACAACTATATACAAGAAAGCTGTTGCATATTTTGAACCTAATTTGACTGTTGCATATTTTGAACCTAATTTGACTGTTGCATCTTTTGAACCTAATTTGACTGTTGCATATTTTGAACCTAATTTGACTGTTGCATATTTTGAACCTAATTTGACTGTTCCATATTTTGAAACTAATTTGACTGTCGCATATTTTGAACCTAATTTGACTGTTGCATATTTTGAACCTAATTTGACTGTTGCGTATTTTGAACCTAATTTGACTGTTGCATATTTTAAACCTAATTTGACTGAGTGCTGTTGCTGCGGCAAGGCTGTGCATCCCGCTTCTATAACAAATGTAATACCCGACTGAGAGATGAGTTTATCATAGCTATCAAAACAGCGAATTAATTACCATCAAACTGTTGCATATCACAACCCGAGAATATTGATCTGCCAACAATAAGTCATCTGTCAGTGTGGCGAGCATGTCAATTACAGCAATCAACATATCGATATGAAATGGATTATGCATGTATCCATGTAGAAAAGCTAGATCAGCTGACAGTTGCTGCGACGGTATATGTTTACAAACAACGAGCAGCTGCTAATGGCACAAACAAATTTGACACTGAAACATACGTGAACTGGATGATATTGGCATTACGCGCTTTTGGTCTTTACTGTCTACACTATAATGGTCCATACTCCGTCACTTACAGGCAGATTTAACTGCGTTTGGTTTCGCTGTCGAGATGTCTAATTCTAGAATTGCTGATCTAAATGTCACGTTATGATAAAATATCGCCATCAGACATATGCGGGGGTGGGGGTGGGGGGGGGGTGTGTGCAGGAGGGGGTTAATAAATTCGTTACACCAGACACCAGTGTTTAGCCTTCGCTCGGGGAAATATAAAATGTAAAAGTTTGCGCGTGTGGTTTGCGCCTGTACCCACGGCTAAACAATGGTGTAACTAATAGTATTAAGCTAGGATTCCATTTGCGCGGATGCGGACGTGGAGGCGGCGAGCGTGTGCGTTTCTGTAGGCGGTAAACCGCGTGCTTTGATTCCATATAAGCGTCACAAAGCACGTTTTTAAAGTTCATTTCCCTGGCGACGCCAAAGGGTCAACATGCCTACAACGATGTCCAGGCTCTGTCAGAAAGGGTCAACATGCCTACAACGATGTCCAGGCTCTGTCAGAAAGGGTCAACATGCCTACAACAGTGTCCAGGCTCTGTCAGAAAGGGTCAACATGCCTACAACATTGTACAGGCTCTGTCAGAAAGTGTCAACATGCCTACAACATTGTCCAGGCTCTGTCAGAAAGGGTCAACAGGCCTACAACGGTGTACAGGCTCTGTCAGAAAGGGTCAACATGCCTACAACATTGTCCAGGCTCTGTCAGAAAGGGTCAACATGCCTACAACGGTGTCCAGGCTCTGTCAGAAAGGGTCAACATGCCTACAACGGTGTACAGGCTCTGTCAGAAAGGGTCAATATGCCTACAACATTGTACAGGCTCTGTCAGAAAGGGTCAACAGGCCTACAGCGGTGTAAGGCTCTGTCAGTCTGTTCTTCAGAACGAAGAGCTGCTACTTATTATTTTAGAATACAAACTAAACATATTCGAAAGAAACAGAGAATACGAAGTCACCGGTGGCTGATGCACAATAGAAACAGATATCAGTACGGTGGCTATTACAAGAAGTAAATCTGAGTGAAAACAGATTTCAACAGTATTTTATATTGGCTTAGTTTTATCAACTGCTGTTGCTGGTAGAAGATGATGTTGCACACAGGGCCGAACTTAAGGCTGTACAAAAAGTGTATTTGCACAGGGCCCCCGAACTCCTAGGGCACTCACGCCAAAACATTTTTGTCTTAATTTTCGGGGTCCCTGTGCCACTTAATATTTTGCCAGAATAATTTTCTTTTTATTGTTGTAAACATTAACTAAAAGGCATTTGACACAAATATTAGCGATATTAAATAATATAGCAGCAATATTTCTCATATAATGTTTAGAGAATACTGTTATCATACCCATTAGATTATTATTAATAAAACTACTATCTGAAGCTGCTCCGTGACAGAGACTTGCTTCGCAGCTTTTCGAGCCAGACGATGGTGGCACTTAAAGTCGCAATCATCTTTACTTTCATAAATGATTGCATTTTTAAACAACTCGTAAAATTCCATTAATATTGAGTCAAATAATATTAGATGTCGAGTTTAACACGCGCATAATTAAAAAAATGATGAACAAACGGACAGACAGGCCCACACACATGCATAGGACTGGTGTTTACCAACATCTGGAAGAAGGCATGCACGTGCACACGTACCCACTCGCGTTCGTACACACGCACGTACTCACGCACATGTAAGCACGCTACGTTGTTGTTCAACACTATATGAACTTTTTTCGCCATTCATACAGTACAGCTCAGAAATAATTTAACACACTCAAATGTAATGTTGGATATTTTGGACTTAATTTGATTGGAAGCCATTGCTGTTTCAGGATTCAAATTAAGTCCAAAATATTCAACATAATTTCGTGCACCGTGTTCAAACTTGTGCTACCTTACACGTTTATCTTCTTCTTTTGGCAAAGTGTTAGCATAGTTATGAGATGTACTTATCTTCCTATGCCATGTAGCCTTACTGATACTGCGCCAAACATTGGCCACCATTTGTGTATCTTTATATTCGCGAGATGTAACATTGTCGAGAAATGACTTTATTTCAAAATAATTCATTTTTAATGCGTCTACAGGCACTGGTGTACGTACTGGAAACCCCAATTTTATTGCCGTCATTTCTTGGATTTCCCTTTGCGACTGTGAGCTGCGCGTTTCCCGATTGCTACACGAAGCGATCGAGACAGCCGCCTCCGCATCCGCGTGTCATTCCGTGCCCGCGTCCGCACATCGATTTTGGCGCGTCCGCCTCCGCATCCGCGCAAATGGAATCCTAGCTTTAGGCTTACTAGGAATACTCTCTGGGGAAGGACGATAAGCGTCTAACTAATATCTCATATTGGGATAACGAGTTAAATATTTTAAATTCAAGTCTACTATATTCTTGCTGTCAATGGAATCAACATTTTAAAGTCAAATTAGATTTAAAATATTCAACAAATAAATTCTTACGTCATAAATAATGTAAAGTATGATATTTGTCGGGTGTAAAGGGTTAGTTCATTTCTTTTCCATTCGAGCATGCCTACTGAGAATCATCCGTTTTCTGACCTGGGAAGACATTTTCTATATTAACTAACTTATATTACGAGATCACTGGTCAGGTCAAATGTGAAGGCAATAAGGGTTACCCTATTCACGCCTTCGCCATCTCTTAATGATAGCAGATATCGGGTGGGGGGGGGGCATCGTATACGGTAGAAACTGGTTATAATGGACACATTTTGGAGGGGCACACGGTGGTAGCTCTTTAAGATATAGGTGGGCATAAGACCATGTATCTTAAAACATCTCCGTTCTTGTGGCAACCAAAACATTCACTGTGAAAAGTGTTTTATTAAGCCACAGGCTGTCTTGATTGAACGCTCATTGATGTTCCATAATGTACCCGTTATAGACAGCTTTAAAATTCGGCATTGATTTTCGTCGGGTCCAAACTCATTGATAAACGGTTTGGTAAATTTCTAATGTCTGTCCATCCATCCACTCACCCACCCACCCACCCACCCACCACATACATACATACATACATACATACATACACGCACGCACGCACGCACCCACCCACCCACCCACCCACCCACCCACCCACCCACCCATCCATCCATCCATCCATCCATCCATCGATCTATCTATATCTTTTCCATCCATCCATACATACATACATACATACATACATACATACATACATACATACATACATACATACATACATACATACATGCATGCATGCATGCATGCATACATACATACATACATACATACATACATACATACATACATACATGCGTAAAAGCCTAGGATTGATTGTGACAGATGCATCCACAGATAGTCCCATATGAATCGTCAGTGTGTCAGTATATCAGACATGTGAAAACTGGTCGGCCAATCCTTGACTTTATAGTCTTGGTGCGGTGGTCCAGTGGAAAGATGCCTGGTTGCTGATGCTATGCGGAGTTGCAGGATGACGGTTCGATCCCCCGACCGGGAGATGGTGATCAACAAATTAAACTAACGGGTGCAGCACTGTCGGCTAAGTTAGCACATGGAAATTGAAGCCGCACGTTGCCAGTGCGTCAATAAAATAAAAATACATATACTGCCAGAGCCGTGCTGGAGTCAGAGTACAATAGGCGTAAAAGCCTAGGATTGATTGTGACAGATGCATCCACAGATAGTCCCATATGAATCGTCAGTGTGTCAGTATATCAGACATGTGAAAACTGGTCGGCCAATCCTTGACTTTATAGTCTTGGTGCGGTGGTCCAGTGGAAAGATGCCTGGTTGCTGATGCTATGCGGAGTTGCAGGATGACGGTTCGATCCCCCGACCGGGAGATGGTGATCAACAAATTAAACTAACGGGTGCAGCACTGTCGGCTAAGTTAGCACATGGAAATTGAAGCCGCACGTTGCCAGTGCGTCAATAAAATAAAAATACATATACTGCCAGAGCCGTGCTGGAGTCAGAGTACAATAGGCGTAAAAGCCTAGGATTGATTGTGACAGATGCATCCACAGATAGTCCCATATGAATCGTCAGTGTGTCAGTATATCAGACATGTGAAAACTGGTCGGCCAATCCTTGACTTTTAGTCTTGGTGCGGTGGTCCAGTGGAAAGATGCCTGGTTGCTGACGCTATGCGGAGTTGCAGGATGACGGTTCGATCCCCCGACCGGGAGATGGTGATCAACAAATTAAACTAACGGGTGCAGCACTGTCGGCTAAGTTAGCACATGGAAATTGAAGCCGCACGTTGCCAGTGCGTCAATAAAATAAAAATACATACATACATACACGCACGCACGCACGCACGCACCCACCCACCCACCCACCCACCCACCCATCCATCCATCCATCCACCCATCCACCCACCCACTCATCGATTTATCTACTCCATCCGTCCATCCATCCATCCATCCACCCACCCACCCACCCACCCACCAACCCACCCACCCACCCGCCCACCCACCCACCCACCCGCCCGCCCACCCATTTATCTATCTATCTTCCCCATCCATCCATACATCCATTTCCACCACTACACCTACCACGTGGTAGGTGGCGGGTGCATCCACAGATAGTCCCATATGAATCGTCAGTGTGTCAGTATATCAGACATGTGAAAGCTGGTCAGCCAATCCTTGACTTTTAGTCTTGGTGCGGTGGTCCAGTGGAAAGATGCCTGGTTGCTGATGCTATGCGGAGTTGCAGAATGGCGGTTCGATCCCCCAACCGGGAGATGGTGATCAACAAATTAAACTAACGGGTGCATCACTGTCGGCTAAGTTAGCACATGGAAATTGAAGCCGCACGTTGCCAGTGCGTCAATAAAATAAAAATACATATACTGCCAGAGCCGTGCTGGAGTCAGAGTACAATAGGCGTAATAGCCTAGGATTGAATGGTGGCGGGTGCATCCACAGATAGTCCCATATGAATCGTCAGTGTGTCAGTATATCAGACATGTGAAAACTGGTCGGCCAATCCTTGACGTTTGTCTTGGTGCGGTGGTCCAGTGGAAAGATGCCTGGTTGCTGATGCTATGCGGAGTTGCAGAATGGCGGTTCGATACCCCGACCGGGAGATGGTGATCAACAAATTAAACTAATGGGTGCATCACTGTCGGCTAAGTTAGCACATGGAAATTGAAGCCGCACGTTGCCAGTGCGTCAATAAAATAAAAATACATATACTGCCAGAGCCGTGCTGGAGTCAGAGTACAATAGGCGTAAAAGCCTAGGATTGAACGGTGGCGGGTGCATCCACAGATAGTCCCATATGAATCGTCAGTGTGTCAGTATATCAGACATGTGAAAACTGGTCGGCCAATCCTTGACTTTTGTCTTGGTGCGGTGGTCCAGTGGAAAGATGCCTGGTTGCTGATGCTATGCGGAGTTGCAGAATGGCGGTTCGATCCCCCGACCGGGAGATGGTGATCAACAAATTAAACTAATGGGTGCATCACTGTCGGCTAAGTTAGCACATGGAAATTGAAGCCGCACGTTGCCAGTGCGTCAATAAAATAAAAATACATATACTGCCAGAGCCGTGCTGGAGTCAGAGTACAATAGGCGTAAAAGCCTAGGATTGATTGTGA
>CM067375.1:92632381-92681390 GCA_034401795.1 Chaetoderma sp. LZ-2023a
GCATGACACGTGTGTTAAAACACAAATAAGTTCTGAAAAGGCCTGGTGGTTGTTTATGGAACAGTTGATCACACTGCTTCTTCATTGAGGCTTTATTGCATATTTAGCTCATCAGTTGATAGGCTCATAATCTGTCGCCTATTATGCCACTCATAACTCCGCCATTTCCAGTTACATTATGAATCTATACAGTGATTGCTCTGTGGATACACATGTTTTCCGAGCAGCATCTACAAAAATGAAGAATAATGGAAATGATAGAGATTAGGCTAATAAACATTTAAGTGCATCCAACACTGATGCAGTGCGTCGACAGTGAGGCGTCATTTATGCCCACACTGATGCAGTATGTTAAAGCAGCAGAATTGAAAGCAAATCAAAACGGATGCGAGAAAATATAGTAGTAGTAGTAGTAGTAGTAGTATTAGTAGTAGTAGTAGTAGTAGTACATGATGTAGTAGTAGTAGTAGTAGTAGTAGTAGTAGTAGTAGTAGTAGTAGTAGTAGTATCCTTGCAAGATGATTGCTTTTTGATGTCGTAATCGATTTTTAAGAAGCATTAATTTAATATTTAGAAACTATTAGTAGAACCTGAAGGAGTTGGCCGAAATTATAACAAGAAAACAGCGACCATGTTCCTTCACATATAAACTTCTGTTGAATAGATTTTAATGGCCCTTAGTTCCTAATCATATCTCCCAAATTTGTGCCCGATCCATTTAGCAATTCTGTAGTACTAGTCGTTTTCACGAAAACTAGGTCATTCAAGATAACAACTAAACATGAGGCAAATCAACTTCCCTTGAAGAGACTTGGTTCAGCTGTTGTCCTAGATGACCTTTCATGAATTCTGAATCAGTCCCTCCAGAGGATTCTGAAGATTTTTAAAAGCATTTCAAAAGGTCAGCCAAAATCCAAGATGGCTGCCAGGCAAATTGGCTGATCAGCATTATTTCAACAAATCTGGATCTCTATGGTCTAAGGATGCTCTCTGGCAAATATACTTGAAATTGATTAAGTGGATTCTCGAGAAGACAATTTATAATGTCCTATTGCTTTAGTATGGGAGCGTTTGGCGGGAAAATGATCCAAGATGGACAGCAAAACATTTATCTGACAGGCTCGAAAACTCCAAATTTGAAATTAGAATACCCAAAAAGAGGCCCAAAGGGACCTGTATCGCTCACCTGGAATTATTGGCCACTGGCACAACCGAACAAAATTTACATATCAAATTTCTGTGAATGTTTAGCCAAGTTTTATTAAAATTGGCCCAGTGATTAATAAGTCGTCTTTTATATGATTTTCAGAAAATCCATGATGGCCACCAAACACGCTAAATGTTAATTGATCAACGGTGGGCAAGTTTTTTTATGGATCAACTTCCCATGGACAAACTTTAATGGCCCTTAGTCCCTAATCAAATTTCAGCCTAAAGTGTTTAGCGGGACTCGAAAATAAGTCGCTGTCAAGAAAACGAGGTCATCCAATATGGCCACCCAACTATTTGGCCAATCAAGTTCCCTTGAACAAACTGGGATAAGCTTTTGCCCTAGATGATATTTTATTAGTTTGGAATCGATCTGCCAAGCGGTTTCGGAGAAAAATTTTATAGGCATTTCTAAAAATTTGCCAAAATCCAAGATAGTCACCAGCCAAACTGATTGACTTCGTTTGAACAAACTTGGATCTCTATGCACTGATGCTTTCTGCCAAATATACTTGAAAGACATTTTCACTTTCCCACTGCTTTAGTATGGGAGTTTTTGGTGGGGAAAAGATCAAAGATGGCTGCCAAACCATTTATCCGACAGTCACAAGTGGGAAATTTGAAATCAGCATACCCAAAAAACTAGGCTTTAAAATCCATCAAATAAGAAAATCCGATACCGGTATATCCACCAACCATGCTACATTTTGATTGCTCCATGGCGGCCATGTTTTTTGATGGATCAATTTCCCTTGAACAAACATTAATGGTCCTTTAAGTCCCTAATCATATCTCCCACATTTCGGTTCTCGAAAGGTTCTGGAAATGAAGTCAAGCTCCCTTCAACAAACTTGGTTCAGCTCTTGCCCTAGATGATATTTCATGAGTTTTGAATTAAACCCCCAAAGCGGTTTCTGAGAAAATATTTCTAAAAATCGGTCAAAATCCAAGATGGCCACCAGTCAAATTGTCTAATCGGCTTCCTTTGAACAAACTTGAATCTATATACTCAAAGAATGTAACCTGCGAAATATAATTAAAATCGGCCCAGTGGTTCATGAGAAGAAGTCGCTTAAAGGAAAAGCTGATGGACACACGATGGATGGTCACAATGGCATAAGCTCACTTGGCTTTAGGCCAGGTAAGCTAAAAACCTATATAAAAACAATTTTGTCTTCAAAATCTGTCAAATACAAATATCCAATACAGCCACCAAGCATGTTACACTTTGATTGGTCCATGGCGGCCATGTTTTTTTACGTATCAACTTCTGTTGAACAAATGTTAATGACCCTAACATTTGAACCATTATCATTTGAACAGACATAGAACTTTAAATTCAGCAGCAACAAGACATAAAATACAAAATTGGGAATTCAGTACACTCAATTTTTAGTGGGAAATTAATGATGAACGATGACCACACGATCAGATTGAACCTTGCAGCCATCCAGTCAAAAAAGAACACAAATACCTATATGACAACATGTTTTATCATGGATTAAGTTCTCTTGAACAAACTTTAATCATCCTTAGTTATCAATTAAATTAAATCTAATGAGCTTCAGCCTGATCTGTACATCAGTTCCTGAGATGTCATTTTGGACAACAAGACGGCCACTGGAACATTAGCGGTTAATGAGGAGTATCGCTTTAAATGATTTCCAGACATTTTTTTTTAAATTCATGATGGCTGCAGAACAAATTGACCAATCAAAAGTCTGCATACAGCTCTGAAGTATACCACTCTAGGGTCCTTCCGGTATTTTGTTTGAAATCGTTCAAGTGGTTACTTAGGAGTAGGTGTTTAAGTGATTTTCAGAAAATCCAAAATGGCTGCCAGAAAATGATTTCCCGTCATTTTTCAAAATATTTAAGATGGTCGTCAAAAAAATTGATCAATCAATATTCTATATACACGTTCTAAAGCATAACATTTACATAGGGTCCTTCCCACCGAGTTTGCTTGAAATTCGTCAAGTGGTTAATGAGTATGCTTTTAACAGATTTCCAGAAATGTTCAGAAAATCCAAGATTACTTTATTCTGCGGCTGTAGTAGTAGAAACATTCTAAATCTGCATTGACTTGAATGTACCGAGTCCTGCTTTCTTGAGGTCACCTTGTAGCATGCTTAGCAGATTTATACAATGACGGTCTCTCCTGGCTTTGTATTTGCTAGCTCCGAGTAGGGCTCATTCCAAGGCTCCATGTGCTGGTGTCTCTTCTCGCATCCTTAGCACATGGCCAAACATGAACCATTGTTGCTGGGCGACTTTTACAGACAGTGACGACGTATTACACATCTTGTATAGTGCATCATTGGAAATTTGCTGTCTGGCGATCGGTGTCCAGTGATGGTGCGTAGGTGTGTATGGTGGCAGGCATCGAGTTTGTCTCGAGCTGCCCAGCAGTTACAGTTATACAGCATCAAGGATACACAGGTTGCATTGTATAAGCATAGCCATTTAATCAAGGGCATCTTTGATCTACGAATCCATAGCTTCCAGAAGGACGGGAAAGCTATGTTCCCCATAACACAGCGTGCCGCTATGTCAGCAGTGCTGCAAAGCAGTGAGCCCAGGATTCTACTTTTCTTCCACGGTTTGCCGCCACGAAGTGGATTATCATTTTCTTTAGTTTCATGCTTTGTAGATAGGTATATGTGGGTGAACTCTGTTTTGGATTCATTCATAGAGATTCTCAATTTTTAGTTTGCTTGCAGCTATTGGGAGAAGTTCATCAAGGGGTTTCTTTTCCTCATCTATGAAGTCCACATCATCGCCACATTCCATCTCTAGCGGCATACACAATATTGACACTGGGGGGTTTGGTCTTGTGGAACTTTCCCGTACGGATTTCAATGCAGCAGCAAGGTAACAGGTGAAAAGCACCGGAGATAGACCATCGCTCTGTGGGGAGCCGATTGATGTCTCAAACTCTACAGACTTCACTGACTTGTCTCGTACTCTCAGCTTGGTGTCTGCAAGCAGTAGTCTCACTAGTCGTAGCTCATCTTCATTGCAACTGGCATGGCATAGCACATCTAGGATCTTTGAGCGTTTAATTGTGTCAAAGGCTTGTGACATGTCAATGCCAAATTTGTGGAAATCCCAGTGCTTGGACATGACTACCGACACAAGCATGTGTTGAACCCATACAATGCGCAGCTGCGTCCATGTTTGAAGCCACTTTGACATGACCCAGTGAAGTCATCGATCTCGTCTTGGATGCGGCATAGAGTAACACTGGATTGGATTTTCTGTATGCTGTTGAGAAGCATGATGGGGCCACAGATTTGCTGGGGCCAGGTGGCTTCTTGGGTTTGGGTAGTGCGATAAGGGTGCCTTGGCCTACAGCGTCGATGGGAAGGTGGTGCATAATAGCTGAATTAATTAGGCGCGTGATCGGTTTTGAGATAATGTCACTTGCATGTTTGAGTAGTTCATTGCTCATGCCATCAGGTCCAGATACACATCGATCTTTCAGGGCTTTAAGTGCCTTCTCAACTTCTGCTGTTTTAATTGGTGTTAGTAATGGCCTGGAGTCTCCTGAGAACGGGTGCAAGGGCTCATCATCATGGTCAGTGAACTGTTCCTTGAACCATTCTCGCATGGCCTCGAATTTGCCCTGGTCAGTCCCGATAAAGTGTCCATCAGAGTCGTGTACAGTGAGTGGTGGTGTGTAGTCAATAACTCTCATCTTCTCAGGCCCAGGCTGCCCGAAACATTTGTGACAGTCATTCATGACATTGATTTTATCTGCTAGGGAGTCTGCTTGTTGAATAGCAAGATCATTTAAGCGTTCGCTAATGAGGCGCAGAATGTCATTGTGCTACCGGCGTAGTTTGGTGCGGTCTTCACTTTGGACACTGATAGATACGCAGCCGTAATGCTTTCTGCTCTGCTGACAGTTTTACTACTAGAGGGTCGTCAGTATACCTAGTTTGGCTGTTTTTAAGAACACCTATGGTGCTGGTAGCTGATGATTCGATAGATTTCAGTATTTTGGTTAGGGCTTCGTTCAGATCGGAGCTGATGTCGATGTCAGCTAGCTGCTCCCCGAGGACCTTTTTGTATGACATTTGAGTGTCAGTGTCGCAATCCAAGATTGCCACCAGAAAAATTGACCAATCAAAATTCTGTATCTGAATTCTGAATTATCCTTCCAGCCAAGTCTGGTTGAAATGGCCCAAGTAGTTAATAATGAATAGCATTTCAAATGATTTCCCGTCATTTTTTCGGAAAATTCAAGATGGATGCCGGAAATATTGATCAATCAGAATTCTCGTTCAGATGTGTTGACGCCTACCAGCATAGAATTAGTCCACCCAAGTTTCGCTACGTCGGGACATCTATATTGGAGTAGTAGCGTTTTAAATGATTTCCGGATAATTTTAGGAAAATCCAAGATGGCCACCAGAAAAATTTAACAATCAAAATTCTGATCAGAAGTTCTGGAGCCTACTAGCATAGGATCATTTGAGTCAAATTTGGTTGAAATTGCCTAAGCAGTTAATTAGTAGCATTTTAAACGATTTGCCACCATTATTCAGAAAACTCAAGATGACAACCGAAAAAATATACCAATCAAAATTTGGTATAGAGGTTTCGGATCATGCCACTTTAGGGCCCTTACAAACCGAGTTTGTTTGAAATCGGCCAAGAGGTTAATAAGGAGTCTAGCCTTTTAACAAATTTCAAGAAATTTTCAGAAAATCCATGATGGCCGCCGAAAATACTGACCAATCAGAATTCTTGTTAGAAGTGTTGAACTCTACCAGCATAGGATTAGTCCACCAAAATTTTCGTTGAAGTCAGCACATTTATATTGGAGGACCAGCGTTCTAAATGATTTCCGGAAAATTTTCAGAAAATCCAAGACAGCCGCCAGAAAGATTAACTAATCAAAATTCTAAATAGAAGATCTGGAGCCTACCACCATAGGATCCTTCCAGCCAAATTTGGTTGCAATCGTTCAAAGCATAAGTGAATTGCGATTTGATGGACGGATGGTGAGCAAAAAAAATCAGGGAAAAAAAACCTTAGATGGCCACAAGACTTCCATGTCAGCATGCTGCTTCCTACATGTAACATTATAGGTAACATTGTTTAATTCCAATAGGATTAATCAATCCTGAAAGATAAAACGAGAAGTTTGCTAAACAGTGACTTTGACCGTGTGACCTCAGTGTCATCATGCTGCTTCCTAAAAGTATAGGTAACCACATAGCCAAGTTTAGTTCTAATAGGATTAACTGATCCTGAAATATTGAGACGTTTGGCTAATCGCAAAAACTTGTTGTCGCCATCATCGCCACCGTGAAAGTCACACATGTATACGTCTTGCTTTCTGCTTCGAAGGCGAGACAAAACCTTGAAACTACAGCCTGGACAAGAATAAACTATGATGTTCAGTGATCAGTGAAAATTAAGTCACGCTGACCTACTTTAGTCTATGATGCATTCGTATACCGTAGTTCAAATGGTGCTTATACGTGAAAAAACATTTCAAGAAAATATGGTCCGGACAAAAAGTCGGATCGGATGCACACATTCGCAGACACATGCATGGACATAGTGATTACTATATATAAAACTTACGTGTGACAATGATCTGGAGCCGAGTGTCGCAAAGCCTCATTTTCCCTTTAGCTATGGCCAGTTAATTGAAAACCCGATTGAAAACAAAGTGACATCAGATGAAAGACTGTTCCTTGACACCTGATTCTCCATTAAAATGACTGACATGAAGATGGTTAATCTGCAAAAAATAAATAAATCTTTATGTCCTACTAAAGAAATATCTACAGTATGTAATGATGGCTGTAATAATGACCGTAAATAGTGGTACATGTAGTGAATCCAATACTTATGTTTTGTAATTAATATGGCATGAAGTTATCTTTTCTATAACATGGCATGAACACTGCAGAAAAAAATATTCTTGGCTTTTTCCTGATTCCTGGGAATCACAGGATTCTTTTTCCATGAAAGCCAAAAAGTCCCAAACTTTGAAAAATCCTAGGATGTCCCGAGTTCCAACAGTGGAAAAGCTAGAACATTTAAATACATATATTCTATTTTTTGATAAGTCCCAGCCTTGGGGAAAGCTGGAACTTTTTAGCATACATACAATAGGTTGTGTAGAATGCCAACATTGGAAAATGCTAGGACTTTTAGAAATAACAGCGTGTTCATGGCACTAAACTCGTTTATAAAGTCCTGAGTTGGGACTTTTCAGAAAATTGTACATGTACTGCTCAAGCGAGCCAAAACTGGCTTCTGCAGTTATCGTCTGAAATGTCCATTTTCCTGACACTAGACTATTTTTGAAATGTTATTACTGGAATGACTGCTTCAATAACCGAGACAGCCATTGTAAATTTTCAAAATTAGACTTGGTCGCTCACTTAAGCAAAACATTTCTTGTCAAATCTTAACCATTAAAGGGGTTAAAGTGTTGTATGTATTAATGATGGTCATCCAATGGAAACCAATTTATTTTTAAATTGGCTGTCTGGTGGCCATTTTGGATTTTACCTAACCCCGCACAAAGGATTCTCAATGTTTTAGTAATTCAATCACAGTTACGCATGTACCTTATCATATGGAAAGTGATTTTCAAGATGGCCGTGGCCATATTGTATTTAGCATCTGGGCCATTCAAAGATTGTGATCCTAACCATAGCACATCCAATTGTTTCCCAAGGTTTTGTAAACCCATAAAATATATGTACAACTCAGAAATAACTTAACATGCTTACAAAACAAAAACAAGAGGCCCATGGGCCTGTGGCGTTCACCTGGACCATTAGCATTTGAAACATTTGCATTTAATACACATGATGGATAATTTAAAAAAAATCCAAGATGGCCACCAAAAGAATTGACCAATCAAAATTCTGTATACAGGTTCTGAAGCCTACCCACCTAGGGTCCATCCAACTGAGTTTGATTTAAATCCTACCAAGCGGTTAATGAGGGGTAGTCTTTTAACCAATTTACCAAAACATGGAAAATCCAAGATGGCTGTAAAAAAATTTAGCAATCAAAATTCTGCACATAGGATCTGTAGCCTGCCACTATAGGGTCCTTCCACCCAAGTCTGGTTGAAATCGCCCAAGCAGTTAATGAGGAGGAGCGCTTTAAACGATATCCGGTAAATTTTCATAAAATCCAAGATTTTCACCCAAGAAATTTACCAATCAAAATTCTGTATACAGGTTTTAAAACCTACACCCATAGGGTCCTTCCAGCCAAACTAGGTTGAAATCCAACAAGCGGTTAATGAGGAGTAATTGGGAGGTTTGACAATTTCTGGTTATTTTTGTTACAAAATCTAAGATTAAATTCACCCAAAAAATCTACCAATCAAAATTCTGAATAGAAGTTCTAGAGTCTACCACTACTAAGAACCCTTCCAGGCAAATTTAGTTGAAATCTGTCAAGAAGTTAAGGAGTAGTATTTTGACCATTTCCGGTAGATTTTTAATAAAATCTAAAATGTTCACACAAAAAATTGATCAATCAAAATTCTGACAAGAAGTTTCAGAGCCTACCACCATAGAATCCACCTAAACCAAATTTGGTTCAAATAGGTCAAGCAGCTATGGAGGAGTATTTTGGCCATTTCCGGTAAATTTTTCATAAAATGTATGATTTTCTCCCAAAAACATTATCAATTAAAATTCTGAATAGCAGTTCTAGAGTTCTACCACCTAGAATGCATCTAGTCAAATATGTTTGAAATATGTCAAGCAGCTAAGGAGTAGCATTTTGACCAATTTCGGTAGATTTTTTAATAAAGTCTAAGATTTTCATGCAAAAAATTGATCAATCAAAATTCTGAAAAGAAGTTCAATGTAAGAGCCTACTACCATAGAATCCATCTACTCAAATTTGGTTGAAATATGTCAAGCCGCTATGGAGGAGTAGTATTTTGACCATTTCCAGTAAATTTGTCATAAAATCTAAGATTTTCACCAAAAAAATTGATCAATCAAAATTCTGAACAGAGGTTCTAGAGCCTACGACCATAAAATCAATTTAGTCAAATTTGGTTGAAACATGTCAAGCAGCTATGGAGAAGGAGTATTTTGACCATTTCCATTAGGTTTTCACCCAAAAAATTGATCAATCAAAATTCTGAAAAGAAGTTCTAGAGTCTACATGTACCGCGCCCCACTTCACCATGCAACGACCCCACCTCCACCCCACTATCGCACTGAGGGTGAGCCGGGGGGGGGGGGGGGGGGGGGGTCAATTGGCCACCTGAAAACTGAAAATGCAAATGTCCCCTTACATTTAGCAGTCCCCTATAGTGGAAAGGGCCCAAAAACTCAAATTGTCCACCTGAATCTTTGCCCTGGGTGCAGCACTAAACCCCACATGACAAATTTGGTTGAATTCGACCAAATGCTTTCGAGGGAGATAGGCGGACAGACAGACACAGGCTCAGGGCTTCCGCTAATTTCTAAACACATGACGTCTGGGACTTCCTAGGTAATGCTATTGGGAGTCCAAGCAAGAAACATGGAAGTCTAAATTGGTTCAAATACATGTAAATTGGTTAAAATCATTTTTAGAGATGTCATGGCCAAAAATTAAGAAGTCTAGGTATGTTTTTGGGGAGTCCAAACCTGAACTTTGGGAATATAGGACTCCCGGACTTCCACTAGTGGCATTTGCAATATCCCATTGGATCTGGGGTTTTTCCAAAACAAGTGGTGATAATTAGATAAATGTATTACGCTCCTGCCTCCGCGTCGCTCTTACATGTATTTAATAAGATAGATTTTTTACACCTCTACATCACCTCTTATGGAATTCTAACTTACTGCTGTACATATTTAGGACCATAACATATTTATTAACGACATCCTCATCAACATGGTATATATTGTTACCATCAACATTCTTACCATGTTTAGAAGTAATCCATTCATGATTGAGTAATAGCAAAACCAGAACACCAGCCAGATGATCAAAGATAGACTGAAAGAGCTGAAAGTTACAAAGTGTTTTAAATCATTTAATTAATCAAACTCAATTATTAACCTTTTCTGAAAAACCTCAAGATCTTTATTAGACTGAATTGGTATACTTTTTATTGAACAACATTGATTGAAGATGTTGCAAATGCAACCATAAAACTCAACTTTATGGTTTTGCAATGAACATTCACTATGACGCTTAACTTTAAACATAAAATAAATATAGAAGACTTAATAATCAATACCCTTATCAACAAGAGGCCCGAAGGCCTGTAATGCCCACCTGGACCATTTGCATTTAAACGATTTGCATTTAGTCACTGGTAGACATGATGGATAATTATTAAAAAAACAAAGATGGTTACCAAAGAAATTAACCAGTCAAAATTCTTGTTTGATAGGTTGAAGCCTACCATGATACATGTAGGATCTTCTACCAAAGTTTCGTTGAAATCGGGTCGCTTATTAAGGAGTAGCGTTTTCAATGGTTCTGGAAAATTAAAAAAAATCCAAATGGCCACCAAAAAATTGACCAACCAAAATTCTGTATAAGAGTTCAAGAACCTACCACTTAGAATCATTCCAGTCAAATTTAGATAAAAACCCACCAAGCGGTTATGGGGGAGATGCATTTTGACCATTTCCAGTAAATTTTTCATTTTATAAGATTTTCACACAAAAAATCGACCCATTAAAATTCTGAACAGATGTTCTGGAGTCTACCGCGACAGGGTTTGTCCAGCCCACTATGTTTGAAATCTGTCAAGCGCTTAATGATGAGTATCATTTTGACAATTACATAATCTAAGATTTCCATCCAAAAATATTGACCAATCGAAATTGTGTATACAAGTTCTGAAGCCTAGCCCCATCCAACCAAAGTACATGTAAGTTGAAATCCGGCAAGCGGAGTAGCGTTTTGACAATTTCCCGGTAAATTTGTCATCAAATCTAAGGTTTTCACCAATAAACTTGACCAATCAAAATTCTGTATACAAGTTCTGAAGCAGGGTTAGAAAAGATCTAGTTGACCAAATGGCAACCTATGATGTCATTTCATGCATTTTCAGGTTGCCCGCCGCAGATTACGGTTGCCGTAATATGTTACGCTAAATGACAAAGAAAATTAGAATTACAGAAAGGTTGCGCTAAATGGAAAATGTTAAAGTTGAAAAAGTGTTTACCAAGGTCACAGTGACTTTGACCTTTTGACACCAACATCATTGTGTCATGCCATGTTGTACCCCAATAATTTGCCACTGATCTAAATTCTATATATAAATTCAGAAGCCTAACCCCCCCCCCCCAACCCCCTTTCCAGCCAAATTAGATTGAAATCTGCCAAGCAGTTAATGAGTAGCGTTTTTAAACAAAAGTTGATGAACGACATGCATTTCAGCGACCGTTGACCCTAAAATCATTGTATGATGCTGTGTCATTATAAGGAGGTATACGTCCGAGTATGATTAACCAAACATGAGATATAAACAGCAAATGTGAGCTAAATGGAAAGTGTTAAAGTAAAATGACCATGACCTTTTGACCTCAACATCATTGTGTGATGACGTGTCATTATAAGGAAGCATATGCCCAAGTTTGGGTCCAGTATGATTAACCAAACATGAGATATAAACAGAAGTTGAGCTAAACGCAAATTGGCCACCGCCGCCGGATGACATGCAGGGTATTGCAATAGGTCGTTTACTTCGTAAAGTCAAGCTAACGAGGTACAACAGCTCGTGCACTACTGGAACAGTAAAAGATACATGTATGTAGAAAAAGCATTCTGTAAGTAGTGCTTTGCAATACATACATGCCCCCTACCTGGTGACATAAATCTTTAGAGATTGTCAAAAGCAGCTGAAACTCGAACTTGATCTGTGTGATCACACAACAAAGCAATATACAAAGTTTCAGTTATATATGGTGAAGGAGAACGAAAACGTCTTGAAAGCTGATATGTTTGTATTTCATAAGTCGAAAGGGGACATAACTCTATAAAAAATGTATGCACACGTGTGAAGCTCGAACTTGATCTGTAATTTCTCATAATAAAGAAATGTACCAATTCTCAGTTGAATACATTGAAGGACTGCGAAAAAAAGACGAAAAGACGAAAGGAGGCATACATGTAAATTCATGAAGAATTTACGAAAATGTCCGAAACTCGAGCTTGCTCTGTAACTTCTTATATTAAAGTGATGTATCGATTTTCCCGTAAATATCTTGCTTGAAGGAGTGCGAAAAAAGTGTGGAAAGCTGATATTTTTCGTATTTCTTAAGCCGAAAGGGGGCATAACTCCTTAAAAAATGTACACATATGCGTAAAACTTGAACTTGGTCTGTACCTTCTCATAATAAAGCAATGTACCAATTCTCAGTTGAATACCTTGAAGGACTGCGAAAAAAGTGCAGAAAACCAACTGCAACAGACGGACAGGCGGACGGACAGGCGGAGTGCAAACCTATAGTCCCCGCCCCCCCCCCCCACCCCGATTTTACCAGTAGGGGACTAATATAAACATCAGTGTGGTAAGGGAATAGGGCAAACAGTTACTGTACTTATGGGGATGATCATAAAATCCAGCATTTTAAGGCAGATAACTCTTGCAAATGTTGCTCCTAGGATGGGGTGGGGGCAGGATCAAAATGTCAAATATTTTAACCTTGGGGATGGTGGATGTGGCATGGCCAAAAGAATGGGGAAAGCGTGGAGATTTGTGATAGTGTGCCGTTGACTGCGCATTCTAGTTAAATTTCTTGTAACTTATTACATGTAGCTTTCCTAGTTTCTGCTACACGTAGCTCTCGGGCTCTTCGAATCTTTGTGAGGTACATGTAGATACAGGAATACATGTATAAGTGATTTCCAATAAAAGATTACAAAATTTAATTTAAAGAATAAAACTTTTTCTTTGAATTTGAAACAGAAGCTATAAAGTTTCTAAAGGTTATATGATCCCACTTTGACGAATTGAGTCAATTAAATCCCCCAATGAACAAAAAATTTGAGTAGGCAGGTTTTATTTAGGGTGGGTAGGGAGAGGACAACCAAACCCTTATTTAAGGATGGCCTCAGTCGATGGGTTGCACAAGCATTGATGCACAGAGTATGTTGTACTACTTGTACACCATCTACATGTTTAAGTATGTTTTGTATACATGTGCAGACTCAGTGGTGTAAGTTAACTTATTCAGATGACTGCCGTCAGGGCAGTCTGGATTTGAAAATCAATTGCCATGGAAAATGTTCAACTGCCCTGACTCAGTCGTGCTTCAATAATCCTTTGTTAGATGTAAGCCTTTGATGGTCAAAATATGTCAATTAAGATTTTAATTTCACAACCAATCAGACATCGCATTAAACTATTATACTATGCAAGATGTCTGACACTTGGAATAGGCTAAAGCATTCTAGTATTGTTGCAATTTAGCAGAAAGTATGAATTTTTTATTGCCGATTGCATATATGTATATTACTTTATTTTGTCTACTCAAAATCTAACTGCCCATGAGGGCAGTCCATTTATGAGACTGAACTGCCCTCCATGTTTTTTTACCTACCCCGGGCAGGAGGGCAATCATTAAGTTACGCTACTGAAACTCTGAAATATAATTTTTGAATATCTTGAAGTACATGTAAATATCCAGATAAGTATTTGAGATGACAGATGGAATAAGTCTAGCTGTGACTTGTGGCCAGTGATAAAGATTTAGCTTTTTAACCATGTTAGGAAGCAATGTCTTACAGTCACATCAATCTTGAAATATTCAACAGAATACGTCATACATTGTAAATTATGTTCTTTTGATGGATTGAAATGGTTAATGAAACTGGGTCAACCTGCAATAGAGTTGTCAGATATATAAAATCAATTTCTATTCACAATCAAAGTATGAATGGAAAAATTTGGGACGCCACCTGGGTTACTGAGTTTGAAATTGTGGTACCTGTAGCCCACCAGCCTAAAATCTAGTAGCCATGGGGTACTGGGCTCCTGCTAACCTTCAGCACTGCTTGTGGCAAGTATGATTTTGTAAAGAGCCCCACCTGTATCTGTTGCATTCTGTAACTTTAGTATTGATACAGTGTCAGAGTACGGCGTAGTAAGGTCAAAGGAGGGAAAGACCTACCCACTCGTCAGTTCATGCTTGAGAAAGATTTTCATGTTTGGCTAATATCCCAAGCTAGGCTAATTTACGGGCTAAGAGAGTTAAAAAGGGCAAAGTAACCTCATGTAACCTGTTGCAATGCTGGTGGATATGCAGGAAATAAATTACCGGAATACGTAATCTATATACATATAAATAATCTGCCAGTACAATACATTATGATTTGAGACGAGAATAATATCCCTTTAACAGTTGCCTAATAAAATCCTAAAATATGTTAATTTACTGGAGAAGATAGTTAACATGAGGAAAACAAGACCTCAAAAGATGCTAATTTACTGGCCAATGAGTTCAAAGGGTGTCGGGAAATTAATCAAATGCCATTAACATGTGAGAGGACAGGGCTAGAAAGTAGCCACTGATGCAGTGGTTGTAGACAGGGTTTCTCATAAGGGTCCTTTTGAGGATATAGACCCCCAAAATGTAACTGGGGACTCCTGAAAATCTTGCATGATTGTTAAATATTAATTAAATTTATAATTCATAGCTGTGCACCCATGATACTCTCTAATTTTAGCATGGATGAGAAAAACTGCATGAGAATCCAAAATTTCAGTTTGGGACCCCTAGATTTCAGGTTGGGACCCCTAGATTTCAGGTTGGGACCCCTAGATTGCGAGGTGTGGTCCCTAGGACCTCCAAAAATTAGATGCCATGAGAAAAACTGGCTGTAGACCTTATCAATCAAGATCAGATTACTGCTAATTTATAATTGTATATATCTCAGAAAATTCAAGATGGATTCACTGCTTATTTCATCAATCAGTTGGTTGTTTAACCCTTTTAAGAACAGGTTCTGTAGTGGTCATGAGAGATATCTATTTACAAGACAAGAGAAGACTATTTTATCGACAATTTACCTCTAGCATAACTGACACTCTAATAGTAACTAAATAAACTCTTGGCCTGCAAATGGAGATTGAAAATAGTAAAAAATTGACTTTCTACCAATACTGGTCATTAAAGGTATAATTACGGTATCTTACTAATATGATACATTAAATGCCCATGATGCATTTATAACATTTGACTTTTTATGCTGCGCAGTACAGTACAGATCAATAGGAAATGTCTAGGATCTGTGACTCTTTTGAGGTAATGACCTGTATGGATTAACCTTAAAAAAAGTTAATTTCTAATTCTGGAGGAACATGTGGAGGTGGTGGTGTGTGTTGGTGGGTGGGTGGGTGTGTCACACACACATAACATTTTGAAGATTCCCCCATAAAATTTTGAAGCCGAGAGGGCATAGATTTTCCACATTTTTCTGTGTTCTGTGTTAGTGTAGGATGCCGCTCTATTGCCTCACAGACAATGTCTTGGATAGGCTGCCAAATGTCACGCTTGTAAAAATATCCGTATCATGTAAATAAATTAATTTGAATTAATCATTAACACTTTAACCTACATCATTCAGAAGTTACAACGATGATAGTAATTATTCTGTTGAATATTTTGAAAGTAACTGGACTGCCACATGAAACAGTAAATCAGTTTCAAAATATTCAACAGTTTTCTATTAAAACCAAGACATTGGAATTAAGCAGTTAATTGTCAGTTAGTCTATGTGCCGTGGGATGTTGGGCCTGCTTGTCTGAACTTGAACCCTGACATTTGTAAGCTAGTGTGTGTGTGTGTGTGTGTGTTGGGGGGGGGGGGGGGGGTGCCGTGCGGAAGTCTCCCATGCATTCCAGGAAACATCTTCAGTGTAGCATGGCATTAATGGGGGTGAGCAACTTAAAATAACCAGGAAAACCTTGAGGACTACCATCGGAAAGACTTAATTTTCAAGACCTGTCCCAGGAGGCTGGGCGTGTGTGTGTGTGTGTGTGTGTGTGTGTGTGGGGGGGGGGGGGGGGTGGAAGGTGTGAAAACCTGTGTGTACATTTCTGTGATAACATCTACCACATAAGTACATGGATATTTTTTCTACTTAGCTCATGATGATGATTGCTTCATAATTTGGAGAGCAGCTGCAAATTAGATTTACAAAATACGAAAACTGGTTCTGTCATTTAATTCGAACATTAAATTCACTATTTATCACGCTTACATGAACTTTAGAAGATGGCCGCAATCTTCCACGAATCATATGATGGTTTGTATTCAATATTCAGCACGCTATTGTAGTTTAATATGATCTTCGCTTCTTCTAAGCGTGAAATTACGTACGCCGGCGTTCCAAGTTACCGCAGCAGACGAAAAACGGGTAAAATACAGACTCATATAACCAGAATCAGAATCAGAATATTTTATTGGCATGAATCTACATACATATAGATATAACCAAACATCAAGTGACGTGAAATATGTACATGACGGACAGAATATGAGTATATGAATATATAAAAATATATATGTATATAAATATGCAATCTATATTATTTACTATTTACAGAGCACTGGAAGTTACATTATCCTATTGAGCGTAGAGCATATTTATCCCAAGAATATGGCTTGGTACTCCCAAAACGAAACGCAGTGGGTCCGTAGGTCTACTGAAGTCATGGATGGTTGAGAAATACTAATTAATTATTTTGGAGAAAACTGCTCACACTAACCCTTTTAACAACCAATGAAATGGTAAGTGGATTCATTGAGGTGCGTGCAGATACAATCTTTACGTTGAATATTTTGAAATTAATATGACCGGAAGTCATTATTGTAATGGCTTCCAGTCATATTAGCCCCAAAATACTCAAGAACTCTTGCTTGTAATGAGCCCTAGGTTCAAGTTTGGGATCCATTGACTTCAGATTGTGGGGTCCCTGTGACCTCGAAATTTAGATACAATAGGAAACAATGAGTATGGATATAGTGGAAGATTCTGGTGATCAGGTGAGCGGACATTTAGCTTTTTTCAGACTTTTAGGAATTCAGATCGTTTCTTTTCATCATGCATTGGCTGACATAAAGCAGGACAGGTTTGCACACCTCTGTATCGCCAGAATTACAAGACATGATGAAAGAAAATTTCTCAGTACCAATGAGGGATGTGAAATTTGGAAAATTGTTGCTAAATGAGGAGTATAGGGCAGCTCTTTCCGTTTGATAAAAGGGGCAATGGAGGACAAAATGCATCTCATCTTCTACAGCTTGAAGGTTACACAGCTGACAGAATCTATTTTCAGCTGGTGTTTTGGGAGAGGTATGTCTTCCTACTTCGATTTGAAGATTGTGCGCACTGACTCTGAGCTTAACGAAATGCCTTTTTCTATTGAAATTTTTCTCGGAGAGTAAAAAGTTTTCTATTTTAAATTTTGATTTGAAAGTTCTGTATGTTCTCAATTTAGAACCTTGTTTGGAGACAGAGAATGGTTGAATGAGATCCCTGTTTAAGTAAGCAAACCAATTTTCCTGATATCTTGTCTCCATCATTTGCCTAAGCGCTGATATGGATTTAATTTTGCTAGCGCTTACATGATTTCTCCAGATTTCTTCTAAGCCAAAGTTACTCCATAGAATTTTCATGACCGACACTTGCCGGTGTAGTATGCGTAACTGACTCCCCATGAAAAAATGACTCCCGGGGGCAGTTTTACATAGCACTGCCGTATGCAATTTCGTCTCCCCATGAAATAATGACTCCCCATCAAATAATGGTTTGACATCTGAAACTGTATAAATGATAATATTTCTAACGCAAACACGTATATTTTGTGAAACACGTGTTTTTTGTTTAGCGCTAAAAATGCAGAAATAGCTTAAAGCACATTAGTAACCAGTTTTCGTGAGTGCTCGGCGTGTAGTAGATCTAGTATCACAGACATCCAGGTCTAATCAAACGATATATATGTTTTATTAATTAACAATTCGCCAAATGTCTAGATTTCAATGCATAGCAATGATTTAGACAGCCCAGACATATTTATCTAAAATTTCAAAAAAAAAATAGTAGCCTATATTAAAGCTGAACCATCACCATTTAATCTAGTTTTATACTGTAACTGATATCATACCATAAGTAACCATATGTTGTTTCTGGACATCCAAAACATCAAATCTCCACCCTCTAGAACTGGGTAGTTACATACCTTCCCATTAATAACTTCCATTGGGGGGGGGGGGGGGCATTATTTCATGGACAATTTAACGCCCATGAAATAATGCCCCCCTCTCCAAAGTATGGGAATCGAAACATATATGTACTTTCACAACCCATTAATATGGTAGGGTGCCCCAAATATTATGTTTTACACCCAGACACATCTAATCTCCACCCTCTAGCACTGGGTATTTACATATACCTTCCCAGTACATAACTTCCATTGGGGGGGGGGGGGGGCATTATTTCATGGACAATTTAACGCCCATGAAATAATGACCCCCCTCCAAAGTGTGGGAATCGAAACATATATGTACACCCAGACACATCTAATCTCCACCCTCTAGCACTGGGTATTTACATATACCTTCCCAGTACATAACTTCCATTGGGGGGGGGGGGGCATTATTTCATGGACAATTTAACGCCCATGAAATAATGACCCCCCTCCAAAGTGTGGGAATCGAAACATATATGTACTTTCACAACCCATTAATATGCTAGGGTGACCCAAATATTATGTTTTACACCCAGACACATCTAATCTCCACCCTCTAGCACTGGGTATTTACATATACCTTCCCAGTACATAACTTCCATTGGGGGGGGGGGGGGGGCATTATTTCATGGACAATTTAATGCCCATGAAATAATGACCCCCCTCCAAAGTGTGGGAATCGAAACATATATGTACTTTCACAACCCATTAATATGCTAGGGTGACCCAAATATTATGTTTTACACCCAGACACATCTAATCTCCACCCTCTAGCACTGGGTATTTACATATACCTTCCCAATACATAACTTCCATTGGGGGTGGGGGGGTGGGGGCATTATTTCATGGACAATTTAACGCCCATGAAATAATGACCCCCTCCAAAGTGTGGGAATCGAAACATATATGTACTTTCACAACCCATTAATATGCTAGGGTGACCCAAATATTATGTTTTACACCCAGACACATCTAATCTCCACTCTCTAGCACTGGGTATTTACATATACCTTCCCAGTACATAACTTCCATTGGGGGGGCATTATTTCATGGACAATTTAACGCCCATGAAATAATGACCCCCCTCCAAAGTGTGGGAATCGAAACATATATGTACTTTCACAACCCATTAATATGCTAGGGTGACCCAAATATTATGTTTTACACCCAGACACATCTAATCTCCACCCTCTAGCACTGGCTATTTACATATACCTTCCCAGTACATAACTTCCATTGGGGGGGGGGGCATTATTTCATGGACAATTTAACGCCCATGAAATAATGACCCCCCTCCAAAGTGTGGGAATCGAAACATATATGTACTTTCACAACCCATTAATATGCTAGGGTGACCCAAATATTATGTTTTACACCCAGACACATCTAATCTCCACCCTCTAGCACTGGCTATTTACATATACCTTCCCAGTACATAACTTCCATTGGGGGGGGGGGGGGGGCATTATTTCATGGACAATTTAATGCCCATGAAATAATGACCCCCCTCCAAAGTGTGGGAATCGAGACATATATGTACTTTCACAACCCATTAATATGCTAGGGTGACCCAAATATTATGTTTTACACCCAGACACATCTAATCTCCACCCTCTAGCACTGGGTATTTACATATACCTTCCCAGTACATAACTTCCATTGGGGGGGGGGGGGGCATTATTTCATGGACAATTTAACGCCCATGAAATAATGACCCCCCTCCAAAGTGTGGGAATCGAAACATATATGTACTTTCACAACCCATTAATATGCTAGGGTGACCCAAATATTATGTTTTACACCCAGACACATCTAATCTCCACCCTCTAGCACTGGCTATTTACATATACCTTCCCAGTACATAACTTCCATTGGGGGGGGGGGGCATTATTTCATGGACAATTTAACGCCCATGAAATAATGACCCCCCTCCAAAGTGTGGGAATCGAAACATATATGTACTTTCACAACCCATTAATATGCTAGGGTGACCCAAATATTATGTTTTACACCCAGACACATCTAATCTCCACCCTCTAGCACTGGGTATTTACATATACCTTCCCAGTACATAACTTCCATTGGGGGGGGGGGGCATTATTTCATGGACAATTTAACGCCCATGAAATAATGACCCCCCTCCAAAGTGTGGGAATCAAAACATATATGTACTTTCACAACCCATTAATATGCTAGGGTGACCCAAATATTATGTTTTACACCAAGACACATCTAATCTCCACCCTCTAGCACTGGGTATTTACATATACCTTCCCAGTACATAACTTCCATTGGGGGGGGGGGGGGGGCATTATTTCATGGACAATTTAACGCCCATGAAATAATGACCCCCCTCCAAAGTGTGGGAATCGAAACATATATGTACTTTCACAACCCATTAATATGCTAGGGTGACCCAAATATTATGTTTTACACCCAGACACATCTAATCTCCACCCTCTAGCACTGGTAGTCAGCCCCGATTTTTAAGTTTCATGGACACCTCGTGCTATCTTTAGTTGCCCTATGTTTTATTAAATTTCAGATCTTCCTGAATAGGAATCCAGAGGGCAACCTTCTGAGATCAGTGTACCTCACTCCGAAAATTGCATTTACTTTTATGCCTATGACAATTCAGAGACCGATTTTGGCCATTTCCCTGAAATCAACAATTTGTCAATATCTTGATGAAAAATACAGCTATGTGAACAATTAAGGTATCAAAATGCGCAGAATGATGAGGCGCACCTAACTGAATAGTAGAAATATGAATACGTCGTCTTCTATGGGCGGGAAATTAGAAAAAATGGAAATTAATACAATAAATCGACTTTGATTTAACCAATCGCACCTGTAAACTTTAGATTTAATTTCCGATATTGTCACTTCATATGAAGATTTCGTGCACCAAATTAATCCCCATTCATTCCCCGATCACATGATGACACGATTGACTTAGAATGGCCCTCTTATAGATGCTTACCAAAGAATTCGCTAGGCCACCCCCCCCCCCCCCTAATGCGATTAGCGAAGAATTTGTTCGAAAATGTATCTGATAATTTTTAAATTAATAATCCTTTTATCACATATAGTAAATGCACGTCAATCGATGTCTGCATATATACACATTGCCCCATGTGAATCCACTCAATTATTTATATTTATTATATTACTAAATTCCCAATTAAAGAAGTACATGGCGTATTAATATGGAGCACGAATCTTTATCTGGAGTTAGTACCTCAGATCCATTTTATGATTTACTAAAACACATGGCAACCAGGATTGTATCAGATGTCCATCTAATTGGTTCATTAACTCATGTTCTTTGTCGAAATACTGGAGAATAGGACCAGAGTTCATGTCCCATACATATCTAAATGTTGTCTTGAGCTCGTGCTTATAATGAGTATCTTACATTGTGTTAAATCAGCAATCGGCAGCTCAGTACTATGACCCAGTGCTTCGACCCAGAACTTGTGTTAATTGCTCATCATGATGTTGTCATGATAAGCTATAATGCATCTTTCTATTATTGCAGGTGAGTGAGTGACTTCTTGAAGTGTTGACAATGGAGATTGCGCTTAGAGAACCGAAACGTGTAGGACAAACGAATTATCAACTATGCATCATATGTCAAAAGGAAAAACCATTGCCACTGCAGAAAGTAACGTCTGTCGTCTCTTTGAGCACAGCCATGACAATGAGGCAGGATGCCATAGCAAAACGTCTTCAGCCAGATTTGAATCCGGATATCATTGTCGAAAAATCTCCGATGTGGCATGGAGAATGCCGGCGCTGGTACACATTGAAGAAAAGCTACGAGTACGCAGCTCGGAAACACACGCTAGCAACCTCACAACCTGATGGTCACTCAGCAATGGAGCCAGAAATTGCTTCAAAACTACCAACTACTCGGTCACAGAAATTTGCATTTGACTATATGACTCGGTGCATAATTTGCGAAAAGACATTTACAAAACGGAAAACGGCCAGCTTTGCAACAAGTGAAAGTCGTGCGAAAACGTTGTTGGCTAAGGCCATTGCGCTCGGTGATCAAGATATGATGAATAAAATACAATGTTATCCTAGTGTAGCTGCTGATCTAGTAGCCATGGATGTCCAATACCATAGACCTTGTATGAACAGTTACATAAACAAAAGATGTCAATCACAAATTCCGGTTAAAGTTTGCACCGAAAAAGATGATGCATTCACCATGCTTGTCGATGAGTACAAAGCACAATTGCTGGACAACAAATCGGTTGTGTATTTATCTTCAATTAGGGACAGATACAGGGAAATACTAGCTGATAAGGGCTCGACCAATGCCAGTACATATAGGTCTGCTCTACTAAAGAAGAAAATGCAAGGACATTTCGGAGATCTGTTGACTTTTTGGCCACAAGCGACTGGTAGCGACTATGTATGTGCATCAAGCATAACTATTGCAGATGCTCTCCGTAAAATTGAACAGTTATCCAGTTCAGACAACCAAAAGACTTTAATTCAGCGAGCAGCAAAGGTGATACGTAAAGACGCCAAACGTTTCAAGGAAAAGGGGCAAAGTACTCTGACTAGCAACCCGAGCATAAATATCTCACATTCCGACGCAGAAGCTGTAATACCAATTACACTGTTTAATTTCAGTGTATCGTTGCTTTCCGACAAAGACTTTGCAGAAGATTCTGATGGACGGCTCACTTGTGACACAGACATTAGTCAGAAGGCATTGACTTTATCACAGCAACTTTCGTATGCCATATGCAAATCGCAAACACCATTATCAGTAGGAAGTGCCTTTCATGTGTACAATGTCGTGCGGGATAAGGGTTTGATCACACTCCTGAATCATATGAACACAGGTGTCAGCTATGATACATTTCAGCGCATACTAACTGCAATGTGTGAGAATATGATCGAGAAAGAAAGAGAGGAAGGGATTTTCTTCCCACCTGCAGTGACGGGCTGTGAATTTGTTCACTTTGCGATAGACAATGCTGACTGGCATGAGAAAACACCAGATGGCACAACATTCCATGCACTAACAACTAACGTATATGGTTATGAATGGACTGTTAATACACCGTCTGATATTCGAAGTGATGATTGCATGTTAGTTACGGAGGATGTAGACCTTGTCGATTCTAATAATGAATTAATCGAATGTCAAGAGAGACCATCTGTAAGCTCCTCCACATTAAATGTCGCGAGTTCAGGCCATTTCGGCTATGTGCCAGACATCATAACATCACGAAGAAGTAGATCATTATCCTCTGTCGATGCTCCACATATCACACCTCATTACATAACACTTGGTGAGAGACGGAAAGCCAGGTCTCTTGGACAACTCAGCAAAGGCGATTTCCTATCAGCCAGTGATCAGTATCTACACCATATGAGTATGGCGTGGCAGTTATGTCGATGTCTTCCAACGAAATTACTCGAACTAGATATTGATATGTCGATGGGGTGGAATAGTTTCTTCACCAAGTTATCGCCCGTGCAATGTGCTACCAATATTGGATATGGTCCCCTGATTCCATCATCTCCCACCGATCCGAGTGTTGTCCACAAGGGTTTGGAATATACTGCAAAGTTAGCTCGTAAGTTTGGCATGGAACACACTGTAGTCACAGCAGATCAGGCATTGTATGAAATAGCTTATGGTTTACGCGCACAGGCAGCTCCAAATGATGAAACATACCACAACATGATTCTCATCTTAGGTCAGTTCCATCTAGCAGCTAATTACATTGGTGCTATTGGTAAGATCATGCGGAATAGTGGCGCAGAGGCAATCTTAGCACAGAGCGGTACGTGTAAGTTGGGTACAGCCAACAAGATATTTGGCCCAGCTGGTGATTACTACCAGTCCATACGTGCTCATAAGATCTTGCGCGAAGCAATGGCCATGCTTCATCTAGAGGCATTTGAAGATTGGTATCTGGCTGAAGACAGAGAAAGTTTGGACGTGAAGGAGTTAACAACAAGCTTAAATACATTATGTGCCAACCTTTGTGATTGTGATGATGACCCAGATGGACAACAAACGTCAGACTGGACACTCCCTTCCAATGCACTCTCCAACTTTGAGGCAGAACTTAACAAATTTGATGAAGAACGGAAAGACTCACCAACACATACATTATGGATAAACTATGTTGCTCAGATTAATATACTTCTGCGCTTCACTGCTGCGCTAAGACTTGGACTATGGAAACAAAGCTTAACAGAAGCAAACAACATGTTACCATACATCGTCGCAGCGGGGCATCACAATTATAGCTATTCATTGCCTCTCTATCTCAAAGAGATGAATAATTTGGAAACCACGGCTCCTAAGATCTACAACTACTTCTTGAATGGACACTTTGTTGTCAGACGCAAGGATGGCTCTTTTAATGGTGTACCAACTGACATGGCCCTCGAGCAAACGCATAACCGAGATGCTAAGCAAAGTGCAAGTGGACTCACTGGAATCACATTAGACGAAAAGGCAAGGACAAAGTGGGTGTACACTAAACCCATTCTCGCAGAAGCCTCGGCAAGCTTCAAGGACATAATGAACATTCCACATACAACGGGAGCCACTCAGCATCATGATGAAGGGAAGAAAGAACTTGTTCATCAAATACGGCAATGTGTTTCAGAACTAATAAATCCATTCAAAGTCAAGTCACCAGATATGATGAACATAGTAACAGGACAAACAGCATCAGCTGTGATTAGATCAGATCTTGAAAATGCTGCCAGTATTGGATTAGCAGCAGTTCAGAAATGCATGCTGGACGAATCTCACAAGATAGATAAAGTGAAGCTACATACATTCGAAGAGTTGAAGGCAAAGCCAAGTAAGAATCTACAGCAAAAGCATAAAGAACAACTACAAAGTGATGTGGTGATCCTGAAGAGAATACTTCATCTGAGATCTGTAGGAAAGGAAATCGACTTAGAAGAAACAATAGGACAGTATGAGTGCTCTGCCGAACCTCAAAGTTTATTTGAGTTGGATGGTTCAATGCGCCATGGTAACAAGGCTACTTGGTTGAATTCCACATTAAAGGAAACTAAAATAAATGTAAATGAAAGACTACCACACTCAGATGAGAACACTGGCCTCATCATAGATTCTATGTATTTCATTCAGGAGCACAGATTCACAGAAGGTGAGACATTTGCAGATTATCAAAGTAGGATTTTGCGGAAAGTGATAAGCATCGTTCCTGAGAATTGTGATAATATACATTTTCCAGGTGACCGGTATGATCATGGGGACAGCCGGAAATGTGGAGAACGAGAACGCCGGAATTCTATGCAGGTACATAAGGAATATGAAGTTATTGGTTCCATAAAAACACCCCAGTTCAAAGACTTCATGACTGTGTCTCAGAATAAAGTAAAACTACAAGACTTTATTTGCACTTCCTGGGAAGCTGAAGCACTAAATCATATGAAGGATGGCATCTCTTTGTTCCTTTCGGGTGGATTCGTGGATGAACACAAGAGTGTGCGTGTGTCATCTTCAGGTGTTCAGCCAATCATTGAACTCAGTTCAAATCAGGAAGAATGTGACACTCGAATAATCCTTCATGCCATATATGCAGTACATCACACGAACACTAAGCGAATTATTATATATGCAAATGACACCGACATAACAGTAATGTGTGTATACTATGCCAGTACTATTCTGGATGGAATCGAGATATGGATACGAAAAGCCTCAGACCAATGGATACCAGTTCATCAGCTGTCAAAGGCATTAGGTCCACAAGATTGCGCGCTCCAACCGTTTCTCTATGCACTTACTGGGAAGGATGACACCAACTTTATGTTTGGGATCGGCAAGGTAAAAGCTATGAAGCACCGACATGATGTGGATTGCAGTCTGTTAGCGCAGTATGGAGAAACAAATAACTACGACGTTGACGATGAACTAATATCTGCTTCAAGAAACCTCCTTATGGTCTTGTATGGTGGAGGAAACTTCACATCCCTAGCATCATTACGCGTTCACATGTTCATGGGTAAAACATCAAAGGATTTGAAATGCCTTCCACCTACAGAGAATGCATTCCATCAACATCTTATGCATACACTTTATGCAACACTCATACAAAAGCGAGCCCACATAGCAGTAGTTGATCTACCGTCTGTACTGGGATTTGGTTGGAGGATGGGTGCAAATTCATTGGAGCCCATCAACATGACACAATCCTCATTGCCAGAGGTCGTCAAAACAATAACATGCTGTAAATGTGTTGGTAGTAAATGCTTAGGCAATTGTTCGTGCAAGAAATCACAGGTACCCTGTTGTCTTGCATGTAAATGTGAGGGTAAAGAGCACAAATGCTCGCGTGCCTTGATTCTACAAGACATGTCTGAAACCATTGATTCGGATGCGAGTGACGGAGACAACTGAACTCGGTAGCGAATGACTTTGCCATCTATGGCATATATTGATATGTGTTTTCCTTAACACATGTTAGCCCATCTGATATCCTAGCCGGTGATATAGGACTTCTATTTTGCTCCTGATGAGTGTCTATATGCAGATGAAGAGAAGACCATTTTTGAAAATGTATCACTGGAATTACCGGATCAATAATCGAGCCAGTCATTCCAGTGGTAGAATTTCAAAAATTTTCTTCTCCTGGTCTGCAAATTGCCATTTTAGATCCTATTTCTATTGTTATAGTATTATTAGTAGGCCCTACCATTTAGTCAGAAAATGGCTCCGATTTTGATAGCATCTACTTTATGTAATCGCTGACCAAAGAATCACTGACACCTGTATATATATGCTTAGCCCATCTGATGCCATAGTGTGATAATAACTTCTATTTGCAGATGGAGAGAAGACTATTTTTGAAAGTTTATCACTGGAATTACTAGATCAATATTAGATTTATTGCCATGGGACCCCCCCCCCCCCTCTTTTACCGGTACGTAATCCCACAATGTCAACCATGAAATGACTGTTCATTATAGGCCTACCGACAGTAATGTAGAATATATAGATTCAATTTGATGACAAATTGCGTAGAATACATTTTCTATCGGCATATTTAGTGTCTTTCTAACACCAAGAATGTGTCCAGTCAATTTTGTTTATTTATGACTTTTGACATTCTGTTTTTCATTAGGGGGTATAGGTTACTATTTGGTCAACAGCATTATAATGAACAGGAATTCCATACATGTCTTTGGTATCATATGATAGGGGAGTAGAAGGGGATTGATTTGGCATATTAAACAACGATGTGAATTGAACATGTCAAAAGATATTAATGATTTTCAAGTCCATAATTGACTAAAACGAAAATTTTCTATTTTTTTAGGTTTACATGAAAATAGCTTGATATACTGTTGCATAATAGACATGGGTACATGTATCTATTCATTCCCTACGTTTTGATACCATATATGTCCATATGACATTATTTTTAGCGTGTATATGATAAAATATGTGATATCGCTGAAAACGACCTCAATATATGCATATACATGAATGTAAATGCAATTTTCGGAGTGAAGTACACTGATCTCAGAAGGTTGCCCTCTGGATTCTTATTCCAGAAGGTCTGAAATTTAATAAAATATAGGGCAACCAAAGATAGCAAGAGGTGTCCACCTCGACCCCCGTGCTCCCTGACTATGGGTATTTACATATACCTTCCCAGTACATAACTTCCATTGGGGGGGGCATTATTTCATGGACAATTTAACGCCCATGAAATAATGACCCCCCTCCAAAGTGTGGGGATCGAAACATATATGTACTTTCACAACCCATTAATATGCTAGGGTGACCCAAATATTATGTTTTACACCCAGACACATCTAATCTCCACCTTCTAGCACTGGGTATTTACATATACCTTCCCAGTACATAACTTCCATTGGGGGGGGGGGCATTATTTCATGGACAATTTAACGCCCATGAAATAATGACCCCCCTCCAAAGTGTGGGAATCGAAACATATATGTACTTTCACAACCCATTAATATGCTAGGGTGACCCAAATATTATGTTTTACACCCAGACACATCTAATCTCCACCCTCTAGCACTGGGTATTTACATATACCTTCCCAGTACATAACTTCCATTGGGGGGGGGCATTATTTCATGGACAATTTAACGCCCATGAAATAATGACCCCCCTCCAAAGTGTGGGAATCGAAACATATATGTACTTTCACAACCCATTAATATGCTAGGGTGACCCAAATATTATGTTTTACACCCAGACACATCTAATCTCCACCCTCTAGCACTGGGTATTTACATATACCTTCCCAGTACATAACTTCCATTGGGGGGGCATTATTTCATGGACAATTTAATGCCCATGAAATAATGACCCCCCTCCAAAGTGTGGGAATCGAAACATATATGTACTTTCACAACCCATTAATATGCTAGGGTGACCCAAATATTATGTTTTACACCCAGACACATCTAATCTCCACCCTCTAGCACTGGGTATTTACATATACCTTCCCAGTACATAATTTCCATTGGGGGGGCATTGTTTCATGGACAATTTAACGCCCATGAAATAATGGCCCCCCCCCCCTCCAAAGTATGGGAATCGAAACATATATGTACTTTCACAACCCATTAATATGCTAGGGTGACCCAAATTGGGATTTGTACATGCCAGTATCCGGATATGTATCTAAAAAATTACTGTTCCGATTTCACAAATCTGATTTTAACACAATGAAGGAAATTGTCATGCAAGAGGATTTGCAAACTCTTGCCGTGATCAGGATAAAAGAAAATGAATGTGAATTGGATCAAATTCTAGATCTATGGGTTTCTAAAAAACCAGTGGCCAAATTTTGTTCAATTTTTTACACAAGAGGTGTGACCACCCACTTTGATTTCATAGCTTTGGGCACGATCCGATGAAACAGACAATCTGAAACAATTTGGAAAATCAGAAAACGTTTTACAATATACCCCAAACAGGAGCGAGAATCTGCAATATTTGATTGCTCTTGTTACATTTTGTTGTGAAGAAACCATATAATATTACTGCTATCATTCATACATAATACTGGAAAAGGGGTACATAGGTCATAATTAGCTTTAAAAATCAACAGAATCATGAATGTTTTATTTGTTATTGAAGACAGTGTTTATTTTGGCATTCATTCAATAATGCTAATATTAAAATAGAAATAATTATTGACTGTAATACATAAGCTATCATATGTTTTAATATAATCATACAACTATCCATTTTTGGCACCAGTAACTCTAGCAATTGAATACAACATGAGTATTAACTATAGCTATAAACCATTTCAGAAAACTATACTTCAATCTCATGAACCAGCTGCTTAAATTCATATTTCATGACTACAAGTTTTTAAGATGGTTCACCAAGTGTTATGTCAACTCGTCAAAGCTACTGGAAGATTTCACATGAAAATCTGTGACAGGTAAATAGAGAATTTCTTGACATTACAGGACCAGAAAGGTGATTGCAATGCAACCATGAAGCTAGTCTGATTAACATAATTCTACTTGACTATTATTTACAGAAGGCTAATCTTTTTTCTGTTAATCTTTTTTTTCACATGGAATTTCTTATGATACAATGTTGTAGCTGAATTAAATGATAGTTGAATTAAATGACAAATAGCAGAGATGACAATGATTCCTGAAAAATATCTCTGTTAATATACAGAAAAAATTAAACCTGAAATGCACCTATTCTGAAATTACATTGCATAACGATACAAACGCACTGTAATAGTCATATAAAGTGCATATACTCTGATTGTGTAAGAAATAACTTTTTGAATATTTTGAAACATGTTGCAATGACCAAAATATTCATGATTTTCTTGTATGGTGGAGGGTGAATAAACCTACATGTAAGATAGATCTAGCTGTATTTTAATCAATAAAATTGATAAATCTACCTGGTACTACATGCAATTGATCGAGATACAGTAACGGCTTTATATTTAATACGCTTGCCTACAACAGGCATGATAGTTAGGCTATAAAGCGAGCTAACCGCAAACTTTAAACAAGATTGAAGGTGTCAGTTATGCCGATGCTGGCATACAGTGCTCAGACTATCCCATAAGCTTTTATTTTTTTACTTCGCAAAGCCGAGCAAAATATCATATCATTACTACTATCATATACAGACAAGTGTAATAACTGCAAGAATACCCTTTAACTGCCAGGAGCCTCAGTACATACAACAGATGTAAACAAATGTATGCTGCTACTCCCTTAATGGTTTCCGCAGCTATAATATCTAACAAAGGGAACATTCTGCCACTCTGTGATGATATCTAGGCCTTGGCCCTCATACAACTATGCTGCACTAACTGACATGACTGAACTAGTTATGTCCATCATATAATCTCCCCATCAACCAAATGGCAGCGATTCATGAAAAACCCTGTTTGCTACAGGGATTGACAAATAGATTGTACTGGCAGGTAAGGAGATACACAAATGACATGAATCCATCCATTATAAGGGGAGTTAATTGAGTGGAAACCAAATGAACACATATTTGACAAATTTTAAGTTATTTCAAGGGAGATAACTGCACTGAATCTAGACGTCTTTCGTGAACATGCAACCCCTACCTAGCGCATGCCATGTCGTTCCAAATTTGAAATGAATCTGTCCATCATAAGTAAAGTTATTCAGCAGAAAGCAAATTAGGACATTTTTAACAAATTTTAAGAAAATCTAGACATGTTTCGCGGATATACAGTCACCACCGAGGGCATGTCATCAAGAGTTACTAAATTTGAAATGAATCCATCCATTATAAGCTAAGCTATTGAGCGAATACCAAATTCGTGTACATGGAAGAGAGAAGCATAATCCATACACACACAAGCCACCACCCCCACACCAACCTGTTTTTTTCAGTGGGGAAATAAAAACACAAAACTACTATAGGAACATACCCTGACAATGAAGCCTTACTGGGCTGATAGTTTCAGTATCAGTTTACAATATCATTTGCTGTCACATGTCTGGGAAAGGAAAAATGGACACGTAGTTGCAAGTCAACCTTGAAGCTTGCCTGGTACAATTGTACTTACCGGTAACTTATTTGCCAAAGCTAGCTAAAAATTACCTCTACTATTACAAATAATTCATCTAAATAGCCTGAAACGACAAAATACATACACTATAAATAGATATCAAAATGAAACAAATACAGTATAATCTTATAAGAATGAGAGAGAGAGAGAGAGAGAGAGAGAGAGAGAGAGAGAGAGAGAGAGAGAGAGAGAGAGAGAGAGAGAGAGAGAGAGTAAATGCAAAACATAATCATGCATTGTACTATTGATATAGCTGCAGTAATAAATCTATACATATAGTGACCCTAGGCTTGAAAGTTTAGCAGTAGCAGAGCTAAACGCAACCCTTAAGATATCATGTTATATTCACTAAGTCCAGCTAAACACAAAACTTATCCTGAAATGCAGTTTATGTATCAGCTTTTTTTAAAGTAATGAACATTTTTTGGTTGCGAAAAAAGCACATGCACATCTGTACATGATACTGATGTCGACAAAATGTTAAGTTAATCCATTGAGACCTCTAGGAAGAGTTGCGTTGACAAGATGGGGACAGACGGACATGCTGATCGATATATTACACACACACCCCCCCCCTACCCACACACCCCCTGGAATGCACTTATCACTGACAATTATATTTGACATTTTGACAACTAAATAATTGTCTCCTCCCCTCTCATTAGCAAGTGTTCAAGTTTGGGTGTGGCATGATTAACACAACACGAGACATGAACTGTTGAGGCAAAAGCAAAATAATATTGTTGAAAAATCCCTGATGTTATTTATTATCACACTGACCGTGACCTTTTGATGTCAATATGATTGTGCCATGCCATCTCATTATAAGAATGTGTCCTGTATGTTTAACCAAACATAAACTGCTCAGTCGAGCTAAATGCAAAATGTTAGCCTTGATAAACAAGAAGGCTGAAGCATACAATGTCTCGCCTGTGAAAGGATTGCCAAAGCAAGAAAATAAGTGGTCCATAAAAAACTATAACAAAACAAGAACACAGAAGCGTACAATGTCTTGCCTGTAAAGGCATGGATAGTGTGGATTGCCAAAGCAAACTTGGCATGGCTTGTAATACACATATTCTGTAATGCATCAACAAACAAGTGTAACCAATCAAAACATGGAAAATTGTTCCAAACTGCGGATAACTTGATCCTGAAATTTTTTTCAAAATGAAACTAGTAATGATGCAGATAGAGCTCCCGCATAGTATATAACTCTGCTGTACAATTCTTTTTATATCTGATGAGGCATTGGTTGGTTGGAGATCCCTCCTGTTAACTGGGACTACCCTCGATTGAGGTAGTGACGGCTTTATCCTCACAGATAATCCTAGAACGAGTTTGGTGGCACTCAAATATATATCTACTACTTATCAGTTCAATGTTATAGATTAAGTATCTATTTATGTGGTCTGTATCGCTAAGTTTGGAAGCATCAAGCAATAACAGAAGCAGGTTAACAGTGGAGTGATTAACTAAGGTTAACAGGTCTACTAGCCATGGACATGTAGTAAATCAACAATCTCTTGGCGGTATCTTGACCTGATGCTCTGTAATCTCTTGCACTGGCACAGGAAATCTTCTGGAGCTCCGTGACAAAGTATGCATGTAGGGTCAACTTCGTTTTGATTAAATATAGCAAGATTGGTCTGAAGTATGTACATCCAGTAAGAAGTCAAACTATTACGCAAGCTCTCTCGATATCTCCGATGTCTCCCTTGACTGTAGACTGTGTGGCTGATTATTTGAGCATATTTTAAAATTGAGACTTTATCTCTTGTAGGGGGGGGGGGGGGTCCTGTAGGAGCTGTGATGTGTGCGGTAGCTCATATTTTTGTAGGGTCTGTCTTAGTTTACTGAACCAACTCTTGCTATTTAGCGCTTTCAAGGAAATCTGACGTTTCGCTAAGTCACGCTCCATCGATCCGACATTTCTACATATGCTTAGAAAGAGATTGATTATCCTTTTCTCCAGTATGGCCTCCGTCTTTTCCGCTCCGAGTAATAATGCCACCACATCTGCATATCGGGTTGGAAGGTGCAGAATTTGTTTCATAGTATTCTTCTGGAAGTCTCCAAGCTGCTTAATATTTCTTTAGATCCAATACGATGTCCATGTAGTAGCCTTGGAAGAACATACACTTTCCATATGTTTGTTGTTACGATGGGATTTAAACCATTCTTTCCATGGAGACCGGCCCCCAATAGCTGATAGAGTGTGCTTCTTGTAGTGTTTATATTGGCGTAGATGTTAACATTCTTTTCCACATTTTTGGAAATTCCTAGGTGGACAGCTGTTTGCAGTTGGGGGCACTTCTTCCCCATTGATGGTGGGGGGAATGGTATTACTCATTGTGCTCTCATTGAGAACGCTTAGAGCACTCTTGCTTGCATTGATTTTTTGTCTTTTTTTTGGTTGACAAGTCTCCACAATATTAACCATTGCATCCATGGCACACCAGTCTCCACTGATTAAAGCGCATATTGCACTACTAATGTTCACATGTCCAATACTGTATCCTAGTCCAGAGTCTCGAATGGCTGTTAGTGTGCTATTTGTGTAGATCTTAGAGCTCAGCTGATAATTAGCTACCTTGCCTTGTCCCCTGGTTTAGGTTGAAGGGTTCGCCTAGTTCTCCGCACCACCTCACACACGATGTCTGCTCTTTATGCTGGTCTGCTATAATGTTCCACAGCTCGCCATCAACACATTGTTGAAAATGAGTGGTCCATAAAAAAAGTACAAAAAACCCATGAAAAAAGTTCAATGTCCAAAACTGAGAAATATGTAGTAAAAATTACCCGAAATCTTCTGTAAAGTTTCAGTGAAATCGGAATGATCATAGTTCAGTTACATGGTCCATAGACAACCGTAACCGTAACCCAAAAAAATTCCATGTCCAAAACTGTGAAAATGCTGAAATTTCCCCAAATTAATATGGGTAATGATGCGGATAGTACCTCTGCATTGTATAAAATGCTGCTGTAAGATTTTGTTGATATCCGTTGTTGAAAAAGAATGGTTCATAAAAAACTCAATGAGAAAACCATGAAAAAATAGTTAAAATTCCCCAAAATGAAATCTGTTGTTATGCAGATCGTATAGTATAGATCACTTCTGTAAGGCCTGATTGAGATTGGATGAGGCATTGTTGAAAAATAAGTTGATTTAAAAACCTTAACCAAAAGTGCACTGGCAAAATACATGAAAAAGTCTAAAACCATGAAAATATAGGTAAAATGTCCCAAAATGAAGTCTATTGTTACGCAGATCACATCCCTGTATAGTATAGATCACTTCTATAAAGTTTCATTGACATCGGATGAGCCATTATTGAGATATAAGTTGATTTAAAAACCTTAACCAAAAGTGCACTGGCAAAATAAAAATTTGTTATTATGCAGATCGCATCCCTGTATAGCATAGATCACTTCTGTAAAGTTTCATTGAGATCGGATGACTCATTGTTAAAAAATAAGTTGATTTAAAAACCTTAACCAAAAGTGCACTGGCATAGTACATGAAAAGTCCAAGTCCAAATCTGTGGAAAAAATATGTAAAATGCCCCAGAATGAAATCTATTGTTATGAAGATCACATCCCTGTAATGTAGAGATCACTTCTATAGTTTCATTGACATCGGGTGAGCCATTGTTGAAAAATAATTGGACTTAAAAACCTTAACCAAAACTGTATAAATGACGAACACCGCCGCTGGAATTAGTCATCCATCTCTAAACTTTCTGCTTCCCAGGCGAGATAAAAACCTACTCTTCATAGACTGTACACCTCCTCCCTAAGATGCATCCACATATCAAACGTTAGTTCCCGTATACCAAAAAGTCTTGAAGCTCCAGCCTGGACAAATAAATTTCTGTAATGTTCAATGAACCATGAAAAGTAGGTCAAAGGTATGTCTCACTGACCTACTTTTCATACACTGAACACCTCCCTAAAATGCATCCATATATCAAGTTTAGTTCCTGTATACCATAGCATGGAAAAAAATTGTCTGTAATGTTCAATGAACCATGAAAAGTAGGTTGTACTTTTTACACACTGCACATAAGATGCATCAACATACCACGTTTCATAATCGTACATATAAACGTCTTGAAACTATGACGTGGACAAGCTTGTAGACCGTAATGTTCATTGATCCATGAAAAGGTCAGACTGACCTACTTTTTACACACTGCACATCTTCTCCATAAGATGCATTCACATACCAATTTTCATGATCGTACATATAAGTCTGGAAACTATGGCAGGACAAGCTTGTAGTGGGTGAACAATCATATTACGGCCGTAAACCATATTGGCCTTATCGCTATGATGAGAATATAATTTACTAGTCTGCATTCACACCAGAGCCACAATGACATCTTGGATATTTGGTGACATGCTATGCAATGGCGGCTTTGGTAAACATAGGGAAGATATATAAATTTCAAATTCAAACATCAAATATCTTTCTTTGATGACTAAGGATATAGATGAAAATTGCATCTCTTGCTTACATACGCCACACACTATTATTTTAATCCGTGATTCTTGCTTGATTTAGAATTGCTTTAAACAAAAATACATCCACCGCCGCCGGAAATAGTAATCCATATCTACTACAGGCGAGACAAAAATCATCATGATTTGCATTAATTACTACACCCTCATAAATGCCTTTGGTATCACATCGTCAATATCCTAATCACAATTATCATGATTACTTGCTGTAACAAAGATCATTATGACCTTGAGCATTTGCACAATAATCCGTATAATATATCTACAGTTGTTACCATTATTTATATCAACATCATATTATCACTATTACTAAAATAAATACTCGTTAAAAGTGATATGATCATCAGCAGCCTGATTATTGCCATCATAGCATCATCACTGCCATAATGATAATCATCATCATCAATGGTATCACCAGCACGGACGGTAACAATGTTTATGGTAAATAAACCATAAGTGAAGGCAGAGGGTGTTGACACAACTCTGTTGTTTACTTACGATTCAACCCCACTTTCGGTTCAGTGTCAATCAATCCATAAATAATGTGCCACTAGTGTTGATGCACTTGCTAGATGGATTGTCAACCATCCAGGCAGACAGACAGTGGTAGGTAGTCTTTATAGATATGTTTCAAAGTACAGTACTGGGGTAAAATGGTATCAGCAGAATTCGCTCGATGAAATTACAGATTCTCTAAACAAACTCATGGCTCAAACTTGCGAACATAAATAGTCAAGCATAATTCATCTGGTATCATTTTACCTCTAGTATATTAATGGCTACATTAAAACAAAAATCCCTTAACAAAGATGTAATTTTTCTCCTTTTCACTAAAATCTTCACCCATGACGATATCAGCACATGAAAAATCATTGTTTACTTTCCTAATACAGTCAATATCCAAATGATAATAATACTTGCGCCATGCATCATGATAATTCCCTATAGCCTTGCTATAAAACGGGTTATTCTCGAAACGCACGACACATAATGAGACTTCAAGATCTGAGGTAAAAGAGGTTCGACAACCTTGACATCTTTTAACCCTTTTAGGTCTTTTGATAATTTTATATGGATTGGTGCAAGGTGCTTTTGGTGTTGCTACTGCAGCTGTCGTTGTTGTTGCTGCGGCTGCTGTTGCTGTTGCTGCAGAATATTCTTGTGCCACAATAGGCGAATCCATGTTGCAGTTGCGACAACTAAAATCAGCTGCTTCAAAATCCTTTGCTGGATCCAAACATTTCTGATGGAACCAACGAACGCATTTATCACACTTCACCTACAATATAATATACAAACGTGCATTAAAGCTGTGCTGCAGTAACAAATGGACAGGCCATGTAACATGCTATTGTAAGATTTGGAAATCGAGACCCTTTCTTTAACCCCTTGTTGCCTGTAAAGGCTCAGGCAGCCTTGCTCACTCCAGGTTGTAACTGCCCAGGCCACCCCATACTTTAGCAAAATCTTTCCTGGAAGAGAGCTCTCCCTTTAGCCACTAGCCTTGTGTGTTACGCAGGCATATTTGTGTATGGAAATATGGTACCAGTATATGCCAGATACACCATTGGTAAAGTATGGGCCGGGCTGGGCCGTTAAAGTCTCAAGTGAGGATAGACCTCATTTCATTCATTTCAACAAAAAGAATTTTCATGTCTTTGGGGAAAATGTAAAATTTACGAGTTTGCTTTGTTCATCTGTCCATTCTAGTTTCATTTCCAAATGATAACTCGATTTCTATTGAAGGGATCATTACCAATCTGGTGTGGGAGCTTGTCCGAAGAACTCTATCGATTTTGGCTTCAAATGGTCAAACGGTCAAGGTGTCCTATTTAATTAAGTAATATTGCGTTTCCGGTTATCGAGTTCTATTGAAGGGATCGGTACAAATCTGGTGTGGGAGCTTGTCCTTGGTGGTCTGAAGAACCATATCCATTTTGGCGCCAAACGGTCAAAGGTCAAGGTGATCTAATTAATTACATAATATTGCATTTCCTGATGATCACTCGAGTTCTATTGAAGGGATCGTTACCAATCTGGCGTGGGAGCTCGTCCTTGGTGGTCCGAAGAACCCTATTGATTTTTGCGCCAAACAGTCAAAGGTTAAGGTTACAGTGAGATAATTAATTAGGTAATATAGAACCCTATTGATTTGTAAGTCAAAGGTCAAGCTCAATGTGACCAATCTTGGGTGGGAGGTTGTGCTTGGCGGAAAAGGGGCATACTTTAGCAATCTCTGTGTCATTCTTGTTATTATTATTATTATAGTGGATGATCACATGTAAATCTCAGGAACGTCATTACAACCTAGATGTGTGATAGTTTTATCATATCACTGATCAGCAGACATGCAGTGATTCTCATAAGGGTCCATTTAAGAACATATACCCAAAAACTGCAGTTTAGGATTGGGACCCCAAAAGTAGGGGAAGTGGGTCCCATGTGAACCCTGAAAAAGTTGCATAATTCCTACATGCTAGGTAGTATATGCTTTACACAAAGATACCCACAAAATATACCAGATGTCCCAGCATAATTCCTAGTTGGGATTCTCTGCTACTTATAATCCCATAATCGTCAAGTTGACCAATACAGTGGCCTTGAGAAATGTCCATTTACAGGCCAAGAGAAGAGTAGTTTTGAAAATTTACCCACTGGAATGACTGGCTCGATAACCAAGCCAATCAATCAATTGGTAAATTTTCAAAAAATAGTATTCTCTTGGCCTCGAAATGGACATCTCCTAAGCAATGTTTTTAATTCTTTGGACAAATCTTGACCATTAAAAGGTTAATTTTAGCATGGAGGAAAAACACCACAGGGATCCTTTTATATAATAAATGCCTGAATTTCTAAATCAACCAGTGGCATGTAAACTAATTAATCTTATTTTGCTTTATGTTTTGCTCCATGTCGGCAGCTGCAGTGGCACATGAGAAGTAGGCCACACTGACCTACTTTTCCTATGCTACATATCTTAAGCCTACAATGCATGTATACACCAAGTTTGATTACTGCATATGAAACCTCTTGAAAAGATAGCCAGGAATAAACTTTTATGACAGATGGATGGACAGACTGACTGAGGGACTAAACGAAATCTAGGATTTCTTTTTTCACGAGAGAGTTGATACTTACCTCCCTAATACTTTTGATATTGCTAAATATTGGCTTTCACTCAATAAACACTCAGATTTAAAACAGTTAGGTGCCCCTACTGGGCAGGGAGTCAGAGCGTAGTCCGGCGGATGCCAGCCCCACCTCCGCGCATGCGCAGACTAGCACTTCCTCTGACTAGATTATTGGCTGACACACATGCAACTATTAAGAGCCTGAAGACCGAGCCTCTGTGGGGTGGAGAGGCCGGGTCCGTATCTAGGGAGGTAAGTATCAACTCTCTCGTGAAAAAAGAAATCCTAGATTTCGTTTATTTCACTTCAAGAGTATACTTACCTCCCTAATACTTTTGATATTGCCAGAATTCGAAAGTGAATCTGGCGGGAGGGAGGCGAGGTCAAAAGACCAGCTCATCCCTATACGCTTTTCTGCGTTTAAGGCACTTAAACTTCTGAAACTGTAAGAAAAAACAGTCAGGATTTGACTAACCATCGGATAACACCACCGATGTATGAGAGATGACCGAATGTCATATGCGCTCCCCCCCCCTCCTTCCTGGGAGGAAGAGTCGACTGACCTCAATGTCCTATACGCTCTCTACGTACAAGTGCCATGTACTACAGGACAGAGACGAAAAAGCTCCATTTTCGTAACTCTCAACAATGAACCACACAAATACACAAACCATCACCATATTAATAACGGGTAATCGTGACAATACAATCAACAACGGACAACACATGAACAAGACTGACCTTGTTGAAAATGGCTGCTGACATCATCTTCCCATCGGTAAAGACTGATGCAGGCCCAAAAAAGTGGGTGTTTCCATAAATTAATTGTGATATATATAAGTAATGAGGAAATCACCTCAAAAAATATAAACCGATTTATTTTTTCAAAACCGACAAGGCGAGAGGATTAGAGGTGTCACGGAGATAATGGTCTGTAAAACTTGACTCACAGTGCCACTGAGCCACCGACATAATATCATCCACAGGGACCCCATTAAATAGGGCCGTGGATGTCACTACGCTGCGGACACTGTGAGCCTTGGCCACGTCAACCTGCTTCCCGGTGGCGGATTTATGGCAAAACTGAATGCATTCCACAATCCACCTGGAAATGGTGTCCTTAGAAGCCCTCCCATGGGGTTCAATATATGACAACCATAACGCTGACTGGTCGGTGCGCCATGCCGCCGTACGTTGCTTGTACCGGCGCAGCGCCCGGACGGGACACCATGCTTTAGAATTAGGATCATATCTAGTTAAAGCAGGCAAAATAATAGGTTGACCTGGATATTTCAACGACTGATTTTTAGCCAAGAAATTAATCCTAGGTAGCAGCTTAAGGCCTTCCCCTGAAACCACAAAACGGTCATCCTCGGCTGATAAGGCATGAATCTCACTCCTACGCCTAGCCGAGGCCGCAGCAATTAAAAACACAGTCTTCAGTGTTAATAGTTTCATAGAAATGGAACTAAGTGGTTCAAAAGGCTTATCACCTAGTACTTGAAGCACTAGCGATAAACTCCAAGACGGAATCACCGGTGGATTCCTTGGTCTTAGATTGCCCATGCCTTTAATTAATACATTCAATGTATTTACTTCATCACTTCCCCTCTTAGCCAAGCAAGGAATAACAGACATTAATGCTGACTTATAACCAGCAATAGAGTTAGGCTTGAGGCTATAGGCATCATAGAGGTGACAGAGGAAATCAGCTACTACTTGAATAGATGAATCCATTGGATCAATACATCTTTTTGAGCACCATTCTGCAAATCTGTTGATTTTATAATTATATGCTCTGGAGGTTGACCCCCTCCTGGCTTTGGCCATAAACATGGCTGCTTGCTCAGAAAAGCCCTCCTTAATTCTAGATTCCTTGACAACATCCACGCAGTCAATCTGAACATTGACGGATTGTTGTGAAGGGCCTTGCCCTGGAAGATAATATCGTCCATCAGAGGCAGAGGAACCGGATTGCAGACCAGAAGGTCCAGCAGATCCGTATACCATGATCGGCTTGGCCAATCCGGGGCGATCAGAAGCACTTGGCATTCCTCTTGTCTGATTTTCTGAAGAATTTTTGGAATCAGGATTGCTGGAGGGAATGCGTATGCATACATTCTCCCCCAGCTGATAGCTAACGCATCTGTTGCGAAAGCGCTTGGATCCGGAATCGGAGAGACGTACGTCGTCATCTTCGCATTCTTCTTCGTTGCGAACAAATCGATGTTGGGTTTCCCCCAATGGTCGAACAGACGATCCGCCACACATTGATTTAGTTGCCATTCCGTGGGTAAAACACTCATCCTTCGGCTCAATGAGTCTGCTAGCAGGTTTAACCTTCCCGGAATATGAACTGCTTTCAAGGTAATCTGGTGATCCAGACACCAACAAAGCAGTTTCCATGTCATCATACAGAGACTGGGCGACTTCGTTCCGCCCTGGCGGTTTATGTAAGTCACAACTGTTGAGTTGTCTGAACGAATAAGAACAATCTTGCCCTGAACTTTCTGTAAGAAATGTTCCAGGGCCAGGACTACTGCTTTTAGCTCCAGTAGATTTATATGTTCCTTTGACTGTTCCAGATTCCAAAGCCCTGATATCGTGTACTCTTCCAGGCAAGCTCCCCAGCCCTCCATCGATGCATCTGTATACACAGTCACCTGAGGGTGGGGAGGGGTTAGCAAAACCCCCGGCAAGAGATTCTCTGTATTCAACCACCATTGCAGGTGGTGAATGAGAGGCGCCAACACTGACACATTCGAGTCCAGCGAACCTGTACTCTGGGTCCACTGTGTCATGAGAAATAACTGGATCGGCCACCTGCGTAAGGCGGCCTGAGGAATGACTGGTTCCAATGAAACCATCAACCCCAGCATTCTCAAGTAAACCCGTGCCAGGACATGACGACTGTCGCACACTGACTGAATTAATGAGATGAGTTTCTGAACTCTCTCCTGAGTAGGATAAACATATCCTGTCTCTAGATCGAAGAACATCCCCAGGTAAACAAACTTCTGGGATGGAGTCAGCTCTGATTTTGGGAAATTGATCATCCAGCCTAAGTCTGTGAGAGTTTTCAAAACAATCTCCAGATTGGCCGACAAACTTTCCCGGGTGTGCGCTTTCAACAGCCAGTCGTCTATGTACGTGTGGACTGCTATGCTTCTCCTGCGGAGGTATGCTGTGATTGCAAGAACCACACGGGTGAAAACCCGAGGAGCCGTGGAAATTCCGAAGGGCAACACCCTGAATTCCCACTGTCTGCCCTGGAATGCAAATCTCAGGAAGCGACAGAAACTCCCGTGGATGGGGATGTGGAAATAAGCGTCCTTCAAATCTATCGACGCCGTCCACATCCCCCTCTCCAACCCCGCCAACACCGAGCGCACCGTTTCCATCTTGAAACTGGGCGTCTCGATGAACTTGTTCAGTGGCTTGAGGTTGAGAATCGGTCTCCACCCTCCGGTGCGTTTTGTTACCAAGAACAGGGTTGAATAGAAGCCCGGACACCTTTGTGCCGGCTGAATAGCTCCTTTTTGTACGAGGGAATTTATCTCCTCCTCGATACACAACCTTTGATCTGGATCTCTCGGAATGGGAGTCCAGACTGGCACCAGAGACAGTCGCGACGGCGGGCCTGTCATCCACTCTGGATGATACCCCACGGAAAGCCATCGCAAGACTAAACGGTCCTGAGTTAACCGTTCCCACTCTTGCATGTGGTCGGCTAGCCGGCCTCCCACCGGTCCACCTAGGGACCGCGGCGGACACAAGGCATGCAAGAGCGGCACTGTCTCCGTCGCCATACACACCGGCGTGGTCCTTACCGCGGTAAGCGCCCTGTCAGGAACGATAACCACGCCCAGATCCTCGCGCGCCCCGCCCCGCCCCGCGCGCACCTCGGTGCACGGGCGGCTGCCTGGCTGACGGCGGCTGAGGAGCCTGCGCCCCCCTCACTGCTGGCCGAATCGCACGCGGCCGAGGCCGGCGCTGCGACGGCGGCTGGCCTCTGACTTGGCCAGCACCACCTCGAGCCTGCAGGGGACGATACGCAGGGGCCGCGGCGCGAACGTTAGCACGACGCAGCACCTCAAACTGTTCGCGCAGCGCCCTCTGGTTATTCACCAGGGTGACCGTCTCCTGGAGGTGGCGACATCCCTCACCTCCAAAAAGACCAGGACCCGTCATAGGCGTACGGAGTAGCCTATTATACAGGTCCTGAGACGGGCACAGATTGTCCAGGGCAAACGTGCGTCTTGCCCGGACACTCCTGGTCACCGCCCACGTCATACAGTCCAGCGCCAGGGGCACGATGCGACAACGCCTGGCCACCTCGCGAGGGGCCTTCGCGAGACGTCCACTCGTGTTAATGGACGACTCCGCCGCCTTGAACATGTCAACGACATGCTCCGCCAGCGGCAGAGAAGGCATAGCGTTAGCAGTTGGTTTCCCAGCTAACCACGGCGTGTGAACACGGTGGCTAGCCGACTGCTCCACGGGCAGATCAGGCCTAACGCTCACCAACCACTGGCAAGCGTCATACCAATCCTCCTCCGTGGCTAACTGCGAGCGCTCTACAAGACGGGGTCCTTCGTCTTCCTCCTGAGCGCAAGCAGTAGAGTAGGGTATATATAGCCCCACCACGGGCCCGGCCAGCACCAGCTACACGCTCGGCAAGCCGAGGTATGCGGTACCGCTGGCCATCAGCAGCGCCCTGGGCCACCACCTGAACCGCGGACCTTACTCCAGGGTGAGTAATACCGTGGAAAAAAGCGCCTGTATTCCCCGCGAGGGGTGCACAAACGTCTTCATCCATGTCCACGTCATCAGACGGCGACCCTAGCAGGTAATCCTCATCACCCGGGTCAGAAAGATTAGACCCCGGGTCAGCAAAGAGAGCTAACCCGGGCTGACCAGGAACGGTGCCATAGGAGGTACTGGCCACCGCGGCGTGCGGATACCCCTGGACTGATAAGCAGCCAGCGGGTTCCAGCGACAACCGTCCACGGTCCCCTATCGGCGCGGCAATAAGCCTGCTGCCAGGGTCGTGGAACGCCCCCTCTAATGGGGCCACCTCTGAATCGTCGGACAACGGAAGCGGACTAAGGAAAATCGATCCAGAGGCGGGGATTACCTGCTCCGAAGCCGATGATGAGGACAATAAAGGATCTGGTCCAGGAAGCATGCCACGAAGCAACCCTGGAACCAAATCTTTTATTGTCCTCTTCATCTCTCCCAACATCTCGGTCCGGAAGGTCTCCATATCCACCGCGGACGAGACCTTCCCCTTACCCTTCCTACTTACAACCTCTCGTTTCCGCTTCTTCTTCTCCTCCTCTACCACCTTGTCCGTCGCCTGTAAGCAGCACAAGAATTCGGACATTAACTCGCGCCCCCAGTGCTTACATATGTCACAATTAATCAAGGGACCACAAGGGCTACATCGATAACACAGATGCGGCCAGAACTTTACATGCATAAAACGTCCACAGGACGCGCAACCCGGTCCCTGAAACAGGCCAAAGGACAAGGAGTATGAGCAACTAGTTAAGCTTAGAAACTCAATCCAACTCAAAAAGAAGGAAAACGATCATAAAGATCAATATACATCAGAAACCAGCATAGCGCTTGAATCGCTGATAAATACATAGCCAGGCTGATTATGACGTCATTAATCCCGTGACAGGAAAAAATCGATCCCAACAAAACATCCAAGTGCAAGGACGAATTGTATGCTGAATGGATAAGTTGACTACACAACCATCAGATACATATAGATAACTCTTTTCTGGCAAAAATGTTAATTATCTCCCTTTGTTTGTTTACAATAATTAACATCACCACATTATCAATAACTAGATACCTGACACTTTGTATAGACAAACCATCCAACGTGACGAACCGGAAACTCCACCATCTGCACGCCTCTTAACTCTCTCCACCTCATGGGGAAGGAATTGGATCAAGAGGGCAAAGTGAGAAGACCTTTATACCAGGCCTCCAACTCACTGGACATAATTTTTCATTTGGTTAGATAACCTAACAGTGTTAGTAGGAAATGGAACCATGGTGGAGAGAAAACTAATTCTCTGCTACTGTGACGTCACCACCCAGCGTCATACAGACCTGTGGACATAAACAGAAAGAGAAATTAGTCCTAGGTAGCACCGAGTTGATATAACCCAACCAACCAAGGCGCTTATCACGGTAAACGCGAGTCCCGGAAACACAATACACCGGGAAGAAAACTCGCTAATTTTACTAGAAGTCACCTGATTTAAAGGTCCTCCGTCCTCCTGTGGCGAAGTATTCCTTTCCGCCATCCAAAAAAGTGACTAACACTCCAAAATAACACTAATAAAACAGTTTAAGAGTAGAAAAGCTTATGACAGAAAAAGACATGTGTGTTCTCTTTGCCAATAATCTAGCAAAGAGGAAGTGCTAGTCTGCGCATGCGCGGAGGTGGGGCTGGCATCCGCCGGACTACGCTCTGACTCCCTGCCCAGTAGGGGCACCTAACTGTTTTAAATCTGAGTGTTTATTGAGTGAAAGCCAATATTTAGCAATATCAAAAGTATTAGGGAGGTAAGTATACTCTTGAAGTGAAAACAGGAGTTTATTTAGAGGCTACTCACAGCAAAAAGCATTTAATATATGCATGAACATAACAAAAGAAATTTTTAGTTGCAACTCAAAACAAGTATAAATAACTGTGTCTGTCTGCCAAAATTATGGCGCAATCCTAGCATGTAAGAGTTGTCTACATACCCATTTATCCATAAGCGAGGGTGTGTATGAATCAGTCTGACTAAGGCCACAAATTCTGCATGTCTCTGATAGATCATCTGGGAAAAATGAAAAAGCCAAGGATAAAATCTGATATCTTTGAATGATAATTTGTCAAATATTGCATAGCATTAAATAGTCACTGTATTAGAGAATAGTTCTTCATGTTTATATACTTTCGAGTAAAAAAAGCTCTTGGTAGCTTGGTGAAAATAAAGTTGAACCAAGTTTTATAGTGAATAATTGTTTGAACTGGGCATTGAATCTTTGACCGGCTTGGAATGATAATCCAGTTGGTACCACCCTGTCACCCATGGCCTCCGGGTTTTACCTCTTGTTAATAACAATGAGGCAGAAGACATACATCGGCTGGTTTTGCTTCCTAAATTGTTAGTTGGTTAGTTAGTTTTCATTAAAATATGGATTAAAAATCTGCAAAGCAACTGAAATTGCTGTTTCATTGCAAATTTTGAAACAGTGTTTTATTGAATTCAAAATATGAAATGACAATCTCCTCCTTTTCAGATTTTCAAAAAATATTTTAGTGAAAACTAACTAACTAACTAGCCATCTAGGAACAGTGACCCTGACCACTGTTTATCTCGGATCTGAAATATTTTGATGAAAGGGAAATGGAAAGTCAAACCCATCTTCCCAGTTGGCAAAGGATACTATTTCTATATTGGGTCAAAGTTATGCTAATGTTTATCTAATGTAGAAACAACATATTTTGCCTTCTGTACTGTTGCACCTTCCAGAAAGATTGTAAAACGGGAAATATTGAACTGAAAACCTAGTGTATCCAAACAAAATATCATGAGATTAGAACTTGGTCATAACTTGTTGCTGTTGAAATATTAAGATGGATGGAAGTGTTGCTATCTGTGGATTCAGGAGCATAGGCATTATCGTCGTCAGCCATGAGGTGCAGGCGAAGAAGAGCAAGTCCCTTTCATGCTTAGGTGTAGGAGTGTCAGCATCTACAACCACCATTAGTTTGGGTTCTTACGGTATCACATCTTCAGACCATACACCATCATTTTGAAAAGTGATTTGTTAGTTGGCGTATGCGCTAGGGCTTCCGGATGCACTGACTGTGACAGTTGAGTAAACTGCCTATTAGGGGTGATGGCAAGTATCAACTCTGTCGTGAAAAGAACAAGAGGCCCAAGGGCCTGTGACACTTGCCTGGACCATTAGCATTTGAATAGACAAGATAGATAATTTTCAGAAAATCTAAAATGGCCAGCAGCCAGCAAAAAGAATTTATCAATCAAGATTCTCGTTTGATATATGTAGAAGCCTATCGTCATAGGATCATTCCACCCAAGTTCTGTTGAAAGCGGGCCATTGATTAAGGAATAGGAGTAGCATTCTAAACGACTTCCGAATTTTCGGAAAATAAAAGATGACCGCAAATTGATAAATCAAAATTGTGTACACAAGTTCCGAAGCACACCACGCTAGCATCCTTCAAGCCGAGTTTGCTTGAAATGATTCAAGCGGTTAATGAGGAGTAGGCTTTTAACTCATTTCTGAAAATTTAAAAGAAATCCATGATGGTCGCCGAAAAAAGTGACCAATCAAAATTCTGTATAAAAGTTATGAAACCTTCCAGCCAAGTCTGATTAAAATTGTCCAAACAGTTAATGAGTAGTTTCAAACTATTTCCCTGCATTTTTTGGAAAGTTCAAGATGGTCGCCGAACAAACAAAGCAATCAAAATCCTGTATAAATGATCTGAAGCATACCTCTCTAGGGTCCTCCAAACCGAGTTTGCTTGACATCAGCCAAGTGGTTAATAATGAGTAGGCTTTTAACTGATTTCCAGAAAATAGAAAATCCAAAAAAATTGACCAACTAAAATTCTGTATATATTCTTCCCACCAAATCTGGTTGTAATTGTCCACGCAGTTAATTAAGAGTAGCGTTTTAAATGATTTCCTTCCATTTTTCGGAAATTTCAAGATGGGCAGCGAAAATTATTTATTAATTAAAATTCTGTATATAGGTTCTGAAGCATACAAATCTAGGGTCCTCCCAACCGAGTTTGCTTGAAATCAGTCATGTAGTTAATGAGGAATAGGGTTTTAATGATTTCCCGCCATTTTTCAGAAAATTCATCATGGCCACCGAAAACATTTACCAATCATAATTCTGTATACAGGTTCTCAAGAATACCGCTCTAGGGTACTCTTAGCCAAGTTTGCTTGAAATCGGCCAAATAGTTAAAGAATTCTGAAGCCTGCCCCCAGTGGGTGCTTACAGACAAAGTAGGTTGAGAACCGTCAAACAGTTAATGAGGAGTTGCGTTTTAAAGCAAAAGTTGACGGACGAATGGTTGCCATCGCATAAGCTCACTTGGCCATTCTGGCCAGGTGAGCTAATAATCTGAGATTACATCTGTCTAATAAATAGAACAATAACGTAATATGAGAGTGATATTTGCCATGGTGATTCTCAGAATATTCCCGCAGTCTTTGCTAATTAAAATAGAATCACAAACAAAAACATCTCCCAATAAATTTTTTTAAAGTTAATGTTAATTCAAACTAATACTTATATTATAGCAATAAATTAATTCTAACAAAATTATCAACAGTATGCATTCAAACTATGCACGCTGTTGACAAGAAAATTGAATTTATAAGCGAGAGAGAGAGAGAGAGAGAAAGAAAGAGAGAGAGAGAGAGAGAGGAGAGGGGAGCGAGAGAGAGAGAGAGAGAGAGAGAGAGATAGAGAAGGAGAGGGAGGGAGGGGAGCGAGAGAGAGAGAGAGAGAGAAAGAGAGAGAGAGAGATAGAGAAGGAGAGGGAGGGAGGGGAGCGAGAGAGAGAGAGAGAGAGAGAGAGAGAGAGAGAGAGAGAGAGAGGAGAGGGGAGCGAGAGAGAGAGAGAGAGAGAGAGAGATAGAGAAGGAGAGGGAGGGAGGGGAGCGAGAGAGAGAGAGAGAGAGAGGGAGAGAGAGATAGTAACAACAAAATGATTATCAGATTGCTCCAGAAGAGTTAATGCAATTGACTTTCTTGAACACACGTGTCATGCG
>CM067375.1:92681890-92756890 GCA_034401795.1 Chaetoderma sp. LZ-2023a
AGCTAATATGTCTGATGACTGGCATTACTTTAATAATGCATGTTACGGGCCCGTATTGACCCAGTAGCAGCCCCGTAACATGCGGTATAGATAGATGATTGAGGCACAGAAATTAGACCGTAGATGCAGGCCAATATCTCCCTAGAAGCTAAATGACGGGTGTGATATAATGGTATTAATGGGCAAGCTATGTAAGGATGCACACTTTAAATTTTGTAGGCGTCAGTGTAGCTGTTCAGCTGTATGTAATATTTTACCGACGCAATTATAAATTAGGTTAGACATTCTCACTAAGCGATTCCGGCCATCAAGGAATCGAGTACTCGGTTAAATAAAGGAATCGACACGCTATCGTTGACGATTTTACGCTAGGAATTTCATTCACAGAAAACTATTTATATTTTCCCGTAGAAATTTGTAAACAAACTGAATTAACCAATCAACAGTGGATTTATAAAATTCAGTCATCTGCCGTAATGTAACGCTACGTTTGATTGGATAAAACGCCTGTAATGCTTGCGTATTTAGCGATCGAAAACTGGTGCTCTCAAAACCGTCCAGACGGCGCGTAGGTCTCTAGGCAAGTTTATTGAAAACCGTCCAGACGGCTCGTAGGTTTATTTGTACGCTTTTTGCGCGCCGTCTAGACGGCTCGTAGGTTCCTTAGGGTTAAAGCAATTCTAAATCAAGCAAGAATCACGGATTAAAATAATAGTGTGTGGCGTATGTAAGCAAGAGATGCAATTTTCATCTATATCCTTAGTCATCAAAGAAAGATATTTGATGTTTGAATTTGAAATTTATATATCTTCCCTATGTTTACCAAAGCCGCCATTGCATAGCATGTCACCAAATATCCAAGATGTCATTGTGGCTCTGGTGTGAATGCAGACTAGTAAATTATATTCTCATCATAGCGATAAGGCCAATATGGTTTACGGCCGTAATATGATTGTTCACCCACTACAAGCTTGTCCTGCCATAGTTTCCAGACGTATATGTACGATCATGAAAATTGGTATGTGAATGCATCTTATGGAGAAGATGTGTTTCACTTCAAGAGTATACTTACCTCCCTAATACTTTTGATATTGCTAAATATTGGCTTTCACTCAATAAACACTCAGATTTAAAACAGTTAGGTGCCCCTACTGGGCAGGGAGTCAGAGCGTAGTCTGGCGGATGCCAGCCCCACCACCGCGCATGCGCAGACTAGCACTTCCTCTTTGCTAGATTATTGGCAAAGAGAACACACATGTCTTTTTGAATCATAAGCTTTTCTTACTCTTAAACTGTTAATTGGTGTATATTTTGGAGTGATAGTATCTGATTTGGATGGCAGGAGGGTACACTTCGCCACAGGAGGACTTAGGACCTTTAAATCAGGTGACTTCTAGTAAAATTAGCGAGTTTTCTTCCAGGTGTATTGTGTTTCCGGGACTCGCGTTTACCGTGATAAGCGCCTTGGTTAGTTGGTTTATGTCAACTCGGTGCTACCTAGGGCTAATTTCTCTTTCTGTTTATGTCCACAGGTCTGTATGACGCTAGGTGGTGACATCACAGTAGCAGAGAGTTAGTTTTCTCTCCACCATGGTTCCATTTCCTACTAACACTGTTAGGTTATCTAACCAAATGAAAAATTATGTCCAGTGAGTTGGAGGCCTAGTATAAAGGTCTTCTCACTTTGCCCTCTTGATCCAATTCCTTCCCCATGAGGTGGAGAGAGTTAAGAGGCGTGCAGATGGTGGAGTTCTCCGGTTCGTCACGTTGGATGGTTTGTCTATACAAAGTGTCAGGTATCTAGTTATTGATAATGTGGTGATGTTAATTATTGTAAACAAACAAAGGGAGATAATTAACATTTTTGCCAGAAAAGAGTTATCTATATGTATCTGATGGTTGTGTAGTCGACTTATCCATTCAGCATACAATTCGTCCTTGCACTTGGATGTTTTGTTGGGATCGAATTTTTCCTGTCACGGGATTAATGACGTCATAATCAGCCTGGCTATGTATTATCAGCAATTCAAGCGCTATGCTGGTTTCTGATGTATATTGATCTTTATGATCGTTTTCCTTCTCTTTGAGTTGGATTGAGTTTCTAAGCTTAACTAGTTGCTCATACTCCTTGTCCTTTGCCCTGTTTCAGGGACCGGGTTGCGCGTCCTGTGGACGTTTTCTTCATGAAAAGTTCTGGCCTCATCTGTGCTATCAATGTAGCCCTTGTGGTCCCTTGGTTAATTGTGACATATGTAAGCACTGGGGGGGGCGAGTTAATGTCCGAATTCTTGTGCTGCTTACAGGCGACGGACAAGGTGGTAGAGGAGGAGAAGAAGAAGAAGCGGAAACGAGAGGTTGTAAGTAGGAAGGGTAAGGGGAAGGTCTCGTCCGCGGTGGATATGGAGGCCTTCCGGACCGAGATGTTGGGAGAGATGAAGAGGACAATAAAGGATTTGGTTCCAGGGTTGCTTCGTGGCATGCTTCCTGGACCAAATCCTTTACTGTCCTCATCATCGGCTTCGGAGCAGGTAATCCCCGCCTCTGGATCGGTTTTCCTTAGACCGCTTCCGTTGTTCGACGATTCAGAGGTGGCCCCATTAGAGGGGGCGTTCCACGACCCTGGCAGCAGGCTTATTGCCGCGCCGATAGGGGACCGTGGACGGTTGTCGCTGGAACCCGCGGGCTGCTTATCAGTCCAGGGGTATCCGCACGCCGCGGTGGCCAGTACCTCCTATGGCACCGTTCCTGGTCAGCCCGGGTTAGCTCTCTTTGCTGACCCGGGGTCTAATCTTTCTGACCAGGGTGATGAGGATTACCTGCTAGGGTCGCCGTCTGACAACGTGGACATGGATGAAGACGTTTGTGCACCCCTCGCGGGGAATACAGGCGGCTTATTCCACGGTTTTACTCACCCTGGAGTAAAGTCCGCGGCTCAGGTGGTGGCCCAGGGTGCTGCTGATGGCCAGCGGTACCGCATACCTCGGCTTGCCGAGGGTGTTGCTGGTGCTGGCCGGGCCCGTGGTCGGGCTATATATACCCCGCGCTCTGCCACGGTGCCTGCTCCTGGTCAAACCAGTGATATTTTCATGCCGGTGCTGTCAGGCCCGCATGTTTTCCCTGGCTTGCCAGGTGTATCAGCGTACCCGCCGTCAAGCTCTACTGCTTGCGCTCAGGAGGAAGACGAAGGACCCCGTCTTGTAGAGCGCTCGCAGTTAGCCACGGAGGAGGATTGGTATGACGCTTGCCAGTGGTTGGTGAGCGTTAGGCCTGATCTGCCCGTGGAGCAGTCGACTAGCCAGCGTGTTCACACGCCGTGGTTAGCTGGGAAACCGACTGCTAACGCTATGCCTTCTCTGCCGCTGGCGGAGCATGTCGTTGACATGTTCAAGGCGGCGGAGACGTCCATTAACTCGAGTGGACGTCTCGCGAAGGCCCCTCGCGAGGTGGCCAGGCGTTGTCGCATCGTGCCCCTGGATTACCAGCGGTACGGTGTGGTACCCAAGCCCAGCGTGGATGACCGCGCGGCTTTGGGTGAGGATGCGCGGCCAGGCTCCCGTTCTGACACGGGGGTCTTGTGCTCGAACGCGTTGCGTTCGGCGAATACCGCGTTGCGTGATGCGGAGGAGAGTGGGAGGGCTTCGATTGCCGCTCTGTCCCACGTCTCCCAGCTGTTACAGGGGGTAGTAACGGCATCCGCATCGCGCCAGCCAAGCCCGGTCACGGTCCAGCGAGCCATCCAGGATGGTATTAACCTGGCGCTGGACTGTATGACTCGGGCGGTGACCAGGAGTGTCCGGGCAAGACGCACGTTTGCCCTGGACAATCTGTGCCCGTCTCAGGACCTGTACAATAGGCTACTCCGTACGCCTATGACGGGTCCTGGTCTTTTTGGAGGTGAGGGATGTCGCCACCTCCAGGAGACGGTCACCCTGGTGAATAACCAGAGGGCGCTGCGCGAGCAGTTTGAAGTGCTGCGTAGTGCTAACGTTCGCGCCGCGGCCCCTGCGTATCGTCCCCTGCAGGCTCGAGGTGGTGCTGGCCAAGTCAGAGGCCAGCCACCGTCGCAGCGTCGGCCTCGGCCGCGTGCGATTCGGCCAGCAGCGAGGGGGGCGCAGGTTCCTCAGGCGCCGTCAGCCAGGCAGCCGCCCGCGCACCGAGGTGCGCGCGGGGCGGGGCGGGGCGCGCGAGGATCTGGGCGTGGTTATCGGTCCTGACAGGACGCTTACCGCGGTAAGAACCACTCCGGTGTGTATGGCAACGGAGACAGTGCCGCTCTTGCATGCCTTGTGTCCACCGCGGTCCCTAGGTGGACCGGTGGGAGGCCGGCTAGCCGACCACATGCAAGAGTGGGAACGGTTGACTCAGGACCGTTTAGTCTTGCGATGGCTTTCCGTCGGGTATCATCCAGAGTGGATGACAGGCCCGCCGTCGCGACTGTCTCTAGTGCCAGTCTGGACTCCCATTCCGAGAGAGCCAGAGCAAAGGTTGTGTATCGAGGAGGAGATAAATTCCCTCGTACAAAAAGGAGCTATTCAGCCGGCACAAAGGTGTCCGGGCTTCTATTCAACCCTGTTCTTAGTAACAAAACGCACCGGAGGGTGGAGACCGATTCTCAACCTCAAGCCATTGAACAAGTTCATCGAGACGCCCAGTTTCAAGATGGAAACGGTGCGCTCGGTGTTGGCGGGGTTGGAGAGGGGGATGTGGACGGCGTCGATAGATTTGAAGGACGCTTATTTCCACATCCCCATCCACGGGAGTTTCTGTCGCTTCCTGAGATTTGCATTCCAGGGCAGACAGTGGGAATTCAGGGTGTTACCCTTCGGAATTTCCACGGCTCCTCGGGTTTTCACCCGTGTGGTTCTTGCGATCACAGCATACCTCCGCAGGAGAAGCATAGCAGTCCACACGTACATAGACGACTGGCTGTTGAAAGCGCACACCCGGGAAAGTTTGTCGGCCAATCTGGAGATTGTTTTGAAAACTCTCACAGACTTAGGCTGGATGATCAATTTCCCAAAATCAGAGCTGACTCCATCCCAGAAGTTTGTTTACCTGGGGATGTTCTTCGATCTAGAGACAGGATATGTGTATCCTACTCAGGAGAGAGTTCAGAAACTCATCTCGTTAATTCAGTCAGTGTGCGACAGTCGTCATGTCCTGGCACGGGTTTACTTGAGAATGCTGGGGTTGATGGTTTCATTGGAACCAGTCATTCCTCAGGCCGCCTTACGCAGGCGGCCGATCCAGTTATTTCTCATGACACAATGGACCCAGAGTACAGGTTCGCTGGACTCGAATGTGTCAGTGTTGGCGCCTCTCATTCACCACCTGCAATGGTGGTTGAATACAGAGAATCTCTTGCCGGGGGTTTTGCTAACCCCTCCCCACCCTCAGGTGACTGTGTATACAGATGCATCGATGGAGGGCTGGGGAGCTTGCCTGGAAGAGTACACGATATCAGGGCTTTGGAATCTGGAACAGTCAAAGGAACATATAAATCTACTGGAGCTAAGAGCAGTAGTCCTGGCCCTGGAACATTTCTTACAGAAAGTTCAGGGCAAGATTGTTCTTATTCGTTCAGACAACTCAACAGTTGTGACTTACATAAACCGCCAGGGCGGAACGAAGTCGCCCAGTCTCTGTATGATGACATGGAAACTGCTTTGTTGGTGTCTGGATCACCAGATTACCTTGAAAGCAGTTCATATTCCGGGAAGGTTAAACCTGCTAGCAGACTCATTGAGCCGAAGGATGAGTGTTTTACCCACGGAATGGCAACTAAATCAATGTGTGGCGGATCGTCTGTTCGACCATTGGGGGAAACCCAACATCGATTTGTTCGCAACGAAGAAGAATGCGAAGATGACGACGTACGTCTCTCCGATTCCGGATCCAAGCGCTTTCGCAACAGATGCGTTAGCTATCAGCTGGGGGAGAATGTATGCATACGCATTCCCTCCAGCAATCCTGATTCCAAAAATTCTTCAGAAAATCAGACAAGAGGAATGCCAAGTGCTTCTGATCGCCCCGGATTGGCCAAGCCGATCATGGTATACGGATCTGCTGGACCTTCTGGTCTGCAATCCGGTTCCTCTGCCTCTGATGGACGATATTATCTTCCAGGGCAAGGCCCTTCACAACAATCCGTCAATGTTCAGATTGACTGCGTGGATGTTGTCAAGGAATCTAGAATTAAGGAGGGCTTTTCTGAGCAAGCAGCCATGTTTATGGCCAAAGCCAGGAGGGGGTCAACCTCCAGAGCATATAATTATAAAATCAACAGATTTGCAGAATGGTGCTCAAAAAGATGTATTGATCCAATGGATTCATCTATTCAAGTAGTAGCTGATTTCCTCTGTCACCTCTATGATGCCTATAGCCTCAAGCCTAACTCTATTGCTGGTTATAAGTCAGCATTAATGTCTGTTATTCCTTGCTTGGCTAAGAGGGGAAGTGATGAAGTAAATACATTAAATGTATTAATTAAAGGCATGGGCAATCTAAGACCAAGGAATCCACCTGTGATTCCGTCTTGGAGTTTATCGCTAATGCTTCAAGTACTAGGTGATAAGCCTTTTGAACCACTTAGTTCCATTTCTATGAAACTATTAACACTGAAGACTGTGTTTTTAATTGCTGCGGCCTCGGCTAGGCGTAGGAGTGAAATTCATGCCTTATCAGCCGAGGATGACCGTTTTGTGGTTTCAGGGGAAGGCCTTAAGCTGCTACCTAGGATTAATTTCTTGGCTAAAAATCAGTCGTTGAAATATCCAGGTCAACCTATTATTTTGCCTGCTTTAACTAGATATGATCCTAATTCTAAAGCATGGTGTCCCGTCCGGGCGCTGCGCCGGTACAAACAACGTACGGCGGAGTGGCGCACCGACCAGTCAGCGTTATGGTTGTCATATATTGAACCCCATGGCAGGGCTTCTAAGGACACCATTTCCAGGTGGATTGTGGAATGCATTCAGTTTTGCCATAAATCCGCCACCGGGAAGCAGGTTGACGTGGCCAAGGCTCACAGTGTCCGCGGCGTAGTAACATCCACGGCCCTATTTAATGGGGTCCCTGTGGATGATATTATGTCGGTGGCTCAGTGGCACTGTGAGTCAAGTTTTACAGACCATTATCTCCGTGACACCTCTAATCCTCTCGCCTTGTCGGTTTTGAAAAAATAAATCGGTTTATATTTTTTGAGGAGGTTTTTCCTCATTACTTATATATTTCACAATTAATTTATGGAAACACCCACTTTTTTGGGCCTGCATCAGTCTTTGCCAATGGGAAGATGATGTCAGCAGCCGTTTCAACAAGGTCAGTCTTGTTCATGTGTTGTCCGTTGTTGATTGTTTTGTCACGATTACCCGTTATTAATATGGTGATGGTTTGTGTATTTGTGTGGTTCATTGTTGAGAGTTACGAAAATGGAGCTTTTTCGTCTCTGTCCTGTAGTACATGGCACTTGTACGTAGAGAGCGTATAGGACATTGAGGTCAGTCGACTCTTCCTCCCAGGAAGGAGGGGGGGGAGCGCATATGACATTCGGTCATCTCTCATACATCGGTGGTGTTATCCGATGGTTAGTCAAATCCTGACTGTTTTTTCTTACAGTTTCAGAAGTTTAAGTGCCTTTAACGCAGAAAAGCGTATAGGGATGAGCTGGTCTTTTGACTTCGCCTCCCTCCCGCCAGATTCACTTTCGAATTCTGGCAATATCAAAAGTATTAGGGAGGTAAGTATACTCTTGAAGTGAAATAAACGAAATCTAGGATTTCTTTTTTCACGAGAGAGTTGATACTTACCTCCCTAGATACGGACCCGGCCTCTCCACCCCACAGAGGCTCGGTCTTCAGGCTCTTAATAGTTGCATGTGTGTCAGCCAATAATCTAGTCAGAGGAAGTGCTAGTCTGCGCATGCGTGGTGGTGGGGCTGGCATCCGCCAGACTACGCTCTGACTCCCTGCCCAGTAGGGGCACCTAACTGTTTTAAATCTGAGTGTTTATTGAGTGAAAGCCAATATTTAGCAATATCAAAAGTATTAGGGAGGTAAGTATCAACTCTCTCGTGAAAAAAGAAATCCTAGATTTCGTTTACAGTGTGTAAAAAGTAGGTCAGTCTGACCTTTTCATGGATCAATGAACATTACGGTCTACAAGCTTGTCCACGTCATAGTTTCAAGACGTTTATATGTACGATTATGAAACGTGGTATGTTGATGCATCTTATGTGCAGTGTGTAAAAAGTACAACCTACTTTTCATGGTTCATTGAACATTACAGACAATTTTTTTCCATGCTATGGTATACAGGAACTAAACTTGATATATGGATGCATTTTAGGGAGGTGTTCAGTGTATGAAAAGTAGGTCAGTGAGACATACCTTTGACCTACTTTTCATGGTTCATTGAACATTACAGAAATTTATTTGTCCAGGCTGGAGCTTCAAGACTTTTTGGTATACGGGAACTAACGTTTGATATGTGGATGCATCTTAGGGAGGAGGTGTACAGTCTATGAAGAGTAGGTTTTTATCTCGCCTGGGAAGCAGAAAGTTTAGAGATGGATGACTAATTCCAGCGGCGGTGTTCGTCATTTATACAGTTTTGGTTAAGGTTTTTAAGTCCAATTATTTTTCAACAATGGCTCACCCGATGTCAATGAAACTATAGAAGTGATCTCTACATTACAGGGATGTGATCTTCATAACAATAGATTTCATTCTGGGGCATTTTACATATTTTTTCCACAGATTTGGACTTGGACTTTTCATGTACTATGCCAGTGCACTTTTGGTTAAGGTTTTTAAATCAACTTATTTTTTAACAATGAGTCATCCGATCTCAATGAAACTTTACAGAAGTGATCTATGCTATACAGGGATGCGATCTGCATAATAACAAATTTTTATTTTGCCAGTGCACTTTTGGTTAAGGTTTTTAAATCAACTTATATCTCAATAATGGCTCATCCGATGTCAATGAAACTTTATAGAAGTGATCTATACTATACAGGGATGTGATCTGCGTAACAATAGACTTCATTTTGGGACATTTTACCTATATTTTCATGGTTTTAGACTTTTTCATGTATTTTGCCAGTGCACTTTTGGTTAAGGTTTTTAAATCAACTTATTTTTCAACAATGCCTCATCCAATCTCAATCAGGCCTTACAGAAGTGATCTATACTATACGATCTGCATAACAACAGATTTCATTTTGGGGAATTTTAACTATTTTTTCATGGTTTTCTCATTGAGTTTTTTATGAACCATTCTTTTTCAACAACGGATATCAACAAAATCTTACAGCAGCATTTTATACAATGCAGAGGTACTATCCGCATCATTACCCATATTAATTTGGGGAAATTTCAGCATTTTCACAGTTTTGGACATGGAATTTTTTTGGGTTACGGTTACGGTTGTCTATGGACCATGTAACTGAACTATGATCATTCCGATTTCACTGAAACTTTACAGAAGATTTCGGGTAATTTTTACTACATATTTCTCAGTTTTGGACATTGAACTTTTTTCATGGGTTTTTTGTACTTTTTTTATGGACCACTCATTTTCAACAATGTGTTGATGGCGAGCTGTGGAACATTATAGCAGACCAGCATAAAGAGCAGACATCGTGTGTGAGGTGGTGCGGAGAACTAGGCGAACCCTTCAACCTAAACCAGGGGACAAGGCAAGGTAGCTAATTATCAGCTGAGCTCTAAGATCTACACAAATAGCACACTAACAGCCATTCGAGACTCTGGACTAGGATACAGTATTGGACATGTGAACATTAGTAGTGCAATATGCGCTTTAATCAGTGGAGACTGGTGTGCCATGGATGCAATGGTTAATATTGTGGAGACTTGTCAACCAAAAAAAAGACAAAAAATCAATGCAAGCAAGAGTGCTCTAATCGTTCTCAATGAGAGCACAATGAGTAATACCATTCCCCCCACCATCAATGGGGAAGAAGTGCCCCCAACTGCAAACAGCTGTCCACCTAGGAATTTCCAAAAATGTGGAAAAGAATGTTAACATCTACGCCAATATAAACACTACAAGAAGCACACTCTATCAGCTATTGGGGGCCGGTCTCCATGGAAAGAATGGTTTAAATCCCATCGTAACAACAAACATATGGAAAGTGTATGTTCTTCCAAGGCTACTACATGGACATCGTATTGGATCTAAAGAAATATTAAGCAGCTTGGAGACTTCCAGAAGAATACTATGAAACAAATTCTGCACCTTCCAACCCGATATGCAGATGTGGTGGCATTATTACTCGGAGCGGAAAAGACGGAGGCCATACTGGAGAAAAGGATAATCAATCTCTTTCTAAGCATATGTAGAAATGTCGGATCGATGGAGCGTGACTTAGCGAAACGTCAGATTTCCTTGAAAGCGCTAAATAGCAAGAGTTGGTTCAGTAAACTAAGACAGACCCTACAAAAATATGAGCTACCGCACACATCACAGCTCCTACAGGACCCCCCCCCCCCCCCTACAAGAGATAAAGTCTCAATTTTAAAATATGCTCAAATAATCAGCCACACAGTCTACAGTCAAGGGAGACATCGGAGATATCGAGAGAGCTTGCGTAATAGTTTGACTTCTTACTGGATGTACATACTTCAGACCAATCTTGCTATATTTAATCAAAACGAAGTTGACCCTACATGCATACTTTGTCACGGAGCTCCAGAAGATTTCCTGTGCCAGTGCAAGAGATTACAGAGCATCAGGTCAAGATACCGCCAAGAGATTGTTGATTTACTACATGTCCATGGCTAGTAGACCTGTTAACCTTAGTTAATCACTCCACTGTTAACCTGCTTCTGTTATTGCTTGATGCTTCCAAACTTAGCGATACAGACCACATAAATAGATACTTAATCTATAACATTGAACTGATAAGTAGTAGATATATATTTGAGTGCCACCAAACTCGTTCTAGGATTATCTGTGAGGATAAAGCCGTCACTACCTCAATCGAGGGTAGTCCCAGTTAACGGGAGGGATCTCCAACCAACCAATGCCTCATCAGATATAAAAAGAATTGTACAGCAGAGTTATATACTATGCGGGAGTTCTATCTGCATCATTACTAGTTTCATTTTGAAAAAAATTTCAGGATCAAGCTATCCGCAGTTTGGAACAATTTTCCATGTTTTGATTGGTTACACTTGTTTGTTGATGCATTACAGAATATGTGTATTACAAGCCATGCCAAGTTTGCTTTGGCAATCCACACTATCCATGCCTTTACAGGCAAGACATTGTACGCTTCTGTGTTCTTGTTTTGTTATAGTTTTTTATGGACCACTTATTTTCTTGCTTTGGCAATCCTTTCACAGGCGAGACATTGTATGCTTCAGCCTTCTTGTTTATCAAGGCTAACATTTTGCATTTAGCTCGACTGAGCAGTTTATGTTTGGTTAAACATACAGGACACATTCTTATAATGAGATGGCATGGCACAATCATATTGACATCAAAAGGTCACGGTCAGTGTGATAATAAATAACATCAGGGATTTTTCAACAATATTATTTTGCTTTTGCCTCAACAGTTCATGTCTCGTGTTGTGTTAATCATGCCACACCCAAACTTGAACACTTGCTAATGAGAGGGGAGGAGACAATTATTTAGTTGTCAAAATGTCAAATATAATTGTCAGTGATAAGTGCATTCCAGGGGGTGTGTGGGTAGGGGGGGGGGGTGGGGGGTGTGTAATATATCGATCAGCATGTCCGTCTGTCCCCATCTTGTCAACGCAACTCTTCCTAGAGGTCTCAATGGATTAACTTAACATTTTGTCGACATCAGTATCATGTACAGATGTGCATGTGCTTTTTTCGCAACCAAAAAATGTTCATTACTTTAAAAAAAGCTGATACATAAACTGCATTTCAGGATAAGTTTTGTGTTTAGCTGGACTTAGTGAATATAACATGATATCTTAAGGGTTGCGTTTAGCTCTGCTACTGCTAAACTTTCAGGCCTAGGGTCACTTTATGTATAGATTTATTACTGCAGCTATATCAATAGTACAATGCATGATTATGTTTTGCATTTACTCTCTCTCTCTCTCTCTCTCTCTCTCTCTCTCTCTCTCTCTCTCTCTCTCTCTCTCTCTCTCTCTCTCTCTCTCTCTCATTCTTATAAGATTATACTGTATTTGTTTCATTTTGATATCTATTTATAGTGTATGTATTTTGTCGTTTCAGGCTATTTAGATGAATTATTTGTAATAGTAGAGGTAATTTTTAGCTAGCTTTGGCAAATAAGTTACCGGTAAGTACAATTGTACCAGGCAAGCTTCAAGGTTGACTTGCAACTACGTGTCCATTTTTCCTTTCCCAGACATGTGACAGCAAATGATATTGTAAACTGATACTGAAACTATCAGCCCAGTAAGGCTTCATTGTCAGGGTATGTTCCTATAGTAGTTTTGTGTTTTTATTTCCCCACTGAAAAAAACAGGTTGGTGTGGGGGTGGTGGCTTGTGTGTGTATGGATTATGCTTCTCTCTTCCATGTACACGAATTTGGTATTCGCTCAATAGCTTAGCTTATAATGGATGGATTCATTTCAAATTTAGTAACTCTTGATGACATGCCCTCGGTGGTGACTGTATATCCGCGAAACATGTCTAGATTTTCTTAAAATTTGTTAAAAATGTCCTAATTTGCTTTCTGCTGAATAACTTTACTTATGATGGACAGATTCATTTCAAATTTGGAACGACATGGCATGCGCTAGGTAGGGGTTGCATGTTCACGAAAGACGTCTAGATTCAGTGCAGTTATCTCCCTTGAAATAACTTAAAATTTGTCAAATATGTGTTCATTTGGTTTCCACTCAATTAACTCCCCTTATAATGGATGGATTCATGTCATTTGTGTATCTCCTTACCTGCCAGTACAATCTATTTGTCAATCCCTGTAGCAAACAGGGTTTTTCATGAATCGCTGCCATTTGGTTGATGGGGAGATTATATGATGGACATAACTAGTTCAGTCATGTCAGTTAGTGCAGCATAGTTGTATGAGGGCCAAGGCCTAGATATCATCACAGAGTGGCAGAATGTTCCCTTTGTTAGATATTATAGCTGCGGAAACCATTAAGGGAGTAGCAGCATAAATTTGTTTACATCTGTTGTATGTACTGAGGCTCCTGGCAGTTAAAGGGTATTCTTGCAGTTATTACACTTGTCTGTATATGATAGTAGTAATGATATGATATTTTGCTCGGCTTTGCGAAGTAAAAAAATAAAAGCTTATGGGATAGTCTGAGCACTGTATGCCAGCATCGGCATAACTGACACCTTCAATCTTGTTTAAAGTTTGCGGTTAGCTCGCTTTATAGCCTAACTATCATGCCTGTTGTAGGCAAGCGTATTAAATATAAAGCTGTTACTGTATCTCGATCAATTGCATGTAGTACCAGGTAGATTTATCAATTTTATTGATTAAAATACAGCTAGATCTATCTTACATGTAGGTTTATTCACCCTCCACCATACAAGAAAATCATGAATATTTTGGTCATTGCAACATGTTTCAAAATATTCAAAAAGTTATTTCTTACACAATCAGAGTATATGCACTTTATATGACTATTACAGTGCGTTTGTATCGTTATGCAATGTAATTTCAGAATAGGTGCATTTCAGGTTTAATTTTTTCTGTATATTAACAGAGATATTTTTCAGGAATCATTGTCATCTCTGCTAGTTGTCATTTAATTCAACTATCATTTAATTCAGCTACAACATTGTATCATAAGAAATTCCATGTGAAAAAAAAGATTAACAGAAAAAAGATTAGCCTTCTGTAAATAATAGTCAAGTAGAATTATGTTAATCAGACTAGCTTCATGGTTGCATTGCAATCACCTTTCTGGTCCTGTAATGTCAAGAAATTCTCTATTTACCTGTCACAGATTTTCATGTGAAATCTTCCAGTAGCTTTGACGAGTTGACATAACACTTGGTGAACCATCTTAAAAACTTGTAGTCATGAAATATGAATTTAAGCAGCTGGTTCATGAGATTGAAGTATAGTTTTCTGAAATGGTTTATAGCTATAGTTAATACTCATGTTGTATTCAATTGCTAGAGTTACTGGTGCCAAAAATGGATAGTTGTATGATTATATTAAAACATATGATAGCTTATGTATTACAGTCAATAATTATTTCTATTTTAATATTAGCATTATTGAATGAATGCCAAAATAAACACTGTCTTCTTTCACTTCAAGAGTATACTTACCTCCCTAATACTTTTGATATTGCTAAATATTGGCTTTCACTCAATAAACACTCAGATTTAAAACAGTTAGGTGCCCCTACTGGGCAGGGAGTCAGAGCGTAGTCTGGCGGATGCCAGCCCCACCACCGCGCATGCGCAGACTAGCACTTCCTCTTTGCTAGATTATTGGCAAAGAGAACACACATGTCTTTTTGAAACATAAGCTTTTCTTACTCTTAAACTGTTTAATTGGTGTTATTTTGGAGTGATAGTATCTGATTTGGATGGCAGGAGGGAACACTTCGCCACAGGAGGACTTAGGACCTTTAAATCAGGTGACTTCTAGTAAAATTAGCGAGTTTTCTTCCCGGTGTATTGTGTTTCCGGGACTCGCGTTTACCGTGATAAGCGCCTTGGTTAGTTGATTTATGTCAACTCGGTGCTACCTAGGGCTAATTTCTCTTTCTGTTTATGTCCACAGGTCTGTATGACGCTAGGTGGTGACATCACAGCAGCAGAGAGTTAGTTTTCTCTCCACCATGGTTCCATTTCCTACTAACACTGTTAGGTTATCTAACCAAATGAAAAATTATGTCCAGTGAGTTGGAGGCCTAGTATAAAGGTCTTCTCACTTTGCCCTCTTGATCCAATTCCTTCCCCATGAGGTGGAGAGAGTTAAGAGGCGTGCAGATGGTGGAGTTCTCCGGTTCGTCACGTTGGATGGTTTGTCTATACAAAGTGTCAGGTATCTAGTTATTGATAATGTGGTGATGTTAATTATTGTAAACAAACAAAGGGAGATAATTAACATTTTTGCCAGAAAAGAGTTATCTATATGTATCTGATGGTTGTGTAGTCGACTTATCCATTCAGCATACAATTCGTCCTTGCACTTGGATGTTTTGTTGGGATCGAATTTTTCCTGTCACGGGATTAATGACGTCATAATCAGCCTGGCTATGTATTTATCAGCAATTCAAGCGCTATGCTGGTTTCTGATGTATATTGATCTTTATGATCGTTTTCCTTCTCTTTGAGTTGGATTGAGTTTCTAAGCTTAACTAGTTGCTCATACTCCTTGTCCTTTGCCCTGTTTCAGGGACCGGGTTGCGCGTCCTGTGGACGTTTTCTTCATGAAAAGTTCTGGCCTCATCTGTGCTATCAATGTAGCCCTTGTGGTCCCTTGGTTAATTGTGACATATGTAAGCACTGGGGGGGCGAGTTAATGTCCGAATTCTTGTGCTGCTTACAGGCGACGGACAAGGTGGTAGAGGAGGAGAAGAAGAAGAAGCGGAAACGAGAGGTTGTAAGTAGGAAGGGTAAGGGGAAGGTCTCGTCCGCGGTGGATATGGAGGCCTTCCGGACCGAGATGTTGGGAGAGATGAAGAGGACAATAAAGGATTTGGTTCCAGGGTTGCTTCGTGGCATGCTTCCTGGACCAAATCCTTTACTGTCCTCATCATCGGCTTCGGAGCAGGTAATCCCCGCCTCTGGATCGGTTTTCCTTAGACCGCTTCCGTTGTTCGACGATTCAGAGGTGGCCCCATTAGAGGGGGCGTTCCACGACCCTGGCAGCAGGCTTATTGCCGCGCCGATAGGGGACCGTGGACGGTTGTCGCTGGAACCCGCGGGCTGCTTATCAGTCCAGGGGTATCCGCACGCCGCGGTGGCCAGTACCTCCTATGGCACCGTTCCTGGTCAGCCCGGGTTAGCTCTCTTTGCTGACCCGGGGTCTAATCTTTCTGACCAGGGTGATGAGGATTACCTGCTAGGGTCGCCGTCTGACGACGTGGACATGGATGAAGACGTTTGTGCACCCCTCGCGGGGAATACAGGCGGCTTATTCCACGGTTTTACTCACCCTGGAGTAGAGTCCGCGGCTCAGGTGGTGGCCCAGGGCGCTGCTGATGGCCAGCGGTACCGCATACCTCGGCTTGCCGAGGGTGTTGCTGGTGCTGGCCGGGCCCGTGGTGGGGCTATATATACCCCGCGCTCTGCCACGGTGCCTGCTCCTGGTCAAACCAGTGATATTCTCATGCCGGTGCTGTCAGGCCCGCATGTTTTCCCTGGCTTGCCAGGTGTATCAGCGTACCCGCCGTCAAGCTCTACTGCTTGCGCTCAGGAGGAAGACGAAGGACCCCGTCTTGTAGAGCGCTCGCAGTTAGCCACGGAGGAGGATTGGTATGACGCTTGCCAGTGGTTGGTGAGCGTTAGGCCTGATCTGCCCGTGGAGCAGTCGACTAGCCAGCGTGTTCACACGCCGTGGTTAGCTGGGAAACCGACTGCTAACGCTATGCCTTCTCTGCCGCTGGCGGAGCATGTCGTTGACATGTTCAAGGCGGCGGAGACGTCCATTAACTCGAGTGGACGTCTCGCGAAGGCCCCTCGCGAGGTGGCCAGGCGTTGTCGCATCGTGCCCCTGGATTACCAGCGGTACGGTGTGGTACCCAAGCCCAGCGTGGATGACCGCGCGGCTTTGGGTGAGGATGCGCGGCCAGGCTCCCGTTCTGACACGGGGGTCTTGTGCTCGAACGCGTTGCGTTCGGCGAATACCGTGATGCGGAGGAGAGTGGGAGGGCTTCGATTGCCGCTCTGTCCCACGTCTCCCAGCTGTTACAGGGGGTAGTAACGGCATCCGCATCGCGCCAGCCAAGTCCGGTCACGGTCCAGCGAGCCATCCAGGATGGTATTAACCTGGCGCTGGACTGTATGACTCGGGCGGTGACCAGGAGTGTCCGGGCAAGACGCACGTTTGCCCTGGACAATCTGTGCCCGTCTCAGGACCTGTACAATAGGCTACTCCGTACGCCTATGACGGGTCCTGGTCTTTTTGGAGGTGAGGGATGTCGCCACCTCCAGGAGACGGTCACCCTGGTGAATAACCAGAGGGCGCTGCGCGAGCAGTTTGAAGTGCTGCGTCGTGCTAACGTTCGCGCCACGGCCCCTGCGTATCGTCCCCTGCAGGCTCGAGGTGGTGCTGGCCAAGTCAGAGGCCAGCCACCGTCGCAGCGTCAGCCTCGGCCGCGTGCGATTCGGCCAGCAGCGAGGGGGGCGCAGGTTCCTCAGGCGCCGTCAGCCAGGCAGCCGCCCGCGCACCGAGGTGCGCGCGGGGTGGGGCGGGGCGCGCGAGGATCTGGGCGTGGTTATCGGTCCTGACAGGACGCTTACCGCGGTAAGAACCACTCCGGTGTGTATGGCAACGGAGACAGTGCCGCTCTTGCATGCCTTGTGTCCACCGCGGTCCCTAGGTGGACCGGTGGGAGGCCGGCTAGCCGACCACATGCAAGAGTGGGAACGGTTAACTCAGGACCGTTTAGTCTTGCGATGGCTTTCCGTCGGGTATCATCCAGAGTGGATGACAGGCCCGCCGTCGCGACTGTCTCTAGTGCCAGTCTGGACTCCCATTCCGAGAGAGCCAGAGCAAAGGTTGTGTATCGAGGAGGAGATAAATTCCCTCGTACAAAAAGGAGCTATTCAGCCGGCACAAAGGTGTCCGGGCTTCTATTCAACCCTGTTCTTAGTAACAAAACGCACCGGAGGGTGGAGACCGATTCTCAACCTCAAGCCATTGAACAAGTTCATCGAGACGCCCAGTTTCAAGATGGAAACGGTGCGCTCGGTGTTGGCGGGGTTGGAGAGGGGGATGTGGACGGCGTCGATAGATTTGAAGGACGCTTATTTCCACATCCCCATCCACGGGAGTTTCTGTCGCTTCCTGAGATTTGCATTCCAGGGCAGACAGTGGGAATTCAGGGTGTTACCCTTCGGAATTTCCACGGCTCCTCGGGTTTTCACCCGTGTGGTTCTTGCGATCACAGCATACCTCCGCAGGAGAAGCATAGCAGTCCACACGTACATAGACGACTGGCTGTTGAAAGCGCACACCCGGGAAAGTTTGTCGGCCAATCTGGAGATTGTTTTGAAAACTCTCACAGACTTAGGCTGGATGATCAATTTCCCAAAATCAGAGCTGACTCCATCCCAGAAGTTTGTTTACCTGGGGATGTTCTTCGATCTAGAGACAGGATATGTTTATCCTACTCAGGAGAGAGTTCAGAAACTCATCTCGTTAATTCAGTCAGTGTGCGACAGTCGTCATGTCCTGGCACGGGTTTACTTGAGAATGCTGGGGTTGATGGTTTCATTGGAACCAGTCATTCCTCAGGCCGCCTTACGCAGGCGGCCGATCCAGTTATTTCTCATGACACAATGGACCCAGAGTACAGGTTCGCTGGACTCGAATGTGTCAGTGTTGGCGCCTCTCATTCACCACCTGCAATGGTGGTTGAATACAGAGAATCTCTTGCCGGGGGTTTTGCTAACCCCTCCCCACCCTCAGGTGACTGTGTATACAGATGCATCGATGGAGGGCTGGGGAGCTTGCCTGGAAGAGTACACGATATCAGGGCTTTGGAATCTGGAACAGTCAAAGGAACATATAAATCTACTGGAGCTAAGAGCAGTAGTCCTGGGCCTGGAACATTTCTTACAGAAAGTTCAGGGCAAGATTGTTCTTATTCGTTCAGACAACTCAACAGTTGTGACTTACATAAACCGCCAGGGCGGAACGAAGTCGCCCAGTCTCTGTATGATGACATGGAAACTGCTTTGTTGGTGTCTGGATCACCAGATTACCTTGAAAGCAGTTCATATTCCGGGAAGGTTAAACCTGCTAGCAGACTCATTGAGCCGAAGGATGAGTGTTTTACCCACGGAATGGCAACTAAATCAATGTGTGGCGGATCGTCTGTTCGACCATTGGGGGAAACCCAACATCGATTTGTTCGCAACGAAGAAGAATGCGAAGATGACGACGTACGTCTCTCCGATTCCGGATCCAAGCGCTTTCGCAACAGATGCGTTAGCTATCAGCTGGGGGAGAATGTATGCATACGCATTCCCTCCAGCAATCCTGATTCCAAAAATTCTTCAGAAAATCAGACAAGAGGAATGCCAAGTGCTTCTGATCGCCCCGGATTGGCCAAGCCGATCATGGTATACGGATCTGCTGGACCTTCTGGTCTGCAATCCGGTTCCTCTGCCTCTGATGGACGATATTATCTTCCAGGGCAAGGCCCTTCACAACAATCCGTCAATGTTCAAATTGACTGCGTGGATGTTGTCAAGGAATCTAGAATTAAGGAGGGCTTTTCTGAGCAAGCAGCCATGTTTATGGCCAAAGCCAGGAGGGGGTCAACCTCCAGAGCATATAATTATAAAATCAACAGATTTGCAGAATGGTGCTCAAAAAGATGTATTGATCCAATGGATTCATCTATTCAAGTAGTAGCTGATTTCCTCTGTCACCTCTATGATGCCTATAGCCTCAAGCCTAACTCTATTGCTGGTTATAAGTCAGCATTAATGTCTGTTATTCCTTGCTTGGCTAAGAGGGGAAGTGATGAACTAAATACATTAAATGTATTAATTAAAGGCATGGGCAATCTAAGACCAAGGAATCCACCTGTGATTCCGTCTTGGAGTTTATCGCTAGTGCTTCAAGTACTAGGTGATAAGCCTTTTGAACCACTTAGTTCCATTTCTATGAAACTATTAACACTGAAGACTGTGTTTTTAATTGCTGCGGCCTCGGCTAGGCATAGGAGTGAAATTCATGCCTTATCAGCCGAGGATGACCGTTTTGTGGTTTCAGGGGAAGGCCTTAAGCTGCTACCTAGGATTAATTTCTTGGCTAAAAATCAGTCGTTGAAATATCCAGGTCAACCTATTATTTTGCCTGCTTTAACTAGATATGATCCTAATTCTAAAGCATGGTGTCCCGTCCGGGCGCTGCGCCGGTACAAACAACGTACGGCGGAGTGGCGCACCGACCAGTCAGCGTTATGGTTGTCATATATTGAACCCCATGGCAGGGCTTCTAAGGACACCATTTCCAGGTGGATTGTGGAATGCATTCAGTTTTGCCATAAATCCGCCACCGGGAAGCAGGTTGACGTGGCCAAGGCTCACAGTGTCCGCGGCGTAGTGACATCCACGGCCCTATTTAATGGGGTCCCTGTGGATGATATTATGTCGGTGGCTCAGTGGCACTGTGAGTCAAGTTTTACAGACCATTATCTCCGTGACACCTCTAATCCTCTCGCCTTGTCGGTTTTGAAAAAATAACTCGGTTTATATTTTTTGAGGAGGTTTTTCCTCATTACTTATATATTTCACAATTAATTTATGGAAACACCCACTTTTTTGGGCCTGCATCAGTCTTTACCAATGGGAAGATGATGTCAGCAGCCGTTTTCAACAAGGTCAGTCTTGTTCATGTGTTGTCCGTTGTTGATTGTATTGTCACGATTATCCGTTATTAATATGGTGATGGTTTGTGTATTTGTGTGGTTCATTGTTGAGAGTTACGAAAATGGAGCTTTTTCGTCTCTGTCCTGTAGTACATGGCACTTGTACGTAGAGAGCGTATAGGACATTGAGGTCAGTCGACTCTTCCTCCCAGGAAGGAGGGGGGGGAGCGCATATGACATTCGGTCATCTCTCATACATCGGTGGTGTTATCCGATGGTTAGTCAAATCCTGACTGTTTTTTCTTACAGTTTCAGAAGTTTAAGTGCCTTAAACGCAGAAAAGCGTATAGGGATGAGCTGGTCTTTTGACCTCGCCTCCCTCCCGCCAGATTCACTTTCGAATTCTGGCAATATCAAAAGTATTAGGGAGGTAAGTATACTCTTGAAGTGAAATAAACGAAATCTAGGATTTCTTTTTTCACGAGAGAGTTGATACTTACCTCCCTAGATACGGACCCGGCCTCTCCACCCCACAGAGGCTCGGTCTTCAGGCTCTTAATAGTTGCATGTGTGTCAGCCAATAATCTAGTCAGAGGAAGTGCTAGTCTGCGCATGCGCGGTGGTGGGGCTGGCATCCGCCAGACTACGCTCTGACTCCCTGCCCAGTAGGGGCACCTAACTGTTTTAAATCTGAGTGTTTATTGAGTGAAAGCCAATATTTAGCAATATCAAAAGTATTAGGGAGGTAAGTATCAACTCTCTCGTGAAAAAAGAAATCCTAGATTTCGTTTAAATAACAAATAAAACATTCATGATTCTGTTGATTTTTAAAGCTAATTATGACCTATGTACCCCTTTTCCAGTATTATGTATGAATGATAGCAGTAATATTATATGGTTTCTTCACAACAAAATGTAACAAGAGCAATCAAATATTGCAGATTCTCGCTCCTGTTTGGGGTATATTGTAAAACGTTTTCTGATTTTCCAAATTGTTTCAGATTGTCTGTTTCATCGGATCGTGCCCAAAGCTATGAAATCAAAGTGGGTGGTCACACCTCTTGTGTAAAAAATTGAACAAAATTTGGCCACTGGTTTTTTAGAAACCCATAGATCTAGAATTTGATCCAATTCACATTCATTTTCTTTTATCCTGATCACGGCAAGAGTTTGCAAATCCTCTTGCATGACAATTTCCTTCATTGTGTTAAAATCAGATTTGTGAAATCGGAACAGTAATTTTTTAGATACATATCCGGATACTGGCATGTACAAATCCCAATTTGGGTCACCCTAGCATATTAATGGGTTGTGAAAGTACATATATGTTTCGATTCCCATACTTTGGAGGGGGGGGGGGCCATTATTTCATGGGCGTTAAATTGTCCATGAAACAATGCCCCCCCAATGGAAATTATGTACTGGGAAGGTATATGTAAATACCCAGTGCTAGAGGGTGGAGATTAGATGTGTCTGGGTGTAAAACATAATATTTGGGTCACCCTAGCATATTAATGGGTTGTGAAAGTACATATATGTTTCGATTCCCACACTTTGGAGGGGGGTCATTATTTCATGGGCATTAAATTGTCCATGAAATAATGCCCCCCCAATGGAAGTTATGTACTGGGAAGGTATATGTAAATACCCAGTGCTAGAGGGTGGAGATTAGATGTGTCTGGGTGTAAAACATAATATTTGGGTCACCCTAGCATATTAATGGGTTGTGAAAGTACATATATGTTTCGATTCCCACACTTTGGAGGGGGGTCATTATTTCATGGGCGTTAAATTGTCCATGAAATAATGCCCCCCCCCCCCCAATGGAAGTTATGTACTGGGAAGGTATATGTAAATACCCAGTGCTAGAAGGTGGAGATTAGATGTGTCTGGGTGTAAAACATAATATTTGGGTCACCCTAGCATATTAATGGGTTGTGAAAGTACATATATGTTTCGATCCCCACACTTTGGAGGGGGGTCATTATTTCATGGGCGTTAAATTGTCCATGAAATAATGCCCCCCCCCCCAATGGAAGTTATGTACTGGGAAGGTATATGTAAATACCCATAGTCAGGGAGCACGGGGGTCGAGGTGGACACCTCTTGCTATCTTTGGTTGCCCTATATTTTATTAAATTTCAGACCGTCTGGAATAAGAATCCAGAGGGCAACCTTCTGAGATCAGTGTACTTCACTCCGAAAATTGCATTTACATTCATGTATATGCATATATTGAGGTCGTTTTCAGCGATATCACATATTTTATCATATACACGCTAAAAATAATGTCATATGGACATATATGGTATCAAAACGTAGGGAATGAATAGATACATGTACCCATGTCTATTATGCAACAGTATATCAAGCTATTTTCATGTAAACCTAAAAAAAGAATTGCTTCGTTTTAGTCAATTATGGACTTGAAAATCATTAATATCTTTTGACATGTTCAATTCACATCGTTGTTTAATATGCCAAATCAATCCCCTTCTACTCCCCTATCATATGATACCAAAGACATGTATGGAATTCCTGTTCATTATAATGCTGTTGACCAAATAGTAACCTATACCCCCTAATGAAAAACAGAATGTCAAAAGTCATAAATAAACAAAATTGACTGGACACATTCTTGGTGTTAGAAAGACACTAAATATGCCGATAGAAAATGTATTCTACGCAATTTGTCATCAAATTGAATCTATATATTCTACATTACTGTCGGTAGGCCTATAATGAACAGTCATTTCATGGTTGACATTGTGGGATTACGTACCGGTAAAAGAGGGGGGGGGGGGGGTCCCATGGCAATAAATCTAATATTGATCTAGTAATTCCAGTGATAAACTTTCAAAAATAGTCTTCTCTTCATCTGCAAATAGAAGTTATTATCACACTATGGCATCAGATGGGCTAAGCATATATATACAGGTGTCAGTGATTCTTTGGTCAGCGATTACATAAAGTAGATGCTATCAAAATCGGAGCCATTTTCTGACTAAATGGTAGGGCCTACTAATAATACTATAACAATAGAAATAGGATCTAAAATGGCAATTTGCAGACCAGGAGAAGAAAATTTTTGAAATTCTACCACTGGAATGACTGGCTCGATTATTGATCCGGTAATTCCAGTGATACATTTTCAAAAATGGTCTTCTCTTCATCTGCATATAGACACTCATCAGGAGCAAAATAGAAGTCCTATATCACCGGCTAGGATATCAGGTGGGCTAACATGTGTTAAGGAAAACACATATCAATATATGCCATAGATGGCAAAGTCATTCGCTACCGAGTTCAGTTGTCTCCGTCACTCGCATCCGAATCAATGGTTTCAGACATGTCTTGTAGAATCAAGGCACGCGAGCATTTGTGCTCTTTACCCTCACATTTACATGCAAGACAACAGGGTACCTGTGATTTCTTGCACGAACAATTGCCTAAGCATTTACTACCAACACATTTACAGCATGTTATTGTTTTGGCGACCTCTGGCAATGAGGATTGTGTCATGTTGATGGGCTCCAATGAATTTGCACCCATTCTCCAACCAAATCCCAGTACAGATGGTAGATCAACTACTGCTATGTGGGCTCGCTTTTGTATGAGTGTTGCATAAAGTGTATGCATAAGATGTTGATGGAATGCATTCTCTGTAGGTGGAAGGCATTTCAAATCCTTTGATGTTTTACCCATGAACATGTGAACGCGTAATGATGCTAGGGATGTGAAGTTTCCTCCACCATACAAGACCATAAGGAGGTTTCTTGAAGCAGATATTAGTTCATCGTCAACGTCGTAGTTATTTGTTTCTCCATACTGCGCTAACAGACTGCAATCCACATCATGTCGGTGCTTCATAGCTTTTACCTTGCCGATCCCAAACATAAAGTTGGTGTCATCCTTCCCAGTAAGTGCATAGAGAAACGGTTGGAGCGCGCAATCTTGTGGACCTAATGCCTTTGACAGCTGATGAACTGGTATCCATTGGTCTGAGGCTTTTCGTATCCATATCTCGATTCCATCCAGAATAGTACTGGCATAGTATACACACATTACTGTTATGTCGGTGTCATTTGCATATATAATAATTCGCTTAGTGTTCGTGTGATGTACTGCATATATGGCATGAAGGATTATTCGAGTGTCACATTCTTCCTGATTTGAACTGAGTTCAATGATTGGCTGAACACCTGAAGATGACACACGCACACTCTTGTGTTCATCCACGAATCCACCCGAAAGGAACAAAGAGATGCCATCCTTCATATGATTTAGTGCTTCAGCTTCCCAGGAAGTGCAAATAAAGTCTTGTAGTTTTACTTTATTCTGAGACACAGTCATGAAGTCTTTGAACTGGGGTGTTTTTATGGAACCAATAACTTCATATTCCTTATGTACCTGCATAGAATTCCGGCGTTCTCGTTCTCCACATTTCCGGCTGTCCCCATGATCATACCGGTCACCTGGAAAATGTATATTATCACAATTCTCAGGAACGATGCTTATCACTTTCCGCAAAATCCTACTTTGATAATCTGCAAATGTCTCACCTTCTGTGAATCTGTGCTCCTGAATGAAATACATAGAATCTATGATGAGGCCAGTGTTCTTATCTGAGTGTGGTAGTCTTTCATTTACATTTATTTTAGTTTCCTTTAATGTGGAATTCAACCAAGTAGCCTTGTTACCATGGCGCATTGAACCATCCAACTCAAATAAACTTTGAGGTTCGGCAGAGCACTCATACTGTCCTATTGTTTCTTCTAAGTCGATTTCCTTTCCTACAGATCTCAGATGAAGTATTCTCTTCAGGATCACCACATCACTTTGTAGTTGTTCTTTATGCTTTTGCTGTAGATTCTTACTTGGCTTTGCCTTCAACTCTTCGAATGTATGTAGCTTCACTTTATCTATCTTGTGAGATTCGTCCAGCATGCATTTCTGAACTGCTGCTAATCCAATACTGGCAGCATTTTCAAGATCTGATCTAATCACAGCTGATGCTGTTTGTCCTGTTACTATGTTCATCATATCTGGTGACTTGACTTTGAATGGATTTATTAGTTCTGAAACACATTGCCGTATTTGATGAACAAGTTCTTTCTTCCCTTCATCATGATGCTGAGTGGCTCCCGTTGTATGTGGAATGTTCATCATGTCCTTGAAGCTTGCCGAGGCTTCTGCGAGAATGGGTTTAGTGTACACCCACTTTGTCCTTGCCTTTTCGTCTAATGTGATTCCAGTGAGTCCACTTGCACTTTGCTTAGCATCTCGGTTATGCGTTTGCTCGAGGGCCATGTCAGTTGGTACACCATTAAAAGAGCCATCCTTGCGTCTGACAACAAAGTGTCCATTCAAGAAGTAGTTGTAGATCTTAGGAGCCGTGGTTTCCAAATTATTCATCTCTTTGAGATAGAGAGGCAATGAATAGCTATAATTGTGATGCCCCGCTGCGACGATGTATGGTAACATGTTGTTTGCTTCTGTTAAGCTTTGTTTCCATAGTCCAAGTCTTAGCGCAGCAGTGAAGCGCAGAAGTATATTAATCTGAGCAACATAGTTTATCCATAATGTATGTGTTGGTGAGTCTTTCCGTTCTTCATCAAATTTGTTAAGTTCTGCCTCAAAGTTGGAGAGTGCATTGGAAGGGAGTGTCCAGTCTGACGTTTGTTGTCCATCTGGGTCATCATCACAATCACAAAGGTTGGCACATAATGTATTTAAGCTTGTTGTTAACTCCTTCACGTCCAAACTTTCTCTGTCTTCAGCCAGATACCAATCTTCAAATGCCTCTAGATGAAGCATGGCCATTGCTTCGCGCAAGATCTTATGAGCACGTATGGACTGGTAGTAATCACCAGCTGGGCCAAATATCTTGTTGGCTGTACCCAACTTACACGTACCGCTCTGTGCTAAGATTGCCTCTGCGCCACTATTCCGCATGATCTTACCAATAGCACCAATGTAATTAGCTGCTAGATGGAACTGACCTAAGATGAGAATCATGTTGTGGTATGTTTCATCATTTGGAGCTGCCTGTGCGCGTAAACCATAAGCTATTTCATACAATGCCTACAGTGACTACAGTGTGTTCCATGCCAAACTTATGAGCTAACTTTGCAGTATATTCCAAACCCTTGTGGACAACACTCGGATCGGTGGGAGATGATGGAATCAGGGGACCATATCCAATATTGGTAGCACATTGCACGGGCGATAACTTGGTGAAGAAACTATTCCACCCCATCGACATATCAATATCTAGTTCGAGTAATTTCGTTGGAAGACATCGACATAACTGCCACGCCATACTCATATGGTGTAGATACTGATCACTGGCTGATAGGAAATCGCCTTTGCTGAGTTGTCCAAGAGACCTGGCTTTCCGTCTCTCACCAAGTGTTATGTAATGAGGCGTGATATGTGGAGCATCGACAGAGGATAATGATCTTCTACTTCTTCGTGATGTTATGATGTCTGGCACATAGCCGAAATGGCCTGAACTCGCGACATTTAATGTGGAGGAGCTTACAGATGGTCTCTCTTGACATTCGATTAATTCATTATTAGAATCGACAAGGTCTACATCCTCCGTAACTAACATGCAATCATCACTTCGAATATCAGACGGTGTATTAACAGTCCATTCATAACCATATACGTTAGTTGTTAGTGCATGGAATGTTGTGCCATCTGGTGTTTTCTCATGCCAGTCAGCATTGTCTATCGCAAAGTGAACAAATTCACAGCCCGTCACTGCAGGTGGGAAGAAAATCCCTTCCTCTCTTTCTTTCTCGATCATATTCTCACACATTGCAGTTAGTATGCGCTGAAATGTATCATAGCTGACACCTGTGTTCATATGATTCAGGAGTGTGATCAAACCCTTATCCCGCACGACATTGTACACATGAAAGGCACTTCCTACTGATAATGGTGTTTGCGATTTGCATATGGCATACGAAAGTTGCTGTGATAAAGTCAATGCCTTCTGACTAATGTCTGTGTCACAAGTGAGCCGTCCATCAGAATCTTCTGCAAAGTCTTTGTCGGAAAGCAACGATACACTGAAATTAAACAGTGTAATTGGTATTACAGCTTCTGCGTCGGAATGTGAGATATTTATGCTCGGGTTGCTAGTCAGAGTACTTTGCCCCTTTTCCTTGAAACGTTTGGCGTCTTTACGTATCACCTTTGCTGCTCGCTGAATTAAAGTCTTTTGGTTGTCTGAACTGGATAACTGTTCAATTTTACGGAGAGCATCTGCAATAGTTATGCTTGATGCACATACATAGTCGCTACCAGTCGCTTGTGGCCAAAAAGTCAACAGATCTCCGAAATGTCCTTGCATTTTCTTCTTTAGTAGAGCAGACCTATATGTACTGGCATTGGTCGAGCCCTTATCAGCTAGTATTTCCCTGTATCTGTCCCTAATTGAAGATAAATACACAACCGATTTGTTGTCCAGCAATTGTGCTTTGTACTCATCGACAAGCATGGTGAATGCATCATCTTTTTCGGTGAAAACTTTAACCGGAATTTGTGATTGACATCTTTTGTTTATGTAACTGTTCATACAAGGTCTATTGTATTGGACATCCATGGCTACTAGATCAGCAGCTACACTAGGATAACATTGTATTTTATTCATCATATCTTGATCACCGAGCGCAATGGCCTTAGCCAACAACGTTTTCGCACGACTTTCACTTGTTGCAAAGCTGGCCGTTTTCCGTTTTGTAAATGTCTTTTCGCAAATTATGCACCGAGTCATATAGTCAAACGCAAATTTCTGTGACCGAGTAGTTGGTAGTTTTGAAGCAATTTCTGGCTCCATTGCTGAGTGACCATCAGGTTGTGAGGTTGCTAGCGTGTGTTTCCGAGCTGCGTACTCATAGCTTTTCTTCAATGTGTACCAGCGCCGGCATTCTCCATGCCACATCGGAGATTTTTCGACAATGATATCCGGATTCAAATCTGGCTGAAGACGTTTTGCTATGGCATCCTGCCTCATTGTCATGGCTGTGCTCAAAGAGACGACAGACGTTACTTTCTGCAGTGGCAATGGTTTTTCCTTTTGACATATGATGCATAGTTGATAATTCGTTTGTCCTACACGTTTCGGTTCTCTAAGCGCAATCTCCATTGTCAACACTTCAAGAAGTCACTCACTCACCTGCAATAATAGAAAGATGCATTATAGCTTATCATGACAACATCATGATGAGCAATTAACACAAGTTCTGGGTCGAAGCACTGGGTCATAGTACTGAGCTGCCGATTGCTGATTTAACACAATGTAAGATACTCATTATAAGCACGAGCTCAAGACAACATTTAGATATGTATGGGACATGAACTCTGGTCCTATTCTCCAGTATTTCGACAAAGAACATGAGTTAATGAACCAATTAGATGGACATCTGATACAATCCTGGTTGCCATGTGTTTTAGTAAATCATAAAATGGATCTGAGGTACTAACTCCAGATAAAGATTCGTGCTCCATATTAATACGCCATGTACTTCTTTAATTGGGAATTTAGTAATATAATAAATATAAATAATTGAGTGGATTCACATGGGGCAATGTGTATATATGCAGACATCGATTGACGTGCATTTACTATATGTGATAAAAGGATTATTAATTTAAAAATTATCAGATACATTTTCGAACAAATTCTTCGCTAATCGCATTAGGGGGGGGGGGGGTGGCCTAGCGAATTCTTTGGTAAGCATCTATAAGAGGGCCATTCTAAGTCAATCGTGTCATCATGTGATCGGGGAATGAATGGGGATTAATTTGGTGCACGAAATCTTCATATGAAGTGACAATATCGGAAATTAAATCTAAAGTTTACAGGTGCGATTGGTTAAATCAAAGTCGATTTATTGTATTAATTTCCATTTTTTCTAATTTCCCGCCCATAGAAGACGACGTATTCATATTTCTACTATTCAGTTAGGTGCGCCTCATCATTCTGCGCATTTTGATACCTTAATTGTTCACATAGCTGTATTTTTCATCAAGATATTGACAAATTGTTGATTTCAGGGAAATGGCCAAAATCGGTCTCTGAATTGTCATAGGCATAAAAGTAAATGCAATTTTCGGAGTGAGGTACACTGATCTCAGAAGGTTGCCCTCTGGATTCCTATTCAGGAAGATCTGAAATTTAATAAAACATAGGGCAACTAAAGATAGCACGAGGTGTCCATGAAACTTAAAAATCGGGGCTGACTACCAGTGCTAGAGGGTGGAGATTAGATGTGTCTGGGTGTAAAACATAATATTTGGGTCACCCTAGCATATTAATGGGTTGTGAAAGTACATATATGTTTCGATTCCCACACTTTGGAGGGGGGTCATTATTTCATGGGCGTTAAATTGTCCATGAAATAATGCCCCCCCAATGGAAGTTATGTACTGGGAAGGTATATGTAAATACCCAGTGCTAGAGGGTGGAGATTAGATGTGTCTGGGTGTAAAACATAATATTTGGGTCACCCTAGCATATTAATGGGTTGTGAAAGTACATATATGTTTCGATTCCCACACTTTGGAGGGGGGTCATTATTTCATGGGCGTTAAATTGTCCATGAAATAATGCCCCCCCCCCCCCCCCAATGGAAGTTATGTACTGGGAAGGTATATGTAAATACCCAGTGCTAGAGGGTGGAGATTAGATGTGTCTGGGTGTAAAACATAATATTTGGGTCACCCTAGCATATTAATGGGTTGTGAAAGTACATATATGTTTCGATTCCCACACTTTGGAGGGGGGTCATTATTTCATGGGCGTTAAATTGTCCATGAAATAATGCCCCCCCCCCCCCAATGGAAGTTATGTACTGGGAAGGTATATGTAAATAGCCAGTGCTAGAGGGTGGAGATTAGATGTGTCTGGGTGTAAAACATAATATTTGGGTCACCCTAGCATATTAATGGGTTATGAAAGTACATATATGTTTCGATTCCCACACTTTGGAGGGGGGGGGGTCATTATTTCATGGGCGTTAAATTGTCCATGAAATAATGCCCCCCCCCCCCAATGGAAGTTATGTACTGGGAAGGTATATGTAAATACCCAGTGCTAGAGGGTGGAGATTAGATGTGTCTGGGTGTAAAACATAATATTTGGGTCACCCTAGCATATTAATGGGTTGTGAAAGTACATATATGTCTCGATTCCCACACTTTGGAGGGGGGTCATTATTTCATGGGCATTAAATTGTCCATGAAATAATGCCCCCCCAATGGAAGTTATGTACTGGGAAGGTATATGTAAATACCCAGTGCTAGAGGGTGGAGATTAGATGTGTCTGGGTGTAAAACATAATATTTGGGTCACCCTAGCATATTAATGGGTTGTGAAAGTACATATATGTTTCGATTCCCACACTTTGGAGGGGGGTCATTATTTCATGGGCGTTAAATTGTCCATGAAATAATGCCCCCCCCCCCCCCCAATGGAAGTTATGTACTGGGAAGGTATATGTAAATAGCCAGTGCTAGAGGGTGGAGATTAGATGTGTCTGGGTGTAAAACATAATATTTGGGTCACCCTAGCATATTAATGGGTTGTGAAAGTACATATATGTTTCGATTCCCACACTTTGGAGGGGGGTCATTATTTCATGGGCGTTAAATTGTCCATGAAATAATGCCCCCCCAATGGAAGTTATGTACTGGGAAGGTATATGTAAATACCCAGTGCTAGAGAGTGGAGATTAGATGTGTCTGGGTGTAAAACATAATATTTGGGTCACCCTAGCATATTAATGGGTTGTGAAAGTACATATATGTTTCGATTCCCACACTTTGGAGGGGGTCATTATTTCATGGGCGTTAAATTGTCCATGAAATAATGCCCCCACCCCCCCCCCCCCCAATGGAAGTTATGTATTGGGAAGGTATATGTAAATACCCAGTGCTAGAGGGTGGAGATTAGATGTGTCTGGGTGTAAAACATAATATTTGGGTCACCCTAGCATATTAATGGGTTGTGAAAGTACATATATGTTTCGATTCCCACACTTTGGAGGGGGGTCATTATTTCATGGGCATTAAATTGTCCATGAAATAATGCCCCCCCCCCCCAATGGAAGTTATGTACTGGGAAGGTATATGTAAATACCCAGTGCTAGAGGGTGGAGATTAGATGTGTCTGGGTGTAAAACATAATATTTGGGTCACCCTAGCATATTAATGGGTTGTGAAAGTACATATATGTTTCGATTCCCACACTTTGGAGGGGGGTCATTATTTCATGGGCGTTAAATTGTCCATGAAATAATGCCCCCCCCCCCCAATGGAAGTTATGTACTGGGAAGGTATATGTAAATACCCAGTGCTAGAGGGTGGAGATTAGATGTGTCTGGGTGTACATATATGTTTCGATTCCCACACTTTGGAGGGGGGTCATTATTTCATGGGCGTTAAATTGTCCATAAAATAATGCCCCCCCCCCCCCCAATGGAAGTTATGTACTGGGAAGGTATATGTAAATACCCAGTGCTAGAGGGTGGAGATTAGATGTGTCTGGGTGTAAAACATAATATTTGGGGCACCCTACCATATTAATGGGTAGTGAAAGTACATATATGTTTCGATTCCCATACTTTGGAGAGGGGGGCATTATTTCATGGGCGTTAAATTGTCCATGAAATAATGCCCCCCCCAATGGAAGTTATTAATGGGAAGGTATGTAACTACCCAGTGCTAGAGGGTGGAGATTTGATGTTTTGGATGTCCAGAAACAACATATGGTTACTTATGGTATGATATCAGTTACAGTATAAAACTAGATTAAATGGTGATGGTTCAGCTTTAATATAGGCTACTATTTTTTTTTTTGAAATTTTAGATAAATATGTCTGGGCTGTCTAAATCATTGCTATGCATTGAAATCTAGACATTTGGCGAATTGTTAATTAATAAAACATATATATCGTTTGATTAGACCTGGATGTCTGTGATACTAGATCTACTACACGCCGAGCACTCACGAAAACTGGTTACTAATGTGCTTTAAGCTATTTCTGCATTTTTAGCGCTAAACAAAAAACACGTGTTTCACAAAATATACGTGTTTGCGTTAGAAATATTATCATTTATACAGTTTCAGATGTCAAACCATTATTTGATGGGGAGTCATTATTTCATGGGGAGACGAAATTGCATACGGCAGTGCTATGTAAAACTGCCCCCGGGAGTCATTTTTTCATGGGGAGTCAGTTACGCATACTACACCGGCAAGTGTCGGTTATATGAGTCTGTATTTTACCCGTTTTTCGTCTGCTGCGGTAACTTGGAACGCCGGCGTACGTAATTTCACGCTTAGAAGAAGCGAAGATCATATTAAACTACAATAGCGTGCTGAATATTGAATACAAACCATCATATGATTCGTGGAAGATTGCGGCCATCTTCTAAAGTTCATGTAAGCGTGATAAATAGTGAATTTAATGTTCGAATTAAATGACAGAACCAGTTTTCGTATTTTGTAAATCTAATTTGCAGCTGCTCTCCAAATTATGAAGCAATCATCATCATGAGCTAAGTAGAAAAAATATCCATGTACTTATGTGGTAGATGTTATCACAGAAATGTACACACAGGTTTTCACACCTTCCACCCCCCCCCCCCCCCCCCCCCCCCCCTGGGACAGGTCTTGAAAATTAAGTCTTTCCGATGGTAGTCCTCAAGGTTTTCCTGGTTATTTTAAGTTGCTCACCCCCATTAATGCCATGCTACACTGAAGATGTTTCCTGGAATGCATGGGAGACTTCCGCACGGCACACCCCCCCCCCCCCCCCCCCAACACACACACACACACACACACACACTAGCTTACAAATGTCAGGGTTCAAGTTCAGACAAGCAGGCCCAACATCCCACGGCACATAGACTAACTGACAATTAACTGCTTAATTCCAATGTCTTGGTTTTAATAGAAAACTGTTGAATATTTTGAAACTGATTTACTGTTTCATGTGGCAGTCCAGTTACTTTCAAAATATTCAACAGAATAATTACTATCATCGTTGTAACTTCTGAATGATGTAGGTTAAAGTGTTAATGATTAATTCAAATTAATTTATTTACATGATACGGATATTTTTACAAGCGTGACATTTGGCAGCCTATCCAAGACATTGTCTGTGAGGCAATAGAGCGGCATCCTACACTAACACAGAAAAATGTGGAAAATCTATGCCCTCTCGGCTTCAAAATTTTATGGGGGAATCTTCAAAATGTTATGTGTGTGTGACACACCCACCCACCCACCAACACACACCACCACCTCCACATGTTCCTCCAGAATTAGAAATTAACTTTTTTTAAGGTTAATCCATACAGGTCATTACCTCAAAAGAGTCACAGATCCTAGACATTTCCTATTGATCTGTACTGTACTGCGCAGCATAAAAAGTCAAATGTTATAAATGCATCATGGGCATTTAATGTATCATATTAGTAAGATACCGTAATTATACCTTTAATGACCAGTATTGGTAGAAAGTCAATTTTTTACTATTTTCAATCTCCATTTGCAGGCCAAGAGTTTATTTAGTTACTATTAGAGTGTCAGTTATGCTAGAGGTAAATTGTCGATAAAATAGTCTTCTCTTGTCTTGTAAATAGATATCTCTCATGACCACTACAGAACCTGTTCTTAAAAGGGTTAAACAACCAACTGATTGATGAAATAAGCAGTGAATCCATCTTGAATTTTCTGAGATATATACAATTATAAATTAGCAGTAATCTGATCTTGATTGATAAGGTCTACAGCCAGTTTTTCTCATGGCATCTAATTTTTGGAGGTCCTAGGGACCACACCTCGCAATCTGGGGGTCCCAACCTGAAATCTAGGGGTCCCAACCTGAAATCTAGGGGTCCCAAACTGAAATTTTGGATTCTCATGCAGTTTTTCTCATCCATGCTAAAATTAGAGAGTATCATGGGTGCACAGCTATGAATTATAAATTTAATTAATATTTAACAATCATGCAAGATTTTCAGGAGTCCCCAGTTACATTTTGGGGGTCTATATCCTCAAAAGGACCCTTATGAGAAACCCTGTCTACAACCACTGCATCAGTGGCTACTTTCTAGCCCTGTCCTCTCACATGTTAATGGCATTTGATTAATTTCCCGACACCCTTTGAACTCATTGGCCAGTAAATTAGCATCTTTTGAGGTCTTGTTTTCCTCATGTTAACTATCTTCTCCAGTAAATTAACATATTTTAGGATTTTATTAGGCAACTGTTAAAGGGATATTATTCTCGTCTCAAATCATAATGTATTGTACTGGCAGATTATTTATATGTATATAGATTACGTATTCCGGTAATTTATTTCCTGCATATCCACCAGCATTGCAACAGGTTACATGAGGTTACTTTGCCCTTTTTAACTCTCTTAGCCCATAAATTAGCCTAGCTTGGGATATTAGCCAAACATGAAAATCTTTCTCAAGCATGAACTGACGAGTGGGTAGGTCTTTCCCTCCTTTGACCTTACTACGCCGTACTCTGACACTGTATAAATACTAAAGTTACAGAATGCAACAGATACAGGTGAGGCTCTTTACAAAATCATACTTGCCACAAGCAGTGCTGAAGGTTAGCAGGAGCCCAGTACCCCATGGCTACTAGATTTTAGGCTGGTGGGCTACAGGTACCACAATTTCAAACTCAGTAACCCAGGTGGCGTCCCAAATTTTTCCATTCATACTTTGATTGTGAATAGAAATTGATTTTATATATCTCACAACTCTATTGCAGGTTGACCCAGTTTCATTAACCATTTCAATCCATCAAAAGAACATAATTTACAATGTATGACGTATTCTGTTGAATATTTCAAGATTGATGTGACTGTAAGACATTGCTTCCTAACATGGTTAAAAAGCTAAATCTTTATCACTGGCCACAAGTCACAGCTAGACTTATTCCATCTGTCATCTCAAATACTTATCTGGATATTTACATGTACTTCAAGATATTCAAAAATTATATTTCAGAGTTTCAGTAGCGTAACTTAATGATTGCCCTCCTGCCCGGGGTAGGTAAAAAAACATGGAGGGCAGTTCAGTCTCATAAATGGACTGCCCTCATGGGCAGTTAGATTTTGAGTAGACAAAATAAAGTAATATACATATATGCAATCGGCAATAAAAAATTCATACTTTCTGCTAAATTGCAACAATACTAGAATGCTTTAGCCTATTCCAAGTGTCAGACATCTTGCATAGTATAATAGTTTAATGCGATGTCTGATTGGTTGTGAAATTAAAATCTTAATTGACATATTTTGACCATCAAAGGCTTACATCTAACAAAGGATTATTGAAGCACGACTGAGTCAGGGCAGTTGAACATTTTCCATGGCAATTGATTTTCAAATCCAGACTGCCCTGACGGCAGTCATCTGAATAAGTTAACTTACACCACTGAGTCTGCACATGTATACAAAACATACTTAAACATGTAGATGGTGTACAAGTAGTACAACATACTCTGTGCATCAATGCTTGTGCAACCCATCGACTGAGGCCATCCTTAAATAAGGGTTTGGTTGTCCTCTCCCTACCCACCCTAAATAAAACCTGCCTACTCAAATTTTTTGTTCATTGGGGGATTTAATTGACTCAATTCGTCAAAGTGGGATCATATAACCTTTAGAAACTTTATAGCTTCTGTTTCAAATTCAAAGAAAAAGTTTTATTCTTTAAATTAAATTTTGTAATCTTTTATTGGAAATCACTTATACATGTATTCCTGTATCTACATGTACCTCACAAAGATTCGAAGAGCCCGAGAGCTACGTGTAGCAGAAACTAGGAAAGCTACATGTAATAAGTTACAAGAAATTTAACTAGAATGCGCAGTCAACGGCACACTATCACAAATCTCCACGCTTTCCCCATTCTCCTTCGATCAATACTCACCATTCTGTTACTTCTGATATACAGCTGGCTCTGACAGCGGCTCTAGGACTATAGACTTAGAAAGCTTTACCGACTCCTGGGAACCGGGTACTCGGCTCCCAACTGCCGAGTACCCGTTTACCATAGAGCTCATTCTTGTTTGCATAGCGACAAGAGCAATACATGCTTTTTGCATTAAGGATTTTAGTGTTTTAAAATAACCTAAGTCTTTAATCAGTGATAGTTTGTGTGTTCTGAAAGGATTAACTAAGGACTATGGAGAATACCGCCCAAGACATCCAGGTTGTATTGTTCTTTATTATCCATAGTTAAAAGACTTAGGTCTCTAAATTTCGTTGTGTCGCATGTTCCAATTTCTGACCCCATAGAATCTGGGACGTGTGCTAACAACGATATATGCCAGACGATCGCCTTCTTTAAAACCCCAACAGGCGATCGGCAGATATGAAAATAGGTGTTTGCTACGGTATTTCTAACACGAATATCGGCTGACGTCGTTCTCCGTAGAATCCGAGCGGGTGACGTCACACCCGGTCGCTCGGATGTTTATGTGAAGAAAATTTTTTTCATTAATTCGCGCATCTTATTCTGGGTGCTGCGTACTAAAAATGGTACCGGAAACTTTAGAATGATCAAGTTTACGTGCGATCACGATCGGTTTGCAATGATCGGTGGTTTCAAAATTCTTGAGTAGATGTGTGGTCTGCGGTTTTACCGTGTGAGACAGCAGTTTTGTTACATTTTGTTGTTTTCTTCACATATCGTGCTGCGTTCGTTAGGAGTATAATTTATATTGATTAGTAAATATACCCTGAATGCTATGCGATATGATTCCTGGAGCCGTTACACATCCTGGAGGATCTATTATGGGTGTGTTGTGCCCGCCGCGTACTTGTCGTCATAATCAATGCGATCGTTGTTGTAACGTGGCGGGGTGGGGTGCGGGGAGGTTACGGTTAATTTATGAGTCAAATTATTTGAAAATTAATTGTCTGCCTTCCATCCGGGTCTCGTTCCGCTTGTTTATTGTAGGTTTGTGCTTATTTTATAGGCCAAGCCAGCCCCGCCATCATGTGACGACTGCCATAAGTTTGTCCGTGTAATGTTCAAGGACCATGTCTGTTTTAAGTGTGCCCTGTGTAATATAGATCATAGGTGTAATGTTTGTGCAGTGTGGTCCGTCGAAACGATGGTTAAGTTCCTAGCCCAGAAGGACTTGGCTGGGTCTGACGCGGGGTCAGGCGGTCCGAGAGTAAATCGTGGAGCGCCCGGTTCGGCCGGTGCGGGTGCTCCACGTCCCCAGCTGGAGGTGGCGGAGATGGCACCGCCGGCGTGGTTTGGTCCGGCTCTGCAGAGTTTTTCTGCATAGCGTTCTGACCACGCTGGTGTCGTTCCTGCTACCAAAGGTTGGGGGGCAGTTTCTCCCCATGCCTGGTACGGATCCTGTCCTCGGACAGGATTCTGGACTGGTTACCGAGGGGGCCGTCTCGACGGCCCCCTGGCAGTCCCGTCTGGCTTCGGCCAGACGGGTTTCTGTTTCTCTGCGGCCACGAGACGGCCCCCTGGCAGTCCCGTCTGGCTTCGGCCAGACGGGTTTCTGTTTCTCTGCGGCCACCTCCGGGTGGTCCAGTAGCGGTGGCCGGTCCGTCAGGTGTGGGAACCGTCCGCCAGGACGGTTCCACAGTTGACTCGTCTAGTGACGACTCTTCGGAGTCTGAAGACGAGGAGGCCGAGGAGGAGAGGTTGCTGCGGCCCGTGAAGCCGCAGGTGGAGAATATGGAGGTTGATTCCGTCCTAGACGGAACCGGCCTCCATTTGTCTGGTTTGGCGCAAGCCAAGTCAGCGGCTCCGCCTGTGGCTGAGGCAAATCCGTTGCACCGGTTCCGTGCAGTTGGTTTGGCACCAGCCGTCACGGGAACGGGTGTGCCGGGCCGGGCGTGGTACTCACCTATCTCGCCTGGTCTGGCAGTCGGACGTGGGGTGCCGTGGGCGCCCGTGTCCGGCTATGGTTCCGCGACTGCTACGGGTCCGTACGGTTTTCCGTGCGGACCTACCCCATGGACCGGAGTGTTTCATGGGGTGGCGGCGGAACCGTGTGGTACCGGAGTGCCTGGCGTGTCAGCCGTGGCTCCTTGCTGGGAGGCCGTGGCTGGCAGACCCGTGAGCACGTCAACGGGTGACGTGTTTGCGGGGGTGTCTTCATCGGAGATAGATTGGTCAGATGCTCTGGCATGGCTAGCCAGGGTTGACCCGTCTGTGGTTTCGGCCACGGCCGATGAAGATGCGCCCCGTCCGTCGGTTGCGTCGATCAGGACGGGGATTTTGCCCGCGGCCCGGATCCAGTCAGTGTGACTGGATCCACGGTTCATAGAATGGTTGGATGCTATTTATAGCAAACAACTGATGACCAAGGGTCAGCTCTCTGCGGCCTCCAGGGAGGTGCGGGCAAGATGTCGTATTCCGCGGGGGGAATACGACAGGTATGGTGTAGTCCCGTCGGTCACGGAGGATGACCGATGGGTACTGGGCGTCCAGAGTGCCGTGGCGGGTCACCCCGGTCCGGCACTTGTGGACCAGTCTCAGGTACACCAGGAAGAAGTCCTGTCCCTATGCGATGAGGGTGTGAGGGCAGCGATGAGCGCTGTCAACCACTCTTATCATCTCCTTCAGTCGGTGTGGGCTGAAGCGGGGCAGGCCACCCTGTGCCACCTGTGGCGCTTTCATGTGTCAATGACGGCCTGGTGCTGTCGATGGACGCATTGGCAAGGGTGCAAGCGCGTGTGACGAAATCCAGGAGGCAAATGGTCATTGACCATATGCGTCCGGCTACGGCAGTCAGGGAGCGTCTCCTTGGGACACCCCTGACAGGGCCTAGCATCTTCGGTGGCCAAGCGTGGGCCATCTTAGAGGATACCGCCAGTATCGCGCAGAATCGGTTAGCGGTAAACCTACAGCTAGAGCTAAACGCACGCACTAGGGGCTGTGGGTAAACCGTTAACGGGACAGCCTTCAAAGAAACAGAAGAAACATAAGAGCAAGGCGAAAGCCAGGCCTATTGCGACTTCTGTTTCGGCTGGGTTTTCGGAGCCACCGCCGGCAAAGAAACCCAGGAAGGTTGTAGAGGCGCCTACCCTCCCCAATGTTGCTCCTGACCGCCCTAGAGGTGGGAAGGGCAAGGGGAAGGGTAAGGGTAAGGCCTCAAAGGGCGGACAGAAGGGGCCGAAGCGTACCTGAGGGTACGCAAGCTCCCTTCATATCCGCCTGGACCGCGCCTGTGCGACAGGAACAGCGGTGCCAGTTATACCCGTCGTGCCTAGAACGAAATGGTTCTCACTCTCTCTCGTTAAGAAAGAGGGGGGGGGGGGGCGGACTGCGAGCCGGACAACCCCGTTAGACGTCGAGGCGTCTATGGTGGGTGGAAGGCTCATGCGTTTCGTCGAGGCTTGGCGAGGTGTGACGTCAGACAGTCTGGTCCTGGGATGGTTATCCCAGGGTTACATGCCGGAGTGGTGGGACTTTCCGCCACAAAATCTGTCTTTGGCACCTGTCTGGATGCCCGTACCAAGGGAGCCAGACAAGTTAGAAGCCGTTCAAAAGGAAGTGTCGGGTTTGCTTCTGAAGGGAGCAATAAAACCAGCAAACCGGAACACTCCAGGCTTCTATTCATACATGTTCCTTGTCCCCAAGAGCACAGGGGGATGGAGACCCATACTCAATCTCAAGCCATTAAATTGGTTTATCCATACGCCTCGGTTCCAGATGGAAACACCGAGGTCGGTAATGGCGGGATTGAGGAAAGGAATGTGGTGTGTATCGATCGATCTGAAAGATGCATATTTCCACATTCCGATGAATCGGAGTTGGCACAGGTTTCTGAGATTTGCGTTTCAGAATCAAGTATGGGAGTTTACAGTTCTCCCGTTTGGCCTGTCGACAGCTCCGAGGGTTTTCACAAGAGTGGTCCTTGCGGTGACAGCGTTTCTCAGAAAAGAGAACGTGGCACTACACACCTACATAGACGACTGGCTGCTCAAGGCAGACTCGGCAGCCAGGTTGAACGTGGATACTGCTCTGACTCTGAAGTTACTTTCAGATCTAGGCTGGATAGTCAACGAGGAGAAATCCGAGTTGACGCCCACTCAACATTTCGTTTATTTGGGGATGCGATTCGACCTCGAGGAGGGCAGGGTTTACCCGTCAGAGCCCAGAGTGGTGTCTCTGTTAGCCATCCTCAGGAGTTTTCGAGTGGGAAACCACATTCAGGCGAGGCGGTTCCTTCAGATGCTGGGCATGATGGTCTCCATGGAGCAGGTTATCCCGTACGCTGCTCTAATGCGAAGACCTATCCAGTTGTATCTGATGTCTCTGTGGAAACAGAGAACAGAACCCCTGTCAAAACTGGTGCCAGTTTTGGAGCGGATAATATCGCATCTGCTATGGTGGAAACAGCGTCAGAATCTCCTAATAGGGGTTTCGCTGCACCTACCCCACCCCCAGCTGTCCGTTTACACGGATGCATCGCTGGAAGGGTGGGGTGCCTGCCTGGGAGAACCAGGTCTCGGGCACATGGACTCTCCCGGAGAGTCAGCTGCATATCAATCTGTTGGAAATGATGGCAGTGGAACTGGCGTTGGAAGAGTTCCTTCCGATGATCAGGGGCAAGGTGATATTGATACGGTCGGTCAATTCGACAGTAGTATCATATATAAATCGCCAAGGCGGGACCAGGTCGCCCACTCTGTGTATCAGGGTGTGGCACTTGATTCAATGGTGCAGGAATTACTCGGTTGTTTTGAAAGCAGCTCGTATTCCTGGCCGATTGAACATTCTGGCGGATGCTTTGTCTCGCAGACAGAGAATCCTGCCAACAGAATGGTCCCTCAACCCTCCAGTTCGGCGACGGATCTTCGAGCATTGGGGCAAACCCAACGTGGACTTGTTCGCCACAAAGGAAAATGCTCAAATCATGACATATGTCTCGCCGATTACAGATCCAAATGCCGTCGATACAGACGCTCTGGCGATAAGCTGGAGAGGGATGCACGCTTACGCGTACCCACCCACCATTCTTCTACCGAAGGTTTTGGTGAAGGTCAGGGAGGAACCGTGTCTGGTCCTGCTAATAGCGCTGTATTGGCCGAGCAGGGCGTGGTTCACGGATCTTCTAGATCTGCTGGTGGAAAATCCTGTGCAGTTGCCCGAGATTCCGAACATAATCTCCCAGGCCAAGGGACGCTTCCTACACGAGCGTCCCGAGATGTTCAATGACTGCGTGGATGTTATCAAACAACGTTCCACGTCGGAAGGCTTTTCTCGACAGGCTGCTGATTTCATCGCGGCTGCGAGAAGTAGGTCAACCTTCAAGTCATATAACAACAAGGTTAACAGATTTGCAGACTGGTGTGAAGAAAAGGGTATTGATACCTTTCAATCCACTATCAGCAAATAGCAGACTTTCTCTGTGAGCTGTTCTTTCGAGGACTAGCTCCCGTCACAGTTGCTGGATACAAGTCAGCTTTGGCATCATTTATCCCTTGTCTAGCCAACAGGGATAGTCCAGAGGTGGCCCAGTTAAATGTGATGTTGAGGGAATGAGCAATCTCCGACCGAGACAACCGGTAGTCATTCCAGCCTGGAGTCTATCTTTAGTGCTTAATGTACTGGCCAAGCACCCTTTCGAACCGTTGCGTTCGGCTAGTCTAAAGCATTTGACTCTAAAGGCGGTTTTTCTATTGGCAGCTTCCTCAGCTAGAAGGCGCAGTGAGATCCATGCGCTTTCGGCAGAGAGGAACCGATTTATTGTTTCTGGAGAAGGTCTGCGTCTTCTGCCAAGAGCAGAGGTTATGTCAAAGAACCAATCTTTGAGATATCCCGGCAAACCGATCATTATACCGAAGTTAACTAGGTTTGATCGTGATGCCAGTGTCTGGTGCCCGGTCCGTGCTTTGACTAAGTACAAGAAACGGACTGACTCGTTACGGTCGAACGATAGACATCTGTGGATCTGCCATAAAAGGTCTTATGGCGCCGCATCCATGGATACTATCTCTCGTTGGGTGGTCGAATGCATTCAGACTACTCACGAGATGGCGACTGGGCACCAGGTGCAAGGCGTAAGGGCAGACAATGTCAGAGGAATAGCCGCCTCGACCGCCCTTTACAATGATGTTCCGTTATAGGACATCATGGCCGTTGCACAATGGCACTGTGAGTCCTCATTCACGGATTACTATATGAGGGATGTGTCAGACTCAGCCAATCCACTCGCTTTAGCTGTTTTGAAACGATAGTTAGTGACCACACTGCTTTTCACCCTTTTCTCACTTCGGTAAGAAAAGAACCTAAAGCAGGCATGGTCAGGCGAGAGGATGTCAACCAGATTGTGTCACTGATGGCCGAACCGGTGAATGGTTGTAGGCGGTACGTCTGAAGTCCTGTTATCATAAGGTAATTCAACAAGTGAGAGTTTTTTGTATTATGTATATGTATCATATTCATTCATCGTATATATTCATGCTCATTCCCAGGCTAATACAAGCGATATGCAGGGAGTAGTTAGCCCTCTTGGCATATTGGTGTTTTCAGGCGAGATACATGTTCGTTAGTTCTCTCCCTTTTCTTAGGAGGAAAAAGGGGGGTGAGCTGTGACGCGAATGTGATTCGGTTCCGTAAACTTGACGGTCCTTTTAGGTCTCCGTTAGTCAAGTTTGAAGTCTAAAATCTTTCTCCAAGGGGCAAAATTAGCATGTATGGCTTGCCCCTTCCCACCAGGTTACTGATCAAATCTGGTGTATATCAGAAGTAACAGAATGGTGAGTATTGATCGAAGGAGAATGCAGGAAATGTCAATTTCCCTTTCTCCGAGATCTAACAATACTCACCATTCTGTTACGGACCCAGCCTCCCAGCCCCACGGAGGCAAGCCATAGTTTTCTCTTGTTTGGTGGCTATGCAAACAATATGAGCTCTATGGTAAACGGGTACTCGGCAGTTGGGAGCCGAGTACCCGGTTCCCAGGAGTCGGTAAAGCTTTCTAAGTCTATAGTCCTAGAGCCGCTGTCAGAGCCAGCTGTATATCAGAAGTAACAGAATGGTGAGTATTGTTAGATCTCGGAGAAAGGGAAATTGACATTTCCTGCATTCTTTTGGCCATGCCACATCCACCATCCCCAAGGTTAAAATATTTGACATTTTGATCCTGCCCCCACCCCATCCTAGGAGCAACATTTGCAAGAGTTATCTGCCTTAAAATGCTGGATTTTATGATCATCCCCATAAGTACAGTAACTGTTTGCCCTATTCCCTTACCACACTGATGTTTATATTAGTCCCCTACTGGTAAAATCGGGGTGGGGGGGGCGGGGACTATAGGTTTGCACTCCGCCTGTCCGTCTGTTGCAGTTGGTTTTCTGCACTTTTTTCGCAGTCCTTCAAGGTATTCAACTGAGAATTGGTACATTGCTTTATTATGAGAAGGTACAGACCAAGTTCAAGTTTTACGCATATGTGTACATTTTTTAAGGAGTTATGCCCCCTTCTCGGCTTAAGAAATACGAAAAATATCAGCTTTCCACACTTTTTTCGCACTCCTTCAAGCAAGATATTTAAGGGAAAATCTGTATATCACTTTAATATAAAGAGTTACAGAGCAAGTTCGAGTTTCAGACATTTTCGTCGAGTTTCATCAAGTTATGCCCCCTTGCGTCTTAGGAAATACGAAGAATATTAGTTTTCGGCATTTCTTTTCGCAGTCCTTCAATGTATTCAACTGAGAATTGGTACATTGCTTAATTTGCTTTATTATGAAAAGTTACAGAACAAGTTCAAGTTTCACGTGTGTGCGTCAATTTTTTATGGAGTTATGCCCCCTTTCGACTTAAGAAATACGAAAAATATCACCTTTCCGCACTTTTCGAACTCCTTCAAGATATTTACGGGAAAATCGATACATCACTTTAATATAAGAAGTTACAGAGCAAGCTCGAGTTTCGGACATTTTCGTAAATTCTTCATGAATTTACATGTATGCCTCCTTTCGTCTTTTCGTCTTTTTTTCGCAGTCCTTCAATGTATTCAACTGAGAATTGGTACATTTCTTTATTATGAGAAATTACAGATCAAGTTCGAGCTTCACACGTGTGCATACATTTTTTATAGAGTTATGTCCCCTTTCGACTTATGAAATACAAACATATCAGCTTTCAAGACGTTTTCGTTCTCCTTCACCATATATAACTGAAACTTTGTATATTGCTTTGTTGTGTGATCACACAGATCAAGTTCGAGTTTCAGCTGCTTTTGACAATCTCTAAAGATTTATGTCACCAGGTAGGGGGCATGTATGTATTGCAAAGCACTACTTACAGAATGCTTTTTCTACATACATGTATCTTTTACTGTTCCAGTAGTGCACGAGCTGTTGTACCTCGTTAGCTTGACTTTACGAAGTAAACGACCTATTGCAATACCCTGCATGTCATCCGGCGGCGGTGGCCAATTTGCGTTTAGCTCAACTTCTGTTTATATCTCATGTTTGGTTAATCATACTGGACCCAAACTTGGGCATATGCTTCCTTATAATGACACGTCATCACAGAATGATGTTGAGGTCAAAAGGTCATGGTCATTTTACTTTAACACTTTCCATTTAGCTCACATTTGCTGTTTATATCTCATGTTTGGTTAATCATACTCGGACGTATACCTCCTTATAATGACACAGCATCATACAATGATTTTAGGGTCAACGGTCGCTGAAATGCATGTCGTTCATCAACTTTTGTTTAAAAACGCTACTCATTAACTGCTTGGCAGATTTCAATCTAATTTGGCTGGAAAGGGGGTGGGGGGGGGGGTTAGGCTTCTGAATTTATATATAGAATTTAGATCAGTGGCAAATTATTGGGGTACAACATGGCATGACACAATGATGTTGGTGTCAAAAGGTCAAAGTCACTGTGACCTTGGTAAACACTTTTTCAACTTTAACATTTTCCATTTAGCGCAACCTTTCTGTAATTCTAATTTTCTTTGTCATTTAGCGTAACATATTACGGCAACCGTAATCTGCGGCGGGCAACCTGAAAATGCATGAAATGACATCATAGGTTGCCATTTGGTCAACTAGATCTTTTCTAACCCTGCTTCAGAACTTGTATACAGAATTTTGATTGGTCAAGTTTATTGGTGAAAACCTTAGATTTGATGACAAATTTACCGGGAAATTGTCAAAACGCTACTCCGCTTGCCGGATTTCAACTTACATGTACTTTGGTTGGATGGGGCTAGGCTTCAGAACTTGTATACACAATTTCGATTGGTCAATATTTTTGGATGGAAATCTTAGATTATGTAATTGTCAAAATGATACTCATCATTAAGCGCTTGACAGATTTCAAACATAGTGGGCTGGACAAACCCTGTCGCGGTAGACTCCAGAACATCTGTTCAGAATTTTAATGGGTCGATTTTTTTTGTGAAAATCTTATAAAATGAAAAATTTACTGGAAATGGTCAAAATGCATCTCCCCCCATAACCGCTTGGTGGGTTTTTATCTAAATTTGACTGGAATGATTCTAAGTGGTAGGTTCTTGAACTCTTATACAGAATTTTGGTTGGTCAATTTTTTGGTGGCCATTTGGATTTTTTTTAATTTTCCAGAACCATTGAAAACGCTACTCCTTAATAAGCGACCCGATTTCAACGAAACTTTGGTAGAAGATCCTACATGTATCATGGTAGGCTTCAACCTATCAAACAAGAATTTTGACTGGTTAATTTCTTTGGTAACCATCTTTGTTTTTTTAATAATTATCCATCATGTCTACCAGTGACTAAATGCAAATCGTTTAAATGCAAATGGTCCAGGTGGGCATTACAGGCCTTCGGGCCTCTTGTTGATAAGGGTATTGATTATTAAGTCTTCTATATTTATTTTATGTTTAAAGTTAAGCGTCATAGTGAATGTTCATTGCAAAACCATAAAGTTGAGTTTTATGGTTGCATTTGCAACATCTTCAATCAATGTTGTTCAATAAAAAGTATACCAATTCAGTCTAATAAAGATCTTGAGGTTTTTCAGAAAAGGTTAATAATTGAGTTTGATTAATTAAATGATTTAAAACACTTTGTAACTTTCAGCTCTTTCAGTCTATCTTTGATCATCTGGCTGGTGTTCTGGTTTTGCTATTACTCAATCATGAATGGATTACTTCTAAACATGGTAAGAATGTTGATGGTAACAATATATACCATGTTGATGAGGATGTCGTTAATAAATATGTTATGGTCCTAAATATGTACAGCAGTAAGTTAGAATTCCATAAGAGGTGATGTAGAGGCGTAAAAAATCTATCTTATTAAATACATGTAAGAGCGACGCGGAGGCAGGAGCGTAATACATTTATCTAATTATCACCACTTGTTTTGGAAAACTCCCAGATCCAATGGGATATTGCAAATGCCACTAGTGGAAGTCCGGGAGTCCTATATTCCCAAAGTTCAGGTTTGGACTCCCCAAAAACATACCTAGACTTCTGAATTTTTGGCCATGACATCTCTAAAAATGATTTTAACCAATTTACATGTATTTGAACCAATTTAGACTTCCATGTTTCTTGCTTGGACTCCCAATAGCATTACCTAGGAAGTCCCAGACGTCATGTGTTTAGAAATTAGCGGAAGCCCTGAGCCTGTGTCTGTCTGTCCGCCTATCTCCCTCGAAAGCATTTGGTGGAATTCAACCAAATTTGTCATGTGGGGTTTAGTGCTGCAGAATTTTGATTGCTAAATTTTTTTACAGCCATCTTGGATTTTCCATGTTTTGGTAAATTGGTTAAAAGACTACCCCTCATTAACCGCTTGGTAGGATTTAAATCAAACTCAGTTGGATGGACCCTAGGTGGGTAGGCTTCAGAACCTGTATACAGAATTTTGATTGGTCAATTCTTTTGGTGGCCATCTTGGATTTTTTTTAAATTATCCATCATGTGTATTTAAATGCAAATGTTTCAAATGCTAATGGTCCAGGTGAGCGCCACAGGCCCATGGGCCTCTTGTTTTTGTTTTGTAAGCATGTTAAGTTATTTCTGAGTTGTACATATATTTTATGGGTTTACAAAATCTTGGGAAACAATTGGATGTGCTATGGTTAGGATCACAATCTTTGAATGGCCCAGATGCTAAATACAATATGGCCACGGCCATCTTGAAAATCACTTTCTCCTTCGATCAATACTCACCATTCTGTTACTTCTGATATACAGCTGGCCTTGACAGTGGCTCTAGGATTATAGACTTAGAAAGCTTTACCGACTCCTGGGAACCGGGTACTCGGCTCCCAACTGCCGAGTACCCGTTTACCATAGAGCTCATTCTAGTTTGCATAGCAACAAGAGCAATGCATGCTTTCTGCAGGGAGAGGATTTTAGTGTCTTTTGTTAAAGAAATCTAAGTCTTTGTCTGTAAAGTGATAGTTTGTGCGTTGTTGAAGGATTTAACTGGATACTATGGAGAATACCGCCGATGATAACCAGGTTGTATCATTCTTTATTATCCATAGTTAAAAGACTTAGGGCTCTAAATTTCGCTGTGTCGCATGTCCCAATTTCTGACCCCAGAGAATCTGGGACGTGTGCTAACAAAGATATATGCCAGACGATCGCCTTCTTTAAACCCCAACAGGCGATCGGCAGATATGAAAATAGGTGTTTGCTACGGTATTTCTAACACGAATATCGGCTGACGTCGTTCTCCGTAGGATCCGAGCGGGTGACGTCACACCCGGTCGCTCGGATGTTTATGTGAAGAAAAATTTTCATTAATTCGCGCATCTCGTTCTGGGTGCTGCGTACTAAAAATGGTACCTGAAACTTTAGAATGTTCAAGTGTACGTGCGATCACGATCGGTTTGCAATGATCGGTGGTTTCAAAATTCTTGAGTAGATGCGTGGTCTGCGGTTTTACCGTGTGATACAGCAGTTTGTTATACATTTTGTTGTTTTCTTCACATATCGTTTGGCTTTCGTTAGGGAGTATAATTTATATTGATTGCTAAATATACCCCGAATGCTATGCGATATGATTCCTGGAGCCGTTACACATCCTGGAGGATCTAATATGGGTGTGTTTATTGCCCGCTTCGTTCTTGTCGTCATAATCAATGCGATCTTTGTTGTAACGTGGTGGGGTGCGGGAGGGATACGGTTAATTTATGAGTCAAATTATTTGAAAATTAATTGTCTGCCTTCCATCAGGGTCTCGTTCCGCTTGTAATTGTAGGTTTGTGCTTATTTTATAGGCCAAACCAACCCCGCCATCATGTGACGAGTGCCATAAATTTGTACGAGTCGTATTCAAGGACCATGTCTGTTTTAGGTGTTCGCCCTGTAACCTAGACCATAGGTGTAATGTGTGCGCAGTGTGGTCCGTGGATATGATGGTTAAGTTCCTTGCCCAGAAGGACTTGGCTGGGTCTGACGCGGGGTCAGGCGGTCCGAGAGTAAATCGTGGAGCGCCCGGTTCGGCCGGTGGGGGTGCTCCACGTCCCCAGCTGGAGGTGGCGGAGATGGCACCGCCGGCGTGGTTTGGTCCGGCTGTGCAGGGTTTTCTGCATAGCGTTCTGCCCACGCTGGTGTCGTCCCTGCTACCAAAGGTTTGGGGGGCAGTTTCTCCCCATGCCTGGTACGGACCCTGTCCTCGGACAGGGTTCTGGACTGGTTTCCGAGGGGGCCGTCTTGTACGGACCCCTGGCAGTCCCGTCTGGCTCCGGCCAGACGGGTTCTGTTTCTCTGCGGCCACCTCCGGGTGGTCCAGTAGCGGTGGCCGGTCCGTCAGGTGTGGGAGCCGTCCACCAGGATCGCTCCACGGTTTCCTCGTCTAGTGACGACTCTTCGGAGTCTGAAGACGAGGAGGCCGAGGAGGAGAGGTTGCTGCGGCCTGTGATGCCGCAGGTGGAGAATATGGAGGTCGATTCCGTCCTGGACGGAACCGGCCTCCATTTGTCTGGCTTGGCTCAAGCCAGGGAAGCGGCTCCGCCTGTGGCTGAGGCTAATCTGGTACCGGGCACCGGTTCCGTGATGGTTGGTTTGGCACCAGCCGACACGGTAACGGGTCGGCCGGGCTGGGCGTGGTACTCACCTATCTCGCCTGGTCCGGCAGTCGGACGTGGGGTGCCGTTGGCGCCTGTGTCTGGCTACGGTTCCGCGACTGCTACGGGTCCGTACGGTTTTCCGTGCGGACCTACCCCATGGACCGGAGTGTTTCATGGGGTGGCGGCGGAACCGTGTGGTACCGGAGTGCCTGGCGTGTCAGCCGTAGCTCCTTGCTGGGAGGCCGTGGCTGGCAGGCCGTGGCTGGCAGGCCCATGAACACGTCAACGGGTGACGTGTTTGCGGGTGTGTCTTCATCGGAGATAGGTTGGTCAGAGGCTCTGGCATGGCTAGCCAGGGTTGACCCGTCTGTGGTTACGGCCGATGAAGATGCGCCCCGTGCGTCGATCAGGATGGGGATTTTGCCCGCGGCCCGGATCCAGTCGGTGGGACTGGATCCATGGTTCATAGAGTTGTTGGAGGCTATTTATAGCAAACAACTTATGACCAAGGGTCAGCTCCCTGCGGCCTCCAGGGAGGTGCGGGCAAGATGTCGTATTCCGCGGGGGGAATACGACAGATATGGTGTAGTCCTGTCGGTCACCGAGGATAACCGATGGGTACTGGGCATTCAGAGTGACGGGGCGGGTGGCCCCGGTCCGGCACTTGTGGACAAGGCTCAGGTACACCAAGAGGAAGTCCTGTCCCTATGCGATGAGGGTGTGAGGGCAGCTATGAGCGCTGTCAACCACTCGTATCGTCTCCTTCAGTCGGTGTGGGCTGAAGCGGGGGCAGGCCACCCTGTGCCACCTGTGGCGCTTTCGTGTGTAAATGACGGCCTGGTGCTGTCTATGGACACATTGGCAAGGGTGCAAGCGCGAGTGACTAAATCCAGGAGGCAAATGGTCATTGACCATATGCGTCCGGCTACAGCAGTCAGGGAGCGTCTTCTTGGGACGCCCCTGACAGGGGCTGACATCTTCGGTGGCCAGGCGCGGGCCATCTTAGAGGATACAGCCAGTATCGCGCAGAATCGGTTAGCGGGACAACCTTCAAAGAAGCAGAAGAAGCATAAGGGCAAGGCGAAAGCTAAGCATGTTGCGACTTCTGCTTCAGCTGGTTTTTCTCAGCCGCCGCCGGCGAAGAAAGCCAGGAAGGTTGTAGAGGCGCCTACCCTCCCCAAGGTTGCTCCTGACCGCCCTAGAGGCGGGAAGGGGAAGGGTACGGGTAAGTCCTCAAAGGGCGGACAGAAGGGGCCGGATCGTACCTGAGGGTACGAGAGCTCCCTTCATATCCGTCTGGACCGCGCCTGTGCGACAGGGACAGCGGTACCAGTTATACCCGTCGTGCCTAGAACGAAATGGTTCTCTCTCTCTCTCGTTAAGAAAGAGGGGGGAGCGGACTACGAGCCGGACAACCCCGTTAGACGTCGAGGCGTCTATGGTGGATGGAAGGCTCATGCGTTTCGTCGAGGCCTGGCGAGGTGTGATGTCAGACAGTCTGGTCGTGGGATGGTTATCCCAGGGTTACATGCCGGAGTGGTGGGACTTTCCACCACAAAATCTGTCTTTGGCACCTGTCTGGACACCCGTACCAAGGGAGCCAGACAAGTTAGAAGCCGTTCAAAAGGAAGTGTCGGGTTTGCTTCTGAAGGGAGCAATAAAACCAGCAAACCGAAACACTCCAGGCTTCTATTCAAACATGTTCCTTGTCCCCAAGAGCACAGGGGGATGGAGACCCATACTCAATCTCAGGCCATTAAATTGGTTTATCCATACGCCTCTGTTCCAGATGGAAACGCCGAGGTCGGTAATGGCGGGATTGAGGAAAGGAATGTGGTGTGTATCGATCGATCTGAAAGATGCATATTTCCACATTCCGATGAACAGGAGTTGTCACAGGTTTCTGAGATTTGCGTTTCAGAATCAAGTATGGGAGTTTATTGTTCTCCCATTTGGCCTGTCGACAGCTCCGAGGGTTTTCACAAGAGTGGTCCTTGCGGTGACAGCGTTTCTCAGAAAAGAGAACGTGGCGCTACACACCTACATAGACGACTGGCTGATCAAGGCAGACTCGGCAGCCAGGTTGAACGTGGATACTGCTCTGACTCTGAGGTTACTTTCAGATCTAGGCTGGATAGTCAACGAGGAGAAATCCGAGTTGACGCCCACTCAACATTTCGTTTATTTGGGGATGCGATTCGATCTCGAGGAGGGCAGGGTGTACCCGTCAGAGCCCAGAATGGTGTCTCTGTTAGCCATCCTCAAGAGTTTTCGAGTGGGAAACCACATTCAGGCAAGGCGGTTCCTTCAGATGCTGGGCATGATGGTCTCCATGGAGCAGGTTATCCTGTACGCTGCTCTAATGCGAAGGCTTATCCAGTTGTATCTGATGTCTTTGTGGAAACAGAGAACAGAACCCCTGTCAAAACTGTTACCAGTTTTGGAGCCGATAATGTCGCATCTTGTATGGCGGAAGGAGCGTCAGAATCTCCTAGTAGGGGTTTCGTTGCACCTACCCCACCCCCAGCTGTCCGTGTACACGGATGCATCGCTGTAGGGGTGGGGTGCCTGCCTGGGAGAACACCAGGTCTCGGGCACATGGACTCTCCCGGAGAGTCAGCTGCATATCAATCTGTTGGAAATGATGGCAGTGGAACTGGCGTTGGAAGAGTTCCTCCCGATGATCAGGGGCAAGGTGATATTGATACGGTCGGACAATTCGACAGTAGTATCATATATAAATCGCCACGGCGGGACCAGGTCGCCAACTCGGTGTATCAGAGTGTGGCACTTGATTCAATAGTGCAGGAATTACTCGGTTGTTTTGAAAGCAGCTCACATTCCTGGCCGATTGAACATTCTGGCAGATGCTTTGTCTCGCAGACAGAGAATTCTGCCAACAGAATGGTCCCTCAACCCTCCAGTTCTGCGACGGATCTTCGAGCATTGGGGCAAACCCAACGTGGACTTGTTCGCCACAAAGGAAAATGCTCAAATCATGACGTATGTCTCGCCGATTCCAGATCCAAATGCCGTCGATACAGACACTCTGGCGATAAGCTGGAGAGGGATGCACGCTTACGCGTACCCACCCACCATTCTTCTACCGAAGGTATTGGTGAAGGTCAGGGAGGAACCGTGTCTGGTCCTGCTAATAGCGCCGTATTGGCCGAGCAGGGCGTGGTTCACGGATCTTCATAATCTCCCGGGCCAAGGGACGCTTCCTACACGAGCGTCCCGAAATGTTCAAATTGACTGCGTGGATGTTATCAAACAACGTTCCATGTCGGAAGGCTTTTCTCGACAGGCTGCTGATTTCACCGCGGCTGTGAGGAGGAGGTCAACCTTCAAGTCATATAACAACAAGGTTAACAGATTTGCAGACTGGTGTGAAGAAAAGGGTATTGATACTTTTCAATCCACTATTCAGCAAATAGCAGACTTTCTCTGTGAGCTGTTCTTTTCAGGACTAGCTCCCGTCACAGTTGCTGGATACAAGTCAGCTTTGGCATCAGTTATCCCGTGTCTAGCCAACAGGGATAGTCCAGAGGTGGCCCAGTTAAATGTGATGTTGAAGGGAATGAGCAATCTCCGACCAAGACAACCGGTAGTCATTCCAGCCTGGAGTCTATCTTTAGTGCTTAATGTACTGGCCAAGCACCCTTTCGAACCGTTGCGTTCGGCTAGTCTAAAGCATTTGACTCTAAAGGCGGTCTTTCTATTGGCTATCTATACTATTGGCAGCTTCCTCAGCTAGAAGGCGCAGTGAGATCCATGCGCTTTCGGCAGAGAGGGACCGATTTATTGTTTCTGGAGAGGGTCTGCGTCTTCTGCCAAGAGCAGAGTTTATGTCAAAGAACCAATCTTTGAGATATCCCGGCAAACCGATCATCATACCGAAGTTAACTAGGTTTGATCATGATGCCAGTGTCTGGTGCCCGGTCCGTGCTTTGACTAAGTACAAGAAACGGACTGACTCGTTACGGTCGAACGATAGACATCTGTGGATCTGCCATAAAAAGCCTTATGGCGCCGCATCCATGGATACTATCTCTCGTTGGGTGGTCGAATGCATTCAGACTACTCACGAGATGGCGACTGGGCACCAGGTGCAAGGCGTAAGGGCACACGATGTCAGAGGAATAGCCGCCTCTTCCGCCCTTTACAATGGTGTTCCGTTAGAGGACATCATGGCCGTTGCACAATGGCACTGTGAGTCCTCATTTACGGATTACTATATGAGGGATGTGTCAGACTCAGCCAATCCACTTGCTTTAGTTGTTTTGAAACGATAGTTAGTGACCACACTGCTCTTCACCCTTTTTTCACTTTGGTAAGAAAAGAACCTAAAGCAGGCATGGTCAAGCGAGAGGATGACAACCAGATTGTGTCACTGATGGCCGACCAGTGAATGGTTGGAGGCGGTACGTCTGGAGTCCAATTATCATACGGTAATTCAATAGTGAGATTTTTTTGTATTATGGATGTGTATCATGTTCATTCATCTTATATACACCTGTGCAAAAGTTAAGCACCAGCAAAAACAATAGAACGTAGAAACATGATGGTACAACTAGGCTGCCATACTTTTTGTCCCCGCGTTAGCTGACATAATTCCAAGTACGAAATGCACATGCATGCATGACTTCACGCCGCTTGATGTCCGTGCGTGGCGGGAAACAGCACACGTGTTCAGTTATGTAAAAGTCCAGTTTGAGGTGTAGAACATTACATACAGATTTAGGCGACAAGATTAGGAATGTTGTGTTCATGACCGTGGTTTATTTGTACAGAGATAATTAGCTCTTGATTGTGAACCGCTATGGCAAGACGAAGGTTAAGTGATCGTGTGAAATGGCAAATCATAGGCATGCATACCACTGGTATGTCATGCAGAGAGATTGGCAGACAGCTGAACATTAACCATACTGTAATCAGTCGTTTGATTGCAAAACATGGGCAAACTAACGAGGTGAAGGACAGGCCTAGATCTGGAAGACCGAAGAAGACTACTGCCCGTGATGATCGAGCCCTAGTACGCCTTGTTAGGAGATCTCCATTCACCAACAGCAGAGTGCTCAGCCAGCAATGGGAAACGCGCAATAGAGTGTCAATGTCTACCGTCAAAAGGAGGCTGTATGCTGCTGGCATGAAAGCTAGGAGACCTGTCAGACGTCCTCTCCTCACTGCACACCACAAAGAGGAGCGTCTGAGGTGGTGCAACGAAAGAAGACACTGGAACATGAGATCCTGGAGACGGGTACACTGGTCCGATGAAAGTCGGTTCCTGCTTCATGCCACAGATGGTCGAACTCATGTATGGAGGTCCAGACGCACGGTGTACGACCAACGTAACATCATGGAAGAAGTTCCATTTGGTGGAGGTTCCGTTATGATATGGGGGTGCATCTCCTTTGATTGTAAGCTGGATCTGTTGACTGTACCTGGAACACTAAATGGACAAAGATATCAAGATTCCATACTGGATAGAGTTGTGGTCCCTCATTTTGTAAATCATGCACCTGGAACCCACCCTATATTCATGGATGACAACGCCCGACCACATCGTGCTAGAGCTGTGCATTAATACCTCCGCCAGAATGCCATCGAAACCCTACCATGGCCAGCAAGGAGCCCTGACATGAACCCTATTGAGCATATCTGGGACATTCTGGGAAACATGGTGAGAAGGAGGGATCCTCCTGTGCAGAACCTACAGGAATTAACAGAACCTACAGGAATTAACAGAACCTACAGGAATTATCTTGAATGGCAACGAATACCACAATGGCGTATCAGTTGGTTGGTGACCAGCATGAGACGTCGTGTACAGGCCGTCATCCAGGCACAAGGTGGATATACCCGGTATTAATAATGACAGTCTCAAACTCGTGCACAGATGTTAAACTTCGTTTTCAGACACCATTGATGACAATCTAGCCATGTGTGTCAACTGTAGGGAAATAGTTGTCAGTTGTGTCAACGTAACCATATTCAGGCCTCGTTTTCAAGTTCAAACAAAAACATACAGTGTTTCCCCACCATCATAATCAGCATTCCTCTAGTTGCATTATTACCTCTTGCACTAAGATGGATGGGTACATAAATGTTTATGCTATTGCTTTCTTCATAGCACATGAATATACCCTCGCATGTGCGTAAAAATTGGGTGGTGCTTAACTTTTGCACAGGTGTATATATTCATGCTCATTCCCAGGCTAATACATGCAATATGGAGGGAGCAGTTAACCCTCTTGGCATATTTGTGTTTCAGGCGAGATACATGTTCGTGAGTTCTCTCCCTTTTCTTAGGAGGAAAAAGGGGGGGGGGGGCGGTGATGCGAATGTGATTCGGTTCCGTGAACTTGACAGTCCTTTTAGGTCTCCGTTAGTCAAGTTTGAAGTCTAAAATCTTTCTCCAAGGGGCAAAATTAGCATTTATGGCTTGCCCCTTCCCACCAGGTTACTGATCAAATCTGGTGTATATCAGAAGTAACAGAATGGTGAGTATTGATCGAAGGAGAATGAAGGAAATGTCAATTTCCCTTTCTCCGAGATCTAACAATACTCACCATTCTGTTACGGACCCAGCCTCCCAGCCCCACGGAGGCAAGCCATAGTTTTCTCTTGTTTGGTGGCTATGCAAACAATATGAGCTCTATGGTAAACGGGTACTGGGCAGTTGGGAGCTGAGTACCCGGTTCCCAGGAGTCGGTAAAGCTTTCTAAGTCTATAATCCTAGAGCCGCTGTCAAGGCCAGCTGTATTTCAGAAGTAACAGAATGGTGAGTATTGTTAGATCTCGGAGAAAGGGAAATTGACATTTCCTTCATTCCATATGATAAGGTACATGTGTAACTGTGATTGAATTACTAAAACATTGAGAATCCTTTGTGCGGGGTTATGTAAAATCCAAAATGGCCACCAGACAGCCAGTTTAAAAATAAATTGGTTTCCATTGGATGACCCTCATTAATACATACAACACTTTAACCCCTTTAATGGTTAAGATTTGCCAAGAAATGTTTTGCTTAAGTGAGCGACCAAGTCTAATTTTGAAAATTTACAATGGCTGTCTTGGTTATTGAAGCAGTCATTCCAGTAATAACATTTCAAAAATAGTCTAGTGTCAGGAAAATGGGCATTTCACACGATAACTGCAGAAGCCAGTTTTGGCTCGCTTGAGCAGTACATGTACAATTTTCTGAAAAGTCCCAACTCAGGACTTTATAAATGAGTTTAGTGCGATGAATACGCTGTTATTTCTAAAAGTCCTAGCATTTTCCAATGTTGGCATTCTACACAACCTATTGTATGTATGCTAAAAAGTTCCAGCTTTCCCCAAGGCTGGGACTTTAAAAAAAATAGAATACATGTATTTAAATGTTCTAGCTTTTCCACTGTTGAAACTCGGGACATCCTAGGATTTTTCAAAGTTTGGGACCTTTTGGCTTTCATGGAAAAAGAATCCTGTGATTCCCAGGAATCAGGAAAAAGCCAAGAATTTTTTTTCGGCAGTGTTCATGCCATGTTATAGAAAAGATAACTTCATGCCATATTAATTACAAAACATAAGTATTGGATTCACTACATGTACCACTATTTAAGGTCATTATTACAGCCATCACTACATACTGTAGATATTTCTTTAGTAGGACATAAAGATTTTTTAATTTTTTGCAGATTAACCATCTTCATGTCAGTCATTTTAATGGAGAATCAGGTGTCAAGGAACAGTCTTTCATCTGATGTCACTTTGTTTTCAATCGTGTTTTCAATTAACTGGCCATACCTAAATGAAAAATGAGGCTTTGCGACACTCGGCTCCAGATCATTGTCACACGTAAGTTTTATATATAGTAATCACTATGTCCATGCATGTGTCTGCGAATGTGTGCATCCGATCCGACTTTTTGTCCGGACCATATTTTCTTGAAATGTTTTTGCCCGTATAAGCACCATTTGAACTACGGTATATGAATGCATCAGACTAAAGGCGCGTCATGTATCAAAAGTAGGTCAGCATGACTTTATTTTCACTGATCACTGAACATCATAGTTTATTCTTGTCCAGGCTGTAGTTTCAAGGTTTTATCTCGCCTTCGAAGCAGAAAGCAAGACGTATACATGTGTCACTTTCACGGTGGCGATGATGGCGACAACAAGTTTTTGCGATTAGCCAAACGTCTCAATATTTCAGGATCAGTTAATCCTATTAGAACTAAACTTGGCTATGTGGTTACCTATACTTTTAGGAAGCAGCATGATGACACTGAGGTCACACGGTCAAAGTCACTGTTTAGCAAACTTCTCGTTTTATCTTTCAGGATTGATTAATCCTATTGGAATTAAACAATGTTACCTATAATGTTACATGTAGGAAGCAGCATGCTGACATGGAAGTCTTGTGGCCATCTAAGATTTTTTTTCCCTGATTTTTTTTGCTCACCATCCGTCCATCAAATCGCAATTCACTTATGCTTTGAACGATTGCAACCAAATTTGGCTGGAAGGATCCTATGGTGGTAGGCTCCAGATCTTCTATTTAGAATTTTGATTAGTTGATCTTTCTGGCGGCTGTCTTGGATTTTCTGAAAATTTTCCGGAAATCATTTAGAACGCTGGTCCTCCAATATAAATGTGCTGACTTCAACGAAAATTTTGGTGGACTAATCCTATGCTGGTAGAGTTCAACACTTCTAACAAGAATTCTGATTGGTCAGTATTTTTGGCGGCCATCATGGATTTTCTGAAAATTTCTTGAAATTTGTTAAAAGGCTAGACTCCTTATTAACCTCTTGGCCGATTTCAAACAAACTCGGTTTGTAAGGGCCCTAAAGTGGCATGATCCGAAACCTCTATACCAAATTTTGATTTGTATATTTTTTCGGTGGTCATCTTGAGTTTTCTGAATAATGGTGGCAAATCGTTTAAAATGCTACTAATTAACTGCTTAGGCAATTTCAAATGATCCTATGCTGGTAGGCTCCAGAACTTCTGATCAGAATTTTGATTGTTAAATTTTTCTGGTGGCCATCTTGGATTTTCCTAAAATTATCCGGAAATCATTTAAAATGCTACTACTCCAATATAGATGTCCCGACGTAGCGAAACTTGGGTGGACTAATTCTATGCTGGTAGGCTTCAACACATCTGAACGAGAATTCTGATTGATCAATATTTCCGGCATCCATCTTGAATTTTCCGAAAAAATGACAGGAAATCATTTGAAATGCTATTCATTATTAACTACTTGGGCCATTTCAACCAGACTTGGCTGGAAGGATAATTCAGAATTCAGATACAGAATTTTGATTGGTCAATTTTTCTGGTGGCAATCTTGGATTGCGACACTGACACTCAAATGTCATACAAAAAGGTCCTCGGGGAGGAGCTAGCTGACATCGACATCAGCTCCGATCTGAACGAAGCCCTAACCAAAATACTGAAATCTATCGAATCATCAGCTACCAGCACCATAGGTGTTCTTAAAAACAGCCAAACTAGGTATACTGACGACCCTCTAGTAGTAAAACTGTCAGCAGAGCAGAAAGCATTACGGCTGCGTATCTATCAGTGTCCAAAGTGAAGACCGCACCAAACTACGCCGGTAGCACAATGACATTCTGCGCCTCATTAGCGAACGCTTAAATGATCATGCTATTCAACAAGCAGACTCCCTAGCAGATAAAATCAATGTCATGATTCATGAATGACTGTCACAAATGTTTCGGGCAGCCTGGGCCTGAGAAGATGAGAGTTATTGACTACACACCACCACTCACTCTACACGACTCTGATGGACACTTTATCGGGACTGACCAGGGCAAATTCGAGGCGATGCGAGAATGGTTCAAGGAACAGTTCACTGACCATGATGATGAGCCCTTGCACCCATTCTCAGGAGACTCCAGGCCATTACTAACACCAATTAAAACAGCAGAAGTTGAGAAGGCACTTAAAGCCCTGAAAGATCGATGTGTATCTGGACCTGATGGCATGAGCAATGAACTACTCAAACATGCAAGTGACATTATCTCAAAACCGATCACGCGCCTAATTAATTCAGCTATTATGCACCACCTTCTCATCGACGCTGTAGGCCAAGGCACCCTTATCGCACTACCCAAACCCAAGAAGCCACCTGGCCCCAGCAAATCTGTGGCCCCATCATGCTTCTCAACAGCATACAGAAAATCCAATCCAGTGTTACTCTATGCCGCATCCAAGACGAGATCGATGACTTCACTGGGTCATGTCAAAGTGGCTTCAAACATGGACGCAGCTGCGCATTGTATGGGTTCAACACATGCTTGTGTCGGTAGTCATGTCCAAGCACTGGGATTTCCACAAATTTGGCATTGACATGTCACAAGCCTTTGACACAATTAAACGCTCAAAGATCCTAGATGTGCTATGCCATGCCAGTTGCAATGAAGATGAGCTACGACTAGTGAGACTACTGCTTGCAGACACCAAGCTGAGAGTACGAGTCAAGTCAGTGAAGTCTGTAGAGTTTGAGACATCAATCGGCTCCCCACAGACCGATGGTCTATCTCCGGTGCTTTTCACCTGTTACCTTGCTGCTGCATTGAAATCCGTACGGGAAAGTTCCACAAGACCAAACCCCCCAGTGTCAATATTGTGTATGCCGCTAGAGATGGAATGTGGCGATGATGTGGACTTCATAGATGAGGAAAAGAAACCCGTTGATGAACTTCTCCCAATAGCTGCAAGCAAACTAAAAATTGAGAATCTCTATGAATGAATCCAAAACAGAGTTCACCCACATATACCTATCTACAAAGCATGAAACTAAAGAAAATGATAATCCACTTCGTGGCGGCAAACCGTGGAAGAAAAGTAGAATCCTGGGCTCACTGCTTTGCAGCACTGCTGACATAGCGGCACGCTGTGTTATGGGGAACATAGCTTTCCCGTCCTTCTGGAAGCTATGGATTCGTAGATCAAAGATGCCCTTGATTAAATGGCTACGCTTATACAATGCAACCTGTGTATCCTTGATGCTGTATAACTGTAACTGCTGGGCAGCTCGAGACAAACTCGATGCCTGCCACCATACACACCTACGCACCATCACTGGACACCGATCGCCAGACAGCAAATTTCCAATGATGCACTATACAAGATGTGTAATACGTCGTCACTGTCTGTAAAAGTCGCCCAGCAACAATGGTTCATGTTTGGCCATGTGCTAAGGATGCGAGAAGAGACACCAGCACATGGAGCCTTGGAATGAGCCCTACTCGGAGCTAGCAAATACAAAGCCAGGAGAGACCGTCATTGTATAAATCTGCTAAGCATGCTACAAGGTGACCTCAAGAAAGCAGGACTCGGTACATTCAAGTCAATGCATATTTAGAATGTTTCTACTACTACAGCCGCAGAATAAAGTAATCTTGGATTTTCTGAACATTTCTGGAAATCTGTTAAAAGCATACTCATTAACCACTTGACGAATTTCAAGCAAACTCGGTGGGAAGGACCCTATGTAAATGTTATGCTTTAGAACTTGTATATAGAATATTGATTGATCAATTTTTTTGACGACCATCTTAAATATTTTGAAAAATGACGGGAAATCATTTTCTGGCAGCCATTTTGGATTTTCTGAAAATCACTTAAACACCTACTCCTAAGTAACCACTTGAACGATTTCAAACAAAATACCGGAAGGACCCTAGAGTGGTATACTTCAGAGCTGTATGCAGACTTTTGATTGGTCAATTTGTTCTGCAGCCATCATGAATTTAAAAAAAATGTCTGGAAATCATTTAAAGCGATACTCCTCATTAACCGCTAATGTTCCAGTGGCCATCTTGTTGTCCAAAATTACATCTCAGGAACTGATGTACAGATCAGGCTGAAGCTCATTAGATTTAATTTAATTGATAACTTAGGATGATTAAAGTTTGTTCAAGAGAACTTAATCCATGATAAAACATGTTGTCATATAGGTATTTTTGTTCTTTTTTGACTGGATGGCTGCAAGGTTCAATCTGATCGTGTGGTCATCGTTCATCATTAATTTCCCACTAAAAATTGAGTGTACTGAATTCCCAATTTTGTATTTTATGTCTTGTTGCTGCTGAATTTAAAGTTCTATGTCTGTTCAAATGATAATGGTTCAAATGTTAGGGTCATTAACATTTGTTCAACAGAAGTTGATACGTAAAAAAACATGGCCGCCATGGACGAATCAAAGTGTAACATGCTTGGTGGCTGTATTGGATATTTGTATTTGACAGATTTTGAAGACGAAATTGTTTTTATATAGGTTTTTAGCTTACCTGGCCTAAAGCCAAGTGAGCTTATGCCATTGTGACCATCCATCGTGTGTCCATCAGCTTTTCCTTTAAGCGACTTCTTCTCATGAACCACTGGGCCGATTTTAATTATATTTCGCAGGTTACATTCTTTGAGTATATAGATTCAAGTTTGTTCAAAGGAAGCCGATTAGACAATTTGACTGGTGGCCATCTTGGATTTTGACCGATTTTTAGAAATGTATTTAAATATTTTCTCAGAAACCGCTTTGGGGGTTTAATTCAAAACTCATGAAATATCATCTAGGGCAAGAGCTGAACCAAGTTTGTTGAAGGGAGCTTGACTTCATTTCCAGAACCTTTCGAGAACCGAAATGTGGGAGATATGATTAGGGACTTAAAGGACCATTAATGTTTGTTCAAGGGAAATTGATCCATCAAAAAAACATGGCCGCCATGGAGCAATCAAAATGTAGCATGGTTGGTGGATATACCGGTATCGGATTTTCTTATTTGATGGATTTTAAAGCCTAGTTTTTTGGGTATGCTGATTTCAAATTTCCCACTTGTGACTGTCGGATAAATGGTTTGGCAGCCATCTTTGATCTTTTCCCCATCAAAAACTCCCATACTAAAGCAGTGGGAAAGTGAAAATGTCTTTCAAGTATATTTGGCAGAAAGCATCAGTGCATAGAGATCCAAGTTTGTTCAAACGAAGTCAATCAGTTTGGCTGGTGACTATCTTGGATTTTGGCAAATTTTTAGAAATGCCTATAAAATTTTTCTCCGAAACCGCTTGGCAGATCGATTCCAAACTAATAAAATATCATCTAGGGCAAAAGCTTATCCCAGTTTGTTCAAGGGAACTTGATTGGCCAAATAGTTGGGTGGCCATCTTGGATGACCTCGTTTTCTTGACAGCGACTTATTTTCGAGTCCCGCTAAACACTTTAGGTTGAAATTTGATTAGGGACTAAGGGCCATTAAAGTTTGTCCATGGGAAGTTGATCCATAAAAAAACTTGCCCACCGTTGATCAATTAACATTTAGCGTGTTTGGTGGCCATCATGGATTTTCTGAAAATCATATAAAAGACGACTTATTAATCACTGGGCCAATTTTAATAAAACTTGGCTAAACATTCACAGAAATTTGATATGTAAATTTTGTTCGGTTGTGCCAGTGGGCAATAATTCCAGGTGAGCGATACAGGTCCCGTTGGGCCTCTTTTTGGGTATTCTAATTTCAAATTTGGAGTTTTCGAGCCTGTCAGATAAATGTTTTGCTGTCCATCTTGGATCATTTTCTCGCCAAACGCTCCCATACTAAAGCAATAGGACATTATAAATTGTCTTCTCGAGAATCCACTTAATCGATTTCAAGTATATTTGCCAGAGAGCATCCTTAGACCATAGAGATCCAGATTTATTGAAATAATGCTGATCAGCCAATTTGCCTGGCAGCCATCTTGGATTTTGGCTGACCTTTTGAAATGCTTTTAAAAATCTTCAGAATCCTCTGGAGGGACTGATTCAGAATTCATGAAAGGTCATCTAGGACAACAGCTGAACCAAGTCTCTTCAAGGGAAGTTGATTTGCCTCATGTTTAGTTGTTATCTTGAATGACCTAGTTTTCGTGAAAACGACTAGTACTACAGAATTGCTAAATGGATCGGGCACAAATTTGGGAGATATGATTAGGAACTAAGGGCCATTAAAATCTATTCAACAGAAGTTTATATGTGACGGAACATGGTCGCTGTTTTCTTGTTATAATTTCGGCCAACTCCTTCAGGTTCTACTAATAGTTTCTAAATATTAAATTAATGCTTCTTAAAAATCGATTACGACATCAAAAAGCAATCATCTTGCAAGGATACTACTACTATTACTACTATTACTACTACTACTACTACTACTACTACTACTACTACTACTACTACTACTACTACTACTACTACCACTGCTGTGCTACTACTACTACTACTACTACATCATGTACTACTACTACTACTACTACTAATACTACTACTACTACTACTACTACTATATTTTCTCGCATCCGTTTTGATTTGCTTTCAATTCTGCTGCTTTAACATACTGCATCAGTGTGGGCATAAATGACGCCTCACTGTCGACGCACTGCATCAGTGTTGGATGCACTTAAATGTTTATTAGCCTAATCTCTATCATTTCCATTATTCTTCATTTTTGTAGATGCTGCTCGGAAAACATGTGTATCCACAGAGCAATCACTGTATAGATTCATAATGTAACTGGAAATGGCGGAGTTATGAGTGGCATAATAGGCGACAGATTATGAGCCTATCAACTGATGAGCTAAATATGCAATAAAGCCGCAATGAAGAAGCAGTGTGATCAACTGTTCCATAAACAACCACCAGGCCTTTTCAGAACTTATTTGTGTTTTGCAAACAACTAATGACCCTTTTCAGACCCAACTAGTTACATGTACAGAGAACTTACTGTGTTTCATAAACAGCCAACAGCCCTATTCGGAGAGAGCGCGTTGAACATAGCTATTGTCATGAAAGTCACTGATCTTTATGTCAGATTCTATAGTTGCCTTAAAGATGAACGCGCTTCTTAAAAGGAAGGAGTTTACCTGGAACAAATTTTCACCTCAAACACTGCGCACATCTACTCTGCCTGTAACACTGACTGGGAGACCATATCCGCTTATTGCCTCACATCATGTTTCCATCATGTGTTCATTTTAAAAACACAAAGTCTGCTGGAGATGAAAAGTGTAAGTGCCACCGCACACATGGTTCCACCACCAAATTTCTTTTTTTAAATGATTATCAATAATAATAATATATAGTCATATTTTTGAAGTAATAATACATTATATACCGTAATTTCTCGACTAAAGGCCGCCCTCGAATATAGGACGCTGTCCCAAATTTTACCAAAATCCGCCTCAAAACTCTTGTATTCAAGTATAAGACGCTGTTAGATTTAGAAAAAACGTACCTTTAAAAAATCGAAAATTGGTATCAAAAATAACCATCAATCCGGTCATGTTTAATGCATGACTAAAAATTATCATGATGTTAGAGAAATTATTAAATAGGACCGCCTAAATATCGTGTTTCTCCTTCGATCAATACTCACCATTCTGTTACTTCTGATATACAGCTGGCCTTGACAGCGGCTCTAGGATTATAGACTTAGAAAGCTTTACCGACTCCTGGGAACCGGGTACTCAGCTCCCAACTATGAAAATAGGTGTTATGCTACGGTATTTCTAACACGAATATCGGCTGACGTCGTTCTCCGTAGGATCCGAGCGGGTGACGTCACACCCGGTCGCTCGGATGTTTATGTGAAGAAGAAATTTTTCACTAATTCGCGCATCTTGTTCTGGGTGCTGCGTACTAAAAATGGTACCGGAAACTTTAGAATGATCAAGTTTACGTGCGATCACGATCGGTTTGCAATGATCGGTGGTTTCAAAATTCTTGAGTAGATGCGTGGTCTGCGGTTTTACCGTGTGATACAGCAGTTTGTTATACATTTTGTTGTTTTCTTCACATATCGTGCTGCTTTCGTTAGGAGTATAATTTATATTGATTAGTAAATATACCCCGAATGCTATGCGATATGATTCCTGGAGCCGTTACACATCCTGGAGGATCTATTATGGGTGTGTTTAATGCCCGCGTCGTTCTTGTCGTCATAATCAATGCGATCGTTGTTGTAACGTGGCGGGGTGGGGTGCGGGAGGGTTACAGTTAATTTATGAGTCAAATTATTTGAAAATTAATTGTCTGCCTTCCATCCGGGTCTCGTTCCGCTTGTTTATTGTAGGTTTGTGCTTATTTTATATGCCAAGCCAGCCCCGCCATCATGTGAGGAATGCCATAAGTTTGTCCGTGTCGTGTTCAAGGACCATGTCTGTTTTAGGTGTTCCCTTTGTAATATTGATCATAGGTGTAATGTTTGTGCAGTGTGGTCCGTTGAGAAGATGGTTAAGTTCCTTGCCCAGAAGGACTTGGCTGGGTCTGACGCGGGGTCAGGCGGTCTGAGACTAAATCGTGGAGCGCCCAGTTCGGCCGGTGGGGGTGCTCCACGTACCCAGCTGGAGGTGGCGGAGATGGCACCGCCGGCGTGGTTTGGTCCGACTATGCAAGGTTTTCTGCATAGCGTTCTGTCCACGCTGGTGTCGTCCCTGCTACCAAAGGTTGGGGGGCAGTTTCTCCCCATGCCTGGTACGGATCCTGTCCTCGGACAGGATTCTGGACTGGTTACCGAGGGGGCCATCTCATCCCCCTGGCAGTCCCGTCTGGCTTTGGCAGACGGGTTCTGTTTCTCTGCGGCCACCTCCGGGTGGCCCAGTAGCGGTGGCCGGTCCGTCAGGTGTGGGAGCCGTCTGCCAGGACGGTTCCACGGTTGACTCGTCTAGTGACGACTCTTCGGAGTCTGAAGACGAGGAGGCTGAGGAGGAGAGGTTGCTGCGGCCCGTGAAGCCGCAGGTGGAGAATATGGTGGTTGATTCCGTCCTGGACGGAACCGGCCTCCATTTGTCTGGTTTGGCGCAAGCCAGGTCAGCGGCTCCGCCTGTGGCTGAGGCCAATCTGGTACCGTGCACCGGTTCCGTGCGGCTTGGTTTGGCACCATCCGTCACGGGAACGGGTGTGCCGGGCCGGGCGTGGTACTCACCTATCTCGCCTGGTCCGGCAGTCGGACGTGGGGCGCCGTTGGCGCCCGTGTCCGGCTATGGTTCCGCGACTGCTACGGGTCCGTACGGTTTTCCGTGCGGACCTACCCCATGGACCGGAGTGTTTCATGGGGTGGCGGCGGAACCGTGTGGTACCGGAGTGCCTGGCGTGTCAGCCGTGGCTCCTTGCCGGGAGGCCGTGGCTGGCAGGCCCGTGAGCACGTCAACGGGTGACGTGTTTGCGGGTGTGTCTTCATCGGAGGTAGATTGGTCAGATGCTCTGGCGTGGCTAGCCAGGGTTGACCCGTCTGTGGTTTCGGCCACGGCCGATGAAGATGCGCCCCGTCCGTCGGTTGCGTCGATCAAGACGGGGATTTTGCCCGCGGCCCGGATCCAGTCAGTGGGACTGGATCCACGGTTCATAGATTTGTTGGACGCTATTTATAGCAAACAACTCATGACCAAGGGTCAGCTCCCTGTGGCCTCCAGGGAGGTGCGGGCAAGATGTCGTATTCCGCGGGAGGAATACGACAGATATGGTGTAGTCCCGTCGGTCACTGAGGATGACCGATGGGTACTGGGCGTCCAGAGTGCCGTGGCGGGTGGCCCCGGTCCGGCACTTGTGGACAAGTCTCAGGTACACCAAGAAGAAGTCCTGTCCCTATGCGATGAGGGTGTGAGGGCAGCTATGAGCGCTGTCAACCACTCGTATCGTCTCCTTCAGTCGGTGTGGGCTGAAGCGGGGGCAGGCCACCCTGTGCCACCTGTGGCGCTTTCATGTGTCAATGACGGCCTGGTGCTGTCTATGGATGCATAGGCAAGGGTGCAAGCGCGAGTGACGAAATCCAGGAGGCAAATGGTCATTGACCATATGCGTCCGGCTACGGCAGTCAGGGAGCGTCTTTTGGGACGCCCCTGACAGGGCCTAGCATCTTCGGTGGCCAAGCGCGGGCCATCTTAGAGGATACCGCCAGTATCGCGCAGAATCGGTTAGCGGTAAACCTACAGCTAGAGCTAGTGCGGCAAGCGCACGCACTAGGGGCTGTGGGGAAACCGCTAACGGGACAACCTTCAAAGAAGCAGGAGAAGCATAAGAGCAAGGCGAAAGCTAGGCCTGTTGCGACTTCTGCTTCAGCTGGGTTTTCGGAGCCGCTGCCGGCGAAGAAGTCCAGGAAGGTTATAGAGGTGCCTACCCTCCCCAATGTTGCTCCTGACCGCCCTAGAGGCGGGAAGGGGAAGGGTAAGGGTAAGGCCTCAAAGGGCGGACAGAATGGGCCGAAGCGTACCTGAGGGTACGAAAGCTCCCTTCATATCCGCCTGGACCGCGCCTGTGCGACAGGAACAGCGGTGCCAGTTATACCCGTCGTGCCTAGAACGAAATGGTTCTCTCTCTCTCGTTAAGAAAGAGGGGGGTGGGGGGGGGGCGGACTGCGAGCCGGACAACCCCGTTAGACGTCGAGGCGTCTATGGTGGGTGGAAGGCTCATGCGTTTCGTCGAGGCCTGGCGAGGTGTGACGTCAGACAGTCTGGTCCTGGGATGGTTATCCCAGGGTTACATGCCGGAGTGGTGGGACTTTCCACCACAAAATCTGTCTTTGGCACCTGTCTGGACACCCGTACCAAGGGAGCCAGACAAGTTAGAAGCCGTTCAAAAGGAAGTGTCGGGTTTGCTTCTGAAGGGAGCAATAAAACCAGCAAACCGAAACACTCCAGGCTTCTATTCAAACATGTTCCTTGTCCCCAAGAGCACAGGGGGATGGAGACCCATACTCAATCTCAGGCCATTAAATTGGTTTATCCATACGCCTCGGTTCCAGATGGAAACGCCGAGGTCGGTAATGGCGGGATTGAGGAAAGGAATGTGGTGTGTATCGATCGATCTGAAAGATGCATATTTCCACATTCCTATGAATCGGAGTTGGCACAGGTTTCTGAGATTTGCGTTTCAGAATCAAGTATGGGAGTTTACAGTTCTCCCGTTTGGCCTGTCGACAGCTCCGAGGGTTTTCACAAGAGTGGTCCTTGCGGTGACAGCGTTTCTCAGAAAAGAGAACGTGGCGCTACACACCTACATAGACGACTGGCTGCTCAAGGCAGACTCGGCAGCCAGGTTGAACATGGATACTGCTCTGACTCTGAAGTTACTTTCAGATCTAGGCTGGATAGTCAACGAGGAGAAATCCGAGTTGACGCCCACTCAACATTTCGTTTATTTGGGGATGCGATTCGACCTCGAGGAGGGCAGGGTTTACCCGTCAGAGCCCAGAGTGGTGTCTCTGTTAGCCATCCTCAGGAGTTTTCGAGTGGGAAACCACATTCAGGCGAGGCGGTTTCTTCAGATGCTGGGCATGATGGTCTCCATGGAGCAAGTGATTCCGTTCGCTGCTCTAATGCGAAGACCTATCCAGTTGTATCTGATGTCTCTGTGGAAACAGAGAACAGAACCCCTGTCAAAACTGGTGCCAGATTTGGAGCCGATAATATCGCATCTTCTATAGTGGAAACAGCGTCAGAATCTCCTATTAGGGGTTTCGCTGCACCTACCCCACCCCCAGCTGTCCGTCTACACGGATGCATCGCTGGAAGGGTGGGGTGCCTGCCTGGGAGAACACCAGGTCTCGGGCACATGGACTCTCCCGGAGAGTCAGCTGCATATCAATCTGTTGGAAATGATGGCAGTGGAACTGGCGTTGGAAGAGTTCCTTCCGATGATCAGGGGCAAGGTGATATTGATACGGTCGGACAATTCGACAGTAGTATCATATACAAATCGCCAAGGCGGGACCAGGTCGCCCACTCTGTGTATCAGGGTGTGGCACTTGATTCAATGGTGCAGGAATTACTCGGTTGTTTTGAAAGCAGCTCATATTCCTGGCCGATTGAACATTCTGGCGGATGCTTTGTCTCGCAGACAGAGAATTCTGCCAACAGAATGGTCCCTCAACCCTCCGGTTCTGCGACGGATCTTCGAGCATTGGGGCAAACCCAAAGTGGACTTGTTCGCCACAAAGGAAAATGCTCAAATCATGACATATGTCTCGCCGATTCCAGATCCAAATGCCGTCGATACAGACGCTCTGGCGATAAGCTGGAGAGGGATGCACGCTTACGCGTACCCACCCACCATTCTTCTACTGAAGGTATTGGTGAAGGTCAGGGAGGAACCGTGTCTGGTCCTGCTAATAGCGCCGTATTGGCCGAGCAGGGCGTGGTTCACGGATCTTCTAGATCTGCTGGTGGAAAATCCTGTGCAGTTGCCCGAGATTCCGAACATAATCTCCCAGGCCAAGGGACGCTTCCTACACGAGCGTCCCGAAATGTTCAAATTGACTGCGTGGATGTTATCAAACAACGTTCCACGTCGGAAGGCTTTTCTCGACAGGCTGCTGATTTCATCGCGGCTGCGAGAAGGAGGTCAACCTTCAAGTCATATAACAACAAGGTTAACAGATTTGCAGACTGGTGTGAAGAAAATGGTATTGATACTTTTCAATCCACTATTCAGCAAATAGCAGACTTTCTCTGTGAGCTGTTCTTTTCAGGACTAGCTCCCGTCACAGTTGCTGGATACAACTCAGCTTTGGCATCAGTTATCCCTTGTCTAGCCAACAGGGATAGTCCAGAGGTGGCCCAGTTAAATGTGATGTTGAAGGGAATGAGCAATCTCCGCCCGAGACAACCGGTAGTCATTCCAGCCTGGATTCTATCTTTAGTGCTTAATGTACTGGCCAAGCACCCTTTCGAACCGTTGCGTTCGGCTAGTCTAAAGCATTTGACTCTAAAGGCGGTCTTTCTATTGGCAGCTTCCTCAGCTAGAAGGCGCAGTGAGATCCATGCGCTTTCGGCAGAGAGGAACCGATTTATTGTTTCTGGAGAAGGTCTGCGTCTTCTGGCAAGAGCAGAGTTTATGTCAAAGAACCAATCTTTGAGATATTCCGGCAAACCGATCATTATACCGAAGTTAACTAGGTTTGATCGTGATGCCAGTGTCTGGTGCCCGGTCCGTGCTTTGACTAAGTACAAGAAACGGACTGACTCGTTACGGTCGAACGATAGACATCTGTGGATCTGCCATAAAAAGCCTTATGGCGCCGCATCCATGGATACTATCTCTCGTTGGGTGGTCGAATGCATTCAGACTACTCACGAGATGGTGACTGGGCACCAGGTGCAAGGTGTAAGGGCACACGATGTCAGAGGAATAGCCGCCTCGACCGCCCTTTACAATGGTGTTCCGTTAGAGGACATCATGGCCGTTGCACAATGGCACTGTGAGTCCTCATTCACGGATTACTATATGAGGGATGTGTCAGACTCAGCCAATCCACTCGCTTTAGCTGTTTTGAAACGATAGTTAGTGACCACACTGCTCTTCACCCTTTTTTCACTTTGGTAAGAAAAGAACCTAAAGCAGGCATGGTCAGGCGAGAGGATGTCAACCAGATTGTGTCACTGATGGCCGAACCGGTGAATGGTTGGAGGCAGTACGTCTGAAGTCCAATTATCATAAGGTAATTCAATAGTGAGAGTTTTTTGTATTATGTATATGTATCATGTTCATTCATCTTATATATTCATGCTCATTCCCAGGCTAATACATGGAATATGCAGGGAGCAGTTAACCCTCTTGGCATATTTGTGTTTCAGGCGAGATACATGTTCGTGAGTTCTCTCCCTTTTCTTAGGAAGAAAAAGGGGGGGTGTGGTGATGCGAATGTGATTCGGTTCCGTGAACTTGACGGTCCTTTTAGGTCTCCGTTAGTCAAGTTTGAAGTCTAAAATCTTTCTCCAAGGGGAAAAATTAGCATTTATGGCTTGCCCCTTCCCACCAGGTTACTGATCAAATCTGGTGTATATCAGAAGTAACAGAATGGTGAGTATTGATCGAAGGAGAATGAAGGAAATGTCAATTTCCCTTTCTCCGAGATCTAACAATACTCACCATTCTGTTACGGACCCAGCCTCCCAGCCCCACGGAGGCAAGCCATAGTTTTCTCTTGTTTGGTGGCTATGCAAACAATATGAGCTCTTTGGTAAACGGGTACTCGGCAGTTGGGAGCCGAGTACCCGGTTCCCAGGAGTCGGTAAAGCTTTCTAAGTCTATAATCCTAGAGCCGCTGTCAAGGCCAGCTGTATATCAGAAGTAACAGAAGTAACAGAATGGTGAGTATTGTTAGATCTCGGAGAAAGGGAAATTGACATTTCCTTCAATCTTCGATAAAGATTGTTTATTACATCAAAATCAATCTAATTTTGGCATAAAATGTCTCCTTGAAAACATCGAAATCGCGTGATAGAAACAGATTGTAATGGCTCTTTTGCGTTTGGAGGCGCTGTGTGATCTTATGCACTAACGGGAGTTGGTTATCTGGCTCTTTTGTGATTGGAGGCGCTGTGTAATCTTATGCGCTAACGGGAGTTGGTTATCAAACAGGTACGGGAACATTCAGTTCCTATCGCGCAATGATGATATATAGCAATTTCCGAGTTCCGAGTCCAAAATATTTATATCCGAGTACTCGCTCTAATTAGAATAAAGATCTTTTGCGATTGGAGGCGAATCACGTGATTTATACACGTATCTTTTCTCGACGCCATTTTATGTCAAATTCTGGATTAATTTTGATGTAATAAGTGATATGTATTAAAGAATAAGCAATATTTAGGCGCCCCAATTTAATAATTTCACTTCCGCTTGGTGTTTTTGGAGTATACATTAAACATAGTCGTCAGGCGGCGCGAATTGGCTAGGGTAACATTTAGTTCAATTTCCGTGGTATAATCTGTGACTTTTTAAGAAAGATTTCGACCCAAAAATGTGCGGAAGGAATGTTCTCGATTATAGTACGCACCCCCCTTTCTAGTACATGTGTTTTGACCAAAAAACTGCATCCTTTAGTCGAGTTTTAACGGTATATATATGCCATCTGTATGATGAATATCAACACAACTTTCATATTATAGCCTTTTGGACAAGCATGCTTTATCTACATGATAGCGCATGCTTATGCAGCAGGCCACACATGAAAGCCTCACCCAGGTAGAGATAGGCTTGTTTATAGTAATAAAGAACAACTCAGATTTTGGAATCACCAATCTGCATGATTAATCCCTATGGGGTCCAACGTGTGTAGTTGGTGTATCCAGTACTTCTCTTGTTCTTTCCTGATATAAGTTTTATCGATGTCCTCAGGATCGTGAGGGAGAACATGTATAATTTTATAGGACATGTTTTGTCCAGTATGGTTGGGTAAATTAAAATGTTTTGCAACGGGGGTATCTTTGTGTTTTTTAATATCCCTTAAATGTTCTTTCACTCGTATGTGGAACTCACGTTTTGTTTCCCCCACATACTGTTTGTGACAGTTTGTGCATGTGAGTAGGTAAATAACATTGCGTGTATCGCAGTATGTTTTGACCTTACATCTGTATTTTAGACCCGTGTGTGTGCTAGTGAATTCACGTTTGTTGTCCATATTCTTGCAGAAAAAACACTTTTCTTGTGCATGGATAAATTGGGTTTTGGAAAGTTTTTCCTTAGAGGCCTGATTTGGCGGGAAACTCAAATTTGGCGGTGACAAGTGTGTCTCTGAAAGTTGGATTCTTTCTGTAGCCAAACATCGGTGGAGTTGGGAATGTGCTTCTACATTTGGGACTACTATCTAGTAGTTCCCAGTTCTTTTTGATGATTTTGCTGGCTTTGGCTTTGAGTGTGAAAGTCCATTATGCATGGGATACGTGTGTTTATCTCTGTGTTTTTGACTTTGGGTATTAGTAGATCAAGCCTTGAACGTGTGCATGCTTTCTGATAGCTGTTTAGAAGAAGGTCCGGGGGATAGTCTCTCCTTTGATAATAGCCAATGAGTTCATGGGCGTGTTTGTGGAAATCTAACTCCTTGCTGCAGATTCTGCGTAATCTAAGGAATTGTCCATATGGGCTGGAGTTTTTAGTGGACTGCGGGTGTGCTGATTGGTAATGTAGGTAGCCGTGTGTGTCTGTAGGTTTACAGTACAAATCGAAGCATAGTGAGCGATCAGTATCAATATATACGTATGTGTCCAGGAAGCTAACCTTAGTTGTGGACTGTTCCGCTGTAAATTTGATAGAATGGTGAGATGTATTCATATAGTGGATGAATTCATCGAGTTTTTGTTGGCCAGATGTCCAGATCATGAATATGTCGTCGATGTATCGGAGATAAAGGGCCGGTCTATGGGGAGAATGTAGCAGAAGCTTTTTCTCCAATTGGGCCATGAAGATGATAGCATAAGTTGGTGCTACTTTAGTGCCCATGGCTGTTCCACCCGTTTGTAGGTATTGTTTGTCATTAAATTCAAAGTTATTACATCTTAATACAATGGATAGTAGTTCCAGGAGTGACCTTGGTGTAAGGTCGCCGGGCATACCAAATTCTCTGATATGTTGTGCGGCGGCTTTTAGTCCCTCATTGTGTGGGATGTTTGTGTATAGCGATGTGACGTCCATGGTGACTAGAATGGCATGTTGCGGTATTTTACCGAAAGTTTCTAGTTTATTGATGAAATCAGTTGTATCCCTGACATATGATGGAATGTCTTGGAGATGAACTTTGAGATGCTCATCTATAAAGCTACAGATGTATTCAGTAGGACAACCATTGCCGCTAATAATCGGTCTGCCCGGTGTGGGTGTAATATTTTTGTGTATTTTTGGTAAGAGATAGAATCGCGCTGTGCGTGGGTTATCTACTCTAAGGCCATTAGCGGTGTCACGAGTTAGCTCCCCTCTCAAAACCAGTCCAGTGATGGCTGTCTCTACCCTTTCAGCGTGTTTGGTGGTCAGATTTTCTGTCACCAATTCATAGTAGCGTGTGTCTTTGAGTTGCTTTAGGGCTTCAGCATTATAGTCATAAGAGTTTAGTATGACTGTAGCCTGTCCTTTGTCGGCTTTCTTAATCACAATGGATTTGTCATTTGCTAAAGTTTGAGTAAGTTTCCTATCAGCCTGGGAGATGTTACATCTGAAATTTCGTCTGCGTTTAGATTTATTCAGATCATGTTTGACTTTTTTAATAAAAGTGTCTAAAACATGGTCGTTGCCAGGTGGTGGTGTCCATTGGCTATGAGGTTTGAATTTTCTAATTAGGTTTTCTGTAAATGTGGAGACAGGTGGCGGTGTTTCCGTCACTGATACATTGCTTTCATCTTTGCCCCATGCGAAGGGAGGGTGTTCGAAATGTAGTTTGAGGCGTAGCCTCCTGAAGAATTTATTACGGTCAAAGTGTAATCTGCCTATGTTTGGTTCGATTACTGTGGGACAGAATCCCAAACCTAGGGATAGTAAATGTACAACATCCTGACTGAGTTCTTTCTCAGACAAGTTTTTAACAAAGCAGATCTCAGAAACAGCTCTTTCGCAAGGTTTTTTTTTTTGTTTTTTGGACATGTTTTATTGACATAATTTT